>CM074728.1:133080705-133430371 GCA_037306005.1 Rhinophrynus dorsalis
CCTATATCTGCCTGTCTGAGCTAGACTCCAGTCGCTCCTGCGTGGTTTCTGCTTCCTAGAGCGTTCCTATATATTATTTTGTTTTTCATGTATGACCCTGGCTTGGCTGACCTTCCACTGGTTCCTGATCCTGGTTTAGTTCCTGACTTCGCCGTTCTCTGGTATCCTGACTCCGGGTTGCCTGGCTACCCATTCTGGCTGCTGACTACGGCTCTGATTTTGCTATTTGTTTTATTATTTTTATCTGTACAATAAAGGTGTGATTGAACTGTATCTTCCATCTCCATCTGGTCTATGGTTCCTGACATTACGCAAGAGCCATGAATTCGGACGGTGCAGGTAATCCACCCGTACAGAACATCCTCACTAGAATGGATCTACAGGGTCAATGCATCGACCAATTTGCACTGGCCATGCAAACCCTCATTGACTGGACAGCCCACATGGACCGTCCTCCCCAACAACTGGGGGCTGCTGCCGCTCCTGCCCCAGCACCCTTTGCTCCTGTTGTGTCTGAACCCATGGTTACTTGAGACCTGACCGGGTCTGCGCCACTTCCCCAACGTTATGGGGTCTACCCGGCTCAGTGCAGAGGTTTTCTCGACCTAGTGGGTATTTATCTCAAAATGATCCCCAGGCATTCCCCAAAGATAGAAGCAAGGTTGGTTTTCTAATTTCGCTCCTGTCAGACAAGGTGCTTGCTTGGGCTAATCCTCTATGGGAGACTGATAAGCCCACTATCCTTAACTATATTGAGTTTGTGGCCTCCTTCAAAGGGACAGTAATGTCCCATAACATTTTTTTTATAGATTTATAGAGGGTAAGAAAAGAATGTCATTGCCACAAACCCCATCTTTCAAACCGCTGGGCTTACTCTTCCGTGGTCATCCAAACCCTTGTAGACTCCTGCTCCGCTGGCTATTTTGTGGCTAACTACTTCACTTCCAAACGCACTATCCCCTTACAGCCTTGGTCCTCACCCCTAGCCGTTGAAGCAATCAGTAAGAGGCCCCTACAACCTGCCCATATTACTAATGAAACTGTTCCTGTGTCTTTTGCTGTAGGGGCTCTCAACCGTGAGATACTTCAGTTTCAGGTCATCATGTTACCTCACTACCTGGTTGTCCTAGGTTACCCTTGGTTAAAAAAACATAATCCCAGTTTCAAATGGCGCAAGACTTGGTCTCTTCAGTGTGCGGATACTTGTTTCCATAGGCCGGTGAAACTATTGTGCACCTCCTTGTTACTTTCCTTGCCTAAGGAGCATCAGGAGTACAGTGACATGTTCAGTAAGGTATGGGCTGGTACCTTACCTCCACATAGGTTATATGACTGTACCATTGACCTACTACCAGGTGTCATCCCTCCCAGGGGTTGAGTATACCTTCTGTCTATCTGTCACACAGAGTAAGGCCATGGAGCAGTATGTTGCTGATGCTCTTTCCCAGGGCTTCATCCGTAAATCTACCTCTTCTGCAGGGGCAGGCCTTTTCTTTGTAAAGAATGGAGGCAAGTTGAGACCCTGTATTGATTAGAGTTCTCCACTGCCTTGTTATAAAAAATACTTGTCCTATTCCGTTGATTACCGAACTTTTTGACCGCCTCCAAGGGAGCTACAGTCTTCAACAAGCTAGATCTAAGGGGAGCATATAAACTTGTATGAATCAAGGAGATGCATGAATGGAAAACTACATTCAGCACCAGGAGCGGGCACTATGAGTATCTCGTAATGCCCTTCGGTTTGTGCAATGCTTCTACTGGTTTTCAAGAATTCATCAATGATTTCTTATGAGATATGTTGCAACAGTGCATGGCCGTTGACCTTGATGACACCCTCATTAGCGATGCATCATGCCAATGTCTCTAGGGTTTTACAGCGGTTAAGAGAGAATGGCCTTTTCTGTAAGCTCGAAAAATGTGAATCTCACTAATCTCAAGTAACTTTACGTGATTTCTGCCAAAGGTTTCACTATGGACCCACAAATTATCCTCTGTCCTACAATGGCCTCGCCCCATAGGTCTTAGGGCCATTCAAAGATTCTTGTGTTTCGCTAATTGTTACTGAAATTTATAAAAACAATTTTCATCCTTGGTCAAACCCATCACCAACATGACCTGTAAAGAGAATAATCCCACGCATTAGTCCCCGTAGGCTGTTCTAGCATTCAAGACCCTAAAGGCTGTTTGCCAACACTCCTATTCTGGTCCACTCAATACTGCCCTACCTTGCATACTTGAGGTAGGTGCGTCTGAGACAGGAGTAGGTGCCCTCCTGTCTCAGCGTCCTGTTCCTGAAGGGCCTCTCCATCCTTGTGGGTTTTTCTCTAAAAGAAGATTATCTTTAGCTGAGGGCAAATATGAAATTGGGGGCAGAGAGCTTTTTTTTTTTCTCCTTCCTTCTTCTTTCTCTCTCCTTTTTCCATAGGGCTTTGTTGAATAAAATAAAACAAAGTACAAAGACATTGTACAGGAATAAAATGGCAATACATACTACATCGTACAATTGAAGTCCTGATAAGAAGCTTGAATGGGTGTCTTACAACATAAGCATAACTGGAAATAAACATACTGGGACAATCATCCCATTGTAAAAAACAAGTCCAGATACATGCTGAAAGGACAAGTTTGCAGGAATGGCCCACATTACAGCATGAAAGACCTGAGGTAACAATCCATATTTAATCACTAAAGGTCTAGTGTAGAGCGAGAGCAAAGAGTAAAAAAGAGGAGAGCAGAGAAAGGGAGAGAGAAACAGAAGAGGAGGGGAGGACGGTGGGGAGTGGACACCGGCTAAGAGAGAGACTGGGCCAAAGACCATGAGGCAGAAATGTGTAGGAGCGGACCCCACCAAACTTCAAAAGCTTGGAGGCCCGAGTAGGAGAGTGCATGTAAGCATTCCATGTCTCTGATGGACCTCCACTGCAAGGTAGGTGGGAGAGTCGTTTATTTCCAGTGTTTCAGGATCCATGACTTGGCCGCATTTATCAAATTGCTAATCAGAAATTTCGTATGCTTAGTACTTATATCAGGCCCTGCAGACAAATGGTCAGGCAGGAGGTTGAACAGGAAGATCTCTGGTGACAAAGGCAAATGCACATGTAGCAATGTAAAAATATTCTCACGGACAACTATTCAGCATGCCTTAAGTAGGGACAGTCCCACCAAATATGTAGGAGGGTGCCAACATTGGAAAGACAAACACTAACAGGTTGGAGGAGAGTCTGGAAAGCTGGATGATAGAAATATTGGGAATTTGTACCACTTATTAATGATTTTATAGTTTATTTCCCACGCAGCAACATCCATTGGGGTGAGTAGGTTGAGTTTGAGTATTTTCTTCCAAAGGTCTAAGGACCAGGCCAAAGGAATGTCAGCCTCCCAGTGATTCATGTGTGGTGGTCGGCCTAGATCAGGGCAGTCTATTAGAAAGGTGTATAGAACTGCCACAGGAACCACTGGGCCCCTGGCTCCTGAAGGGGCCTGAGGGCCAGCCTCCTGCCCACAGACTATGGACCTAGCCCTGGAACAGGATATGGCCTCTCCCTAAGACTAATCTCTGCCCTGTTTTCCCCTTGCCATGGAGGATCCTGTAATGGATCATAGTCCGTTACTGGAGCCCTTGTCTGGCCCTGGAACTGTTATCCCAAGAACCCCAGAGACTGTGGACATTTCTGGGCCCAAAGAGACTGACAACCATGGACTGCTGGCTTGCTTCCAAGGAAATGAGCAGTAAGGGTTAATTATTTGAGTTTAGCCAAAGTTACTTCCAATGTGTATTGTGAACTGTATTGAAACCCCCTGTGGTGTGCTAACCTAATCGCGTCTGGCCCTTTGTATTGTGTTGTACCATTTGTTGCTAGCCTTATATGTAGTAATGCAATCATGTCTGTGTTATTGTATTAGCTGGGACCTTCTGTTGTTGGCTCTTTGTCTTGTATATTGTGATTGTATTATCCCTGTGCGTCACCTATTGTATCCTGCCTGCCCATGTATTTCAATGTTAGTGTTGTGTATAAATATGTGTGGTTTACTCCAATAAAGGCAGTTGTTATTCTAACCCCAAGACACTAGTGTTGTCTGATTCTTGAGGGAAAGCTTGCTGTATCCAGAGTGTGCTCTTGGTACCCTGACTCTAGTTCTGCCTAGTTTTGGGGTATATTGCGGTATGCTGTTGGATGTCCATCTGGCTCGTAGCAGTAGAAGTGACCACTGACTGGGACACCAAGGCTGGGTGTCCGCTGGTACTGTCACAAGGACAGACAGAGGTCTCTTACGGAGTACTGGAGTCCAAAGTAGGTGTTCAAAAGGAGTAGGTTCTCTGGGGTGGTAACCTTTAGGCACTCGATCTAGCAGATAATGATGTAATTGCCTATATTCCCTCAAGATAGACATGTCTAATTTGTAGTTGAGCAGAAGGGGTTCAAGCGTGAGTATCCCAGTGTCTAATATCAAATCTTGCAGTATAATTATGCAGCTCTGTTTCCAAGAAGAGAAGGAGTGTGGCCCCCACTCCGGGGGGGAAAGTCTGGGTTACCTCTGATACATAATTGAGGAGAAGGGAATGGAGACAGGTAACGGGTAATGTTAACCTGCCTCCACAGTTTCAAGAGGCACTGCACAATAACGTGATCTTTTGCTAATTTTAGGAAATGCGTCAGGTGTCAAGTAGAAGAAAAGGGCAAGGTCCAGTTTTGGTAGAATGACCATTTTAACCAGGTTTGCATGACCAAACCAGGAAACCTATAGTGAGTGCCATTGAGTTAAAGAATTGGTCACTATATCTAGCACGGGAGGACAATTAACAGAATACAAATCATTTGGAGTGGGAGTCAGAAATATGCCTAAGTTCTTGCTCAGGTTTGAAGACCAAGTGTTCTTCCGTCTATTCATCCACAGCTGTGATAAAGAAATATTAAGTAATTCTGGTTTTGTAAGATTTATTTTAAATAGGGAAATTTAGCTATAAAGATTTAAATACCTCAAGAAGAGACGGGATAGAGGAATCCAGGGTTTATTAGGATAAAGTACATACAGTAAGATAGGCCCACTAGCCCACAATAACAGAACAAATACTGTAATAACAAGCCAGTCCCTGGAGAGATTAGGAGAGCTGGAGGCAATGGCTGGCTGGAGAGAGTTCTGATCTTAAACCCAAATGACTGGAGGCTCACAAGACTACAGGCAACCAAACCCTAGCGGACTAAGGCCTAGCGGAGACTACGCAGCCCAAGTACTGGCGCCAGGACCCTAGATCACTAGGAGTCCAGAGTAAGGTAACTGGCACGAGACCCAGATGCCTGGGAGACACTGAACCCAGCAGCAAAAAGGCAACACTGACCCTAGGGTCACAGGAAGAACAATACAACCGCTTCTGATAGGAAAACCCTAGAACGCTAGGGGTTGATCGAGACAGCACAACACAAACGCAACTTGTGTCCCAGCACATGTGCAGGGTGCAATGTCACGCAACAGATGGCTCTTGAGGCTACTGCAGGTAGGAATGGAGCACTGACCCTGTCTAGAGGATCTAGGCATTGAAAGGGTCCTGAGGTTACGCCCAGAGTAAAGTCTGCAACGCCCACAGGGAGTGAGCCCAACTGGGAAAGCGGAGGAGGACACAGATGGATCACAGAGTAACACAGCGCTATGCAGCACTAAACCGGTACTTTGCATGTGCACACCGCCTGAGGCAGTTAACCAGTATAAGCTGCTGTAGCACAAATGCTCAGCCTACGGTCTACAAGATAATGGAAGCGCCACGCGGCGCTACTACAGACAAGCGCAACAGGTCAGGCAGCAGAGTGGAACGCTAGCCCGATATAGGTAACCAAGCGGGTTCTTAGCCAGATCAGTCAGTGACGGAGCGGGATCTCAGCCAGATCAATCAGCAACGGAGCGGGTTCTCAGCCAGATCAGTCAGCAACGGAAACAGCAACACAGGATGCGCAGGAAACTTCGCCAGGCAGGCCAGGTCATACACGATCAGAGCAAAAACAGGAACTAACGTCAGGAACAGGTACACCACGAAAGGGCGCCACAGTATAGACATGACAGAGTATATAAAGGCTGGCCCTGGGCGGAGTCAGGATCACAAGACCAATAAGGGAGAGGCAGTGAAATTAGGAATCATAATGTCGCCGCCTGCGGCCATGAGCACGGGCACAGTGATAGGAATATAGACTAAGAATCAACGTAAGGAAGAGGGGGGCCAAATCCCACGTTACACAGAGACTCCTCCAGAAAAAGCAATCTAACCCTGTTGAATGCCTTCTCCTCAACTGACAAAAAGCATGAGGGAATCTGGGAGTGTATGGCACGTTGTATCAGTGCAACAGCTTTGCAGGTGTTGTCCTTAGCCTGCCTGCCTCTAATACAACCTGCCTGGTTGGGGTATACTAACAGTGGGAGCAGAGGTTTGAGTCTGGTTGCCAATAATTTGGCTAGTAGCTTGGGGACAGAGAGCTTCTAGTCATTATCCTTGCCCCTTTGCGAATGGAGACATTTACTCGAAGGTTCCAGTGTTATCATTCTTATGGATCACAAGAACTTAACCTACCTCTCTGAGGGTAAACCCGGTTGCGTACACTCTAGACCTTCCACCTACTATAAGTATTTCCAATGTTTTTCATTTATCTCTCCTCAAATCTTTTGTTTGCAATAGACATGCCACCTTCCCTGCTGGCCAGCTTATTCACTGCTTCTCTGCTCTCTGTACACCCCGCCTTCTCATATCATTGTATGCATGCAAATGCTCGCAGTCTGGCTGGTAAGATGGGGGAACTAGAAATGATTGCAGTACATGAGCAGTATGATCTGATTGGAGTGCCTGAAACCTGGTTAGATGATACATATGACTTGGCAGTCAATCTAGAGGGTTATTCACTTTTTAGGAGGGACAGGGTTAATAAAAGGGGAGGAGGGGTATGCCTATATGTAAAGCGGGCCTTAAAACCTAGTTTAAGGGAAGATATAAATGAAGGGTCCAATGAAAAGGTAGAGGCCTTGTGGGTTGAAATACACACTGGTGTCACACATAATAAAAAGATATTGGTGGGGATTTGCTACAAGCCACCTAATGTTGGGGAGTTGGAGGAAGCCCAACTTTTACTGCAAATGGAAAAGGCTGCTAGGTCAGCAAAGGTAATTATAATGGGAGATTTCAACTATCCTGAAATTGACTGGAGCAATATGACTTCCGGCACAACAAAGGGAAATATTTTTCTAAGTATGACAAATGATAATTTTATGTCCCAACTAGTAGAGGAGCTAACTAGAAAAGAGGCCTTGCTTGACCTAGTGCTCTCAAATGATTCTGACATGATAAACAATGTGCAAGTAAGGAATCATTTGGGCAGCAGTGCCCACAATATTGTATCCTTTGAAGTTTGTTATGAGAAACCCAATAGCAAGGGTTTAACCAAAACATTCAATTTCAAAAAGGCTAATTTTACAAAGTTAAAAGAAGCGTTAAAGGATATCCAGTGGGATGTAATTTTCAAAGATAAAAATGCACAAGAATCATGGAATGTATTTAAAATGCCAATATATACCATTGGGGAATAAGCACAAGAGAAGTAAAGCGAAACCAGTGTGGCTTAATAATGTGGTTAGCAGGGGGATGAGAAATAAAAAGCAGGCTTTTAAAGCGTTTAAGTCAAACGGGTCAGATGCATCATTTAAAAAAATATAAAGAATGTAATAAAATCTGCAAACAAGCAATTAAGCTAGCTAAAATAGAAAATGAGAGAAACATTGCAAATGAGAGCAAGAAAAACCCTAAACAATTCTACAAGTATATTAATAACAAAAAAATGTAAGGTTGATATTGGTCCTCTTAGGACTGAGACAGGTGAATTGATTAGTGAGGATAAAGCTATGGCTGACACCCTAAATAGGTTCTTTTCTTCAGTATATACAAAGGAAGCAGCAATGAGAAGCTATGGGCAATCATACAAAACCACAGAATTTCCTCCAACATCTACATGGCTTACTAAGAACAAGGTCCAAAAGAAACTGGAAAGGGTTATAGTGAATAAAGCGACTGGACCGGACAGTATACACCCAAGGGTACTTAATGAACTTAGTTCAATAATAGCAAAACCATTATACTTAATACAGGGCTCAAAATTTCAAGTCCTGAGCTACTAGCCAGGCCTGAAAAGTTACTCGCCACCAGTTTCCACTCCTAGCCCCACCCATACCCCCGCCTTTAAAACACATATATATATATATATATATATATATATATATATATATATATATTGTTTCATGTGACGTGTTAATAGCTCTCTGCTAGTCATTTGGGCACTACATGTAAATTGTGGGATGACTGGGGGGGCATACTGGGCATCCTAAGTACACTTAGATTTTCCAGCTAAAACAGGACTCTTTGTCCCCAGCCTCTCCTCTCCCTTGCTGTCTCTTTTTCCCCAGCCCCCCCCCCTTGCTGTCTTAGAACCCAGCCCCCCCTTTCTGTCTCTTTGTCCCCAGCACCCCCTCCATCCCCTGATGTCTCTTTGTCCCCAGCACCCCCCATTGCCATCTCTTTTATAAACTTTGTGGTATCACTAGTGCAGCTATATTTGAAATTGAGGAAAATACAGGACAAAACTGGAAGAGGAGGACAAATAGGGGAGAGAAGAAGCATGGTGGACTGCAAGGTCATAGGGTGAGAAGAAAGGAAACCAGAATGTCAAAATGGGAGAAGAAAAAAATGGACTGATGTGGGAAGGAAGAACATACAGAAAGAAGCTGGCTGGGGAGGAAGAAGATAGAAGATAGAGTAATGGTGGAAGAAGATGGAGGGGCAGAGACTGGAGGAAGGAAGACGTAGAGATGGAAGAAGAAGCTGAACTGTGGGTGGAAGGAAAATATCACGGTGCCCGTGATTGCTCGCTCTTGCTGTCAGTCAGATGTGTGTATTCCCCATTGGCTGCCTGTTTAACGCCCGCCTTGCAATGCCTATTTAAACCAGCCTGAGACACCCTTTGATTGCCCTTTCGTGGTGTCTCTTTACCTGCAGTCACCTGTATGGTATTTCTATGGGCCTGTGATCTTCTTCCAGTGTCAGCGTTTCTCCACTGTCAGGACTGCTGCTGCATAGTTCCTGTCCTCGTTCCAGATCCGGTTGTCCGTAGTTCCTGATTCTGCTCTGCTCCAGTCCTGACGTTCCTGATTCCGTTCCTGACCCGGTTGGCTGTCCTGCCGTTCCTGCGGTTGTCCTGGAGGGCAACCTGTTCCCGTGCTGTATCCTGATTCACTACTTCTGGCTGCCTGTTGCTCGGGCGACATTTTCATCTTGTGGTTTACTCCACATACCAGTTGCTGATCCCCGTACATAGAACCGGTTGGGCGTTCCATTTGCTCCAGTAGGCGGTACTGGTTTACTCCATATATCCGGTTGCTGATCCCAGGGCATAGAACCGGTTGGGCGTTCCATTTGCTCCGGTACGCGGTACTGGTTTACTCCATATATCCGGTTGCTGATCCCAGGGCATAGAACCGGTTGGGCGTTCCATTTGCTCCAGTACACGGTACTGGTTTGCTCCATATATCCGGTTGCTGATTCCGTTACATAGAACCGGTTGGGCGTTCCATTTGCTCCAGTACGCTGTACTGGTTTACTCCATATATCCGGTTGCTGATCCCAGTGCATAGAACCGGTTGGGCATTCCATTTGCTCCAGTACGCGGTACTTATTTGCTCCATATATCCGTTTGCTGATTTCGTTACATAGAACCAGTTGGGCGTTCCATTTGCTCCAGTACGTGCTACTGGTTTACTCCATATATCCGATTGTTGATCCCAGTGCATAGAACCAGTTGGGCATTCCATCTGCTCCAGTACGTGGTACTGGTTTACTAAATTTATCGGTTGCTGATCCTGCTGCATAGAACCGCTTGGGCATTCCATTTTATTCTGTATTCTGCACTGTTTACTCCATCTTGCCGGTTGCTGATTCCGTTACATAGAACCAGTTGGGCATCCCATTTTCTCCAGTACATGTTACTGGTTTACTTCAATTACCGGTTGATGATCCCGTTACAAGAACCGGTTGGGCGTTCCATTTTGCTCCAGTACATGTTACTGGTTTACTCCAATTACCGGTTGTAGACGCTGTTACATAGAACCAGTTGGGCTATTCCACTGTCTTCATATCCCTACAGGCTGCCTTGCCCAGTATTTTGGCAAGGCCTGTAGAGCCTATTTACATTCTGTTGTACCATCTTACTGGCTTCCTTTCCCGGTATATTGGCAGGGTCGGTAGAGCCTATTTTCATTCAGTTTACCATCTCACTGGCTGCCTTGCCCGGTATATTGGCAGGGTCGGTAGAGCCTATTTTCATTCAGTTTACCATCTCACTGGCTGCCTTGCCCGGTATATTGGCAGGGTCGGTAGAGCCTATTTTCATTCAGTTTACCATCTCACTGGCTGCCTTGCCCGGTATATTGGCAGGGCCGGTAGAGACTATTTACATTCTGTTGTACCATCTCACTGTCTGCCTTGCCCGGTATATTGGCAGGGCCGGTAGAGCCTATTTACATTCTGTTGTACCATCTTACTGGCTGCCTTTCCCGGTATATTGGCAGGGTCGGTAGAGCCTATTTTCATTCAGTTTACCATCTCACTGGCTGCCTTGCCCGGTATATTGGCAGGGCCGGTAGAGCCTATTTACATTCTGTTGTACCATCTCACTGGCTGCCTTGCCCGGTATATTGGCAGGGCCGGTAGAGCCTATTTACATTCTGTTGTACCATCTTACTGGCTGCCTTGCCCGGTATATTGGCAAGGCCGGTAGAGCCTATACTGCCATATCTTGCTACTACTGTTTGCTCCCAGATTGTGTAATTGATACATGTGTACGTACTGACCCATGGGGGTTCCCATTAAACTTTTCAATAAAGTTTGGTTTTGATCTTATTCTGTGTCTGAGAGTCATAACAAACCATGACAGTAAAGTGAGGAAGAAGGAGTGAGGAAGGAAGATGTGAGAAAAAGCTGGAGGGAAGGAGGATGGAAAATGCTGGAGGAAGGAGAGATGAAGAAGGAAGGATGGCGGAAGGGAGGAAGAAAATGTAGGGAGATGCTAGTGAGGCAGAAGACACACACACACCAACTATTCTCCCTCTTTGCATCATGGGACTGCTCTGGAGGCATCCTTCTTATACATCACTCTGTGAAATCACACCAGCATAATGCTGTGGGTCAGAGGGCACTTGAGCACCTAGCTTGGGCATCTTGCAAACTTCAGTCTCCTCAGTGTCCACATTAAAACCACAGACCTTTCTAATATCAATGAACACCTCTTGCTATCATTCCTGCTTCTCAGTAAGCATGCATTAGCAAACTTTTTGTGTACATTTTTTCTACATGTTATAAACACAGCACATGTCCTCCACAGATACCAGTGGTATATGCCTTACCCCTTCCCTTATTTTCATATACACCAATCATTTCTACTTAATATATAGACAGGCACAGTCACCATTCCAATACGCAGACATCAGAGATACATGGCTCTCACCTTCCCCTGAATACACACTACACATTGCTTCGTAATATACAGACAGCACATGTACTACCCCTCCCCACTTACTACTACAAAGACATCAGTGATTCATGACTCTCACCCCCCCTCCTTTAGATAAATACACCATTTATACATAGCACTCAGTTGTACACAATATACAGGGGCACACGTACCCCTTCTCCTAATACACAGACACCTGTCATGCAAGGTCCTGACCTACCCTTATATGAATACAAAACAAGTACATAAACTCTTTCCTACATAATATTCAAAAAGTGTATGTAATATGTGTACATGTGAAAGTGACAGCAGCACTCTGTGTTCTTATGTTTGAGAGCCTGTCTGTGCAGTTTGTGAATTCCACATGTGCCTGTGACACTTGGTTTGGGCGGTGTTATCTGTTCATGGATTGAGAATTGGTTAAATGATAGATGGCAGAGAGTTGTTGTAAATGGAACTTTTTCAAATTGGTCTAAGGTTATAAGTGGGGTGCCACAGGGTTCAGTCCAGGGACCAATGCTTTTTAATTTGTTTATTAATGATCTAGAATTGAGAATTGAAAGTAGCATCTCAATCTTTGCTGATGACACTAAGCTATGTAAGGAAATACATACAGAGATGGATGTAATGTATATTAATGTATAGATTGTACACACAGGAGTCCATATAGAACACTAAGCTGTGTAAGGAAATACATACAGAGCTGGATACAATGTATATTAATGTATAGATTGTACGCACAGGAGTCCATATAGAACACTAAGCTATGTAAGGAAATACATACAGAGCTGGATGTAATTTATATTAATGTATAGATTGTACACACAGGAGTCCATATAGAACACTAAGCTATGTAAGGAAATACATACAGAGCTGGATGTGATGTATATTAATGTATAGATTGTACACACAGGAGTCCATATAGAACACTAAGCTGTGTAAGGAAATACATACAGGGCTGGATATAATGTATATTAATGTATAAATTGTACACACAGGAGTCCATATAGAACACTAAGCTGTGTAAGGAAATACATACAGAGCTGGATACAATGTATATTAATGTATAGATTGTACACACAGGAGTCCATATAGAACACTAAGCTGTGTAAGGAAATACATACAGAGCCGGATGTAATGTATATTAATGTATAGATTGTACACACAGGAGTCCATATAGAACACTAAGCTGTGTAAGGAAATACATACAGGGCTGGATATAATGTATATTAATGTATAGATTGTATGTAATGTATATTAATGTATAGATTGTACACGCAGAAGTCCATATAGAACACTAAGCCGTGTAAGGAAATACATACAGAGCTGGATGTAATGTATATTAATGTATAGATTGTACACACAGGAGTCCATATAGAACACTAAGCTGTGTAAGGAAATACATACAGGGCTGGATATAATGTATATTAATGTATAGATTGTATGTAATATATATTAATGTATAGATTGTACACACAGGAGTCCATATAGAACACTAAGCTGTGTAAGGAAATACATACAGGGCTGGATATAATGTATATTAATGTATAGATTGTACACGCAGGAGTCCACATAGAACACTAAGCTGTGTAAGGAAATACATACAGAGCTGGAGGTAATGTATATTAATGTATAGATTGTACACGCAGGAGTCCATTTAGAACACTAAGCTGTGTAAGGAAATACATACAGAGCTGGATGTTTTTTTCCCTACAGAAGGATTTAGATAAACTAAGTGAATGGGCAGAAAAGTGGCAGATGTCATTTAATGTAGATAAATGTAAGGTTATGCATTTGGGCTGTAGACACAAACTTGCTACATATACTCGAAATGGGAAACAACTTGGTAAATCCTCATTAGAGAAAGATTTAGGAGTAATGATAGACAATAGACTTTACAGCAGTGTGCAGAGTCACTCAGCTGCTGCAAGAGCAAATAGGGTACTATCCTGCATAAAAAGAGGTGTAGAAGCAAGGGATGCTAATATTATCCTACCTCTGTATAAATCCTGGGTTAGGCCTCATCTAGAATATGGAGTACAATTTTGGGTGCCTGTTCTAAAAAAAGACATTGCTAAACTGGAAAAGGTGCAGAGATGTGCAACAAAACTGATAAAGGGATTGGAGGATCTGAGTTATAAAGAGAGACTAGCCAAACTGGGTTTGTTTACATTAGAGAAAAGATGTCTAAGGGGTGATATGATTACCATTTACAAATACATTCAAGGTCAATACAAAGAACTATCCAATGAATTATTTATTTGCTGAGCTAAGAACAAGAGGTCATCCATTAAGACTAGAGGAAAGGCACTTTCAACTAAAACAAAGGCAGGGATTCTTTACAGTAAGGGCGGTACGGTTATGGAATTCTTTGCCTCGGGATGTTGTGCTTGCAGATAATGCAACTGCATTCAAAAAAGCAGTGGATGCCTATCTAGCGCAGAACAATATTTACAATTATGACAGATGGCTTCAAAGCAAATAGGATATTGTTCCGGGAAACTATTTGACTACCAATTGGAGTCAGGAAGGAATAATTCCACGCACGCACGCGCGCGCACACACACACACACACACACACACACACACACACACACACACACACACACACACACACACACACACACACACACACACACACACACACACACACACACACACACACACACACACACACACACACACACACACACACACACACACACACACACACTTGGGACTAGACTGGAAATGGCTCCAGAGGGCTCTTTTTTTTTTTTTTTTTTTTTCTTTTTTGCCTTCCTGTGGATCAACAGGGGTGTTTTTGGCATGGGCTGGACTTGATGAATGCATGTCTTTTTTCAGCCTTATCTACTATGTTACTATATTGCTTTACTAGAGCGAAGTTGTGCTCACTTCTTTCCTATTCTAGCAGGGCTTCTATTAGAGACACACACACTTTCCATTTATTGTTGTTTCAGTGGGCTTTTCCATGTCTCCACCCAGTATTGGCCTATATCTGCCTGTCTGAGTGTCGCAGTACCTTGTTTCCAGAGCCGCTGCTTCAGCGACGCTCGGCGTCTTTCCACGCATCATCTGCAGGCAAGAGGCTTCAAGCATGCTGCAGGCCTCTGCTTTATGTGTGTTTGTTTCCTGTAGTCTCCTCCTACCTACTTCCTCCCTCTAGCTGCTCCTCCTACCTACTTCTTGTGGAGGGGTTTAAAGGGCAGACTGAGTCCTGACTCAGTCACCCTTACGTTGTTGTTCTGAGCAGTTCATTTTCTGGTACTCCTGATTCCTGTGTATGATCCGCTTGTCTGTCCATCCATTCTGGTGTTGACCTGTGGCTGTCTGACTATTCTCCTTGGCGTTCCGATTTGGCTCAGATATCCTTTCTGGTGCAAACCTGTGGCTCTGGCTGACTACCCACTCTGTGTATGACCTAGGCTTGTCTGACTACCCACTCTGGTGTTGACCTGGGGCTCTAACCACTGCACATCCAGCATTCCATCACTTCAGTGGATATCCTTTCTGGTGCAAACCTGTGGCTCTGGCTGACTACCCGCTCCGTGTATGACTTTGGCTCGTCTGACTATCCTATCTGGTGATTACTAGAAGGCTCTGTCTGTTCGCTCAGTTTGTTGGTTCCGTTATTCAGACATCCTTCCTAGTACTGACCTGGTGTCAGAGCAGAAACACCAGGCGGGATGGAACCCGCAGGAGAGGGAGTGCTAGGGAGCGCTGAGTTGGGTGCGATGCTCGGCGTACGTTGGCTGTCAGTACGAGTACTGTGCTTCGGCCTAGGCCGGGTAAAGGTGCCAGCCGCAAGGCTGGATGACAAACCCCACAGGAGCTGGAAGTGAGCCCTGGATGGTACCCTACTGACAGCACCTACTCTCCTGCGGGGGAGAGTGAATGCTAGAGAGTGAGGAGTGGGGAGCGGAGATAGAGAGTGGGGGCCTGTAGGCTGAAACTCTCCTAGGAGTGATAGACAAGGAGTAAGGGAGTAAGAGAGAGACTGACCTGTCCAGAAAGAACGACAGCAGGAATTCTGAAACTGGAACGGCTGGACCAGGTTAGATGCGAGGTCAGGGAGTAAGCCAAAGGTAGTAGTCAAGGCAGGCTAGGTCATACACAGATGTGGCTTGCAGGTTTCCAAGGTAGCTGGCAGAGAGAGTAGTCAAGGCAGGCTAGGTCATACACAGAAGTGGCTTGCAGGTTTCCAAAGTGGCTGGCAGAGAGAGTAGTCAAGGCAGGCTGGGTCATACACAGAAGTGGCTTGCAGGTTTAACAAGGCTGGCTGTGACAACTGGAACACAATCAGAGTGCACCAGTGTCTGTCCGGAGCTTCAAAAAATAGGCGCCGCGGGATGACGTCACGATGCACGTGACGCGCCGTTGTCAGAAGCCGGAAGAGAACCGGAACAGAAAGAAGCCCCGCACTGCAGCCGGAACAGGAGCGAGGGTGACACCTGGGGCTCTAGCAGACTCCTAGCAGTCAGTATCTCTTGGCCATTACTTTACTACGAGACTCCAGTGGGCTGAGGCCTAGTCTCGGACAGTGTGGTGCAGAGATTGGGAGACTGCTATTCCTGATACAGTGCTTGCCGTTTCAATCATCCACTGTGTGTTTATTTATATATTGCATTACTCTCATTATTCTCATAATAAAGGTCCTATTAACTATACCGTCTGACTCCTGGTTTTGCTTGCCAGCCGTAACACTGATCCACACTACAGTCGCCCTTGTGTGGTTTCTGCTTCCTAGTGCATTCCTATATATTATTTTGCCTTTCGTGTATGACCCTGGATTGGCTGACCTTCCACTCTGGTTCCTGATCCTGGTTTAGTTCCTGACTTCGCTGATCTCTGGTATCCTGACACTGGCTCATCTGACTACCCGTTCTGGCTTCTGACACATGGCAGTGTTTTGGACTACTTCTCTATAAGGGAAGCTAGAAGGCACCATCGCCCTCAGACGTCATTCCGTGTTTTTCCTTCTCAAAGATGGATTACACTGCTTGTTTTCTACCGGTCAACCAATAACCGGCCCGTTCAAGCATCTGCAGTGTCGTAGACTCTGTGTTGAAGTCAGATGAAAGTGGCAGCGTAGTCAACTCCGAGTCTGAGGAAGTGTAGGTGGACAGGAAAAGGTCGAAGGAACTCGAAGCCAGAGTTGGGTCGCAGACTGGTATCACAGGCCGTAAAGAGTGAGGCCTCTACTCCCGGTCGAAGGATAGCTGGAGGATGTTGCAGGAACCACAGTGATGTAGAACAGAGTCCACATCGATGCCTGACAGCATACGAAATCCAGAAGTCCTGACTCTGAATCGGATCCACAGATACCTGGCAACAGGCAGTCGATGATACAGGATACTTGGCTCAGATGTGTATCAGAGGGGATATACGTTAAACCACAAGAGCATAAAGACACCAGGACTCTTCTTCTTGTGTGTACAACAAGTAACTCTTATGTGAACTCAGCAGATTTATACTCTTCAACCCCCATTGACAACACATGATGCAGACATGACACAATGGGTGAGTTTCAGAGATAATACAATCATAACACATCAGGCAAAGAACCAACAACAAATAGTTAAGGAAGCACAATAAGACAGATGTGATTCCATTATTATACACAAGGCTTGACTAGGGTAGACAATAGACAGCAAGGACTGAGAGGTGTGAATACACATTCAATGAACAAAGCCCAGCCTTTTAAGAAAAAGGGCTTGAGGGACTGCAATACACATTTGAAGTAACCTTGTCCAAACTCAAATAATTAACCCCTAACTGCACATTCCCTTGAAAGCAAGCCAGCAGGCTATGGTTTTTAGTGTTTTTGGCATAGAAATATCCACAGTTCCTTGTATAATGGGCTGACAAGTCATATTCCCAGATAAGGTTTACAGTAACGGAGTAGGATCCATTAGTCTCTGATTTTCCTATTTGTTTTATTCTTATCTGTACAATAAAGGTGCAACTGAACTGTATCTTACATCTCCATCTGGTTTATGGTTCCTGACAGTTGGAAAGGCAGGAAGTGGGAGGAAAACACACACACACATTGGAGAGGGGTTGGGCTAAAGAGTAGAACACACTCCGTGATTATGAGATGGAGAAAAAGATACCTTCAACACCCTGTATGATAACCTAAAACATGTACATGCGCCCTTACACGTGCCTTTGCAATATTTACCTACGGCCTTGCGCACAATGTCAGTGCAACATGTAGGACACCACATTCCCCCGCTTTCTTTTCTGTTGCCTGGTTCCTATTTACCCTCCCCTAATGTAGAGCAAACTAGTAAGTGAAAAACCTTGTTAGGGAAAAATTCAGCCCACAGTCCCTCTGGAATAATTCTCTTGGTGACACAAGTTTCTCTGCAATTCTTACATGCTGACATCTCCTTTCCAATAACACACGTCTTACACATTTCTCTATCATCCGATATGGAACACAGGTACCATGGGGGTGAGATCCTCCTTGGGAGGACAGAACTTATTAAAAAAGATAGTGTCTTGTGTGTGGAGACTCCCAGCTCCTTCTGCAGCTCAACCAAGCCCCACCTCCAGTTATGTATTCTTTAAGGTGAAATTATGGCCAGGGCGCTTCTCTTACTTTTAGATTATTTATTTTTCCATTAGCTATGAGGCTGTTAAAATTCACCCATTAGGAGGGTTACCATTACTGGGCTTCCCCTGGAATGGATTGACCAGTGAGCTGGTGCTGTGTGGACCCTTGCAGCCCTGTGGAGAGAATCTTGTAACCCAAGTTTTCACTCCCAGCATTGCCTCTCTGGTGAGTAACCCTCTGAGTGCCTCGGTCCACTTTGTCCCTACTTGTACCTTTTCCTACAGGGGTTTCCTCTGAGCCTTAAGGCTCTTGCACTCGTGTTGGGTATTTTATTACTGTAATACTGTCCATTGAATTCTCTGGGCAAACTTCAATGGGGCATTTCTCTGTCGTCCATTACAGGTTACTGGTAACTCTGGGAGGCGATACACCCCTTAATAGGCAGGAACAATTGTAGAAGTGTATGTAGGGGGTGGAGCCTCCCTTGGCTGCAGCTAGTCAGTCAGCTCCAGAAAGATGTGTTCCTTGGTGAAGACAACACAAGGTTGAGAACAGTTCTACTATAGCTTTAGAATGTTTTTTATTTTTCTGTTAGATATGGAATACCACCATTAGGCGGATTACCATAACTGACAATGCCCTTAGATGTGGCTAGCTCAGTATCCAGGTGCTTTTTGTGGACCTTAAGCCCTGAGGGGGAAAATCTTGATTCCAAGTGCTTCCCCAGGAGTTACCCACTGAGGTACTTCTTACTACATGGTAGTCTGAAGACAGAAGATCTGCAGGGAAGGTGAGCAACCCTTTGAGTGCTGCAGGTCTACTTGTCCCATAGTGCCCCTCCGCACAGGGGGGTGTATTCCTTGGAGTTCCTATTGCACACTCCTGCACTCATTGGGTATATCTATATGTCTGTTTGGGTGTTTGGAGCAGGTTTATGTGGTAACTTAACCCTTTAGCTGCTGGTTTGGCACTTTTTGGGGTGGTTTATAACACTTTTCCTACTGGGTTAGTGTTTTTGGGTATCCTCACATTTTCTATTGATGTTTTACACATTGTAACGTTTTTCTTTAAAATTTGTAAAAATTGTGTACTGCGCCTTTAAGGCGCACTTTACCGCATAGACGCCATTGCTCCATTCACTCCTATGGGACTGTACTGTTTGGGACGGATCTCTGCAACCTCTTAACCTAGCGACTTCAAAGATGGCTCATTTTACTTGTCTGCCTTTGCTTTATCATCCGGTTCATGTTTCTAGTGTGTTGAGGGGATCAGAGGGCTTCAGGCACTGTCTGGGGTACTTTTTTGGGAAAACTACATTTCCCATGAACACTTGCTTCATGCCCTTGTTTCTGATTGGCTCCCACCGTGGCAGCCATTTTGTGAGTGTTTCTGGGCGAGTATCCCACACAGGGCTTGGACTCTCCTTCTCTCCTCTGCAGATTAACCCTTCGCCTGCCAGATAAGTTTCATTTAGAGATTTCTAGGGTGAAACTTTTATCCTACACACTGTAATTGGGTGATTTCTTATACAGTAAGGTTATTGACACTGTGATAATGTCTATACCATTGGAGCTTGGGGCCAGACCTAAGACTAAGGTCTCTGAATCCCCTATTGCACATTGCTCTTCCTGTCATTCAGAGTTACTAGAGAATTCTCAGGTCACTTATGCCCAGCATGTTCTGATGTCCCTTACAGCATTCCAGGGACCTCCGGCCATGCCATAGAGCCAGCTTGGGTGCAAGAGTTCAAGGCTACGACTAGGGACCTTAGGTCCACATTGCACCTCTTTCCATTCCAGTTACAGGGGGCCTTTCAGTCTTGGCAGGCCCCCTCCTCAGTCAGATCTTCCCTGCCCAAACCTCAGGGAGTACCTGATGTGTCAGATTCCTCTGAGAAGGAACTGCTGGTGGATTTGGATGTTGAGAAATGTTCTGTATTGGGCTCCTCTCAGTTTTTTGGGGACCCCTTTGAGGCTGATCCTGAACCCTCCACTGAGGGCCTGATCAGGGCTGTATTAACTACTCTTAACATTCCCCTAGTTCAGGAGGTTCCTTCTGATCCCTCTGATGTATTCCAGGAACCCTTACTTACTTTCCACCTAATCTCATTCTTGACCACCTTGTGTCTGAGGAGTGGAAATCCCCGGACAAGAAAGTACCTGTGTCCAAGACATTTGCCAACCTTTATCCCTTTTCTGAGGCTGCGCTTGCTCAGTGGGTTCATCCCTCCAAAGTGGATGCACCTATATCCAGGCTATATAAATCTACTGCCTTACCAGTCTCTGATGCCTCTGCTCTGAAGGACTGGACTGACAAGAATCTTGAGGTTTCTCTCAAGTCAATTTTTGCCACTGCTGGTTCTGCTATGCGTCCAGCGTTTGCCACAGCGTGGGTGAAATGGGCCATTGAGGTCTGGACTGAACAGCTCACCAAGGCTGTCCGTCAGGATACACCTACTTCTGATAAGTTGCGCCTTCTTGCCAACATTTCTGAGACACAGCACTATGTTTCTGCTGCCTTGATGCCATCCGGTTGGTGGCTAGGGTTTCCACCATGTCTGTGGTGGCCAGACGGGCTCTTTGGCTCAAGATCTGGTCTCCTGACACTTCTTCTAAGAAAGCCTTGCTTTCCCTACCCTTTCAGGATCTGATCAGTGAGGCCACTGGGGGTAAGAGTACTCTTCTACCCTTGGTTCCCAGGAAGAAATTGCCGCTTAAGCATAACCGTTTTTTTAGTTCCTTTCAGAATGAGACACGTCCAGCGAACCAGACAGTTCCCTCAGCTCCGCGTACCTCCTCCAAGCCCAAACAACAATGGAAGTCCAAGGTCTCCTCCAAGCCCAAGGCTTTTCAATGACTCGCTGAACCCGGGTCCGCACTTCGCTGTGGGTGGTCGTCTACAACACTATCACAGCATTTGGGAGGATTTAGTGACGGACCCATGGGTTTTACAGGTAGTGACGGAAGGATACAAGATCCCTTTCGCTTTCGTCCTTCTCACACGCCTCAGGGTGTAGAGAAATGCTGTCTGTTCGACAGCGCTGTTCAGGCTCTTCTGGACAAGGATGTTCTAGAGCCAGTACCTATCCAGGACAGGGGTTCGGGTTTCTACTCAAACCTCTTTGTAGTCGCCCTGTTTTGGACTTGAAGGATCTCAATTCCTTTGTGACCTGGACTCATTACCGTCAGGAGTCTCTGTGCCATGTCCCCGGGGGAATTCCTTGCTTCTCTGGATCTTCAGGACGCGTACTTACACGTTGCCATTCATCCTGAGAGCCGGCAGTACCTCCGGTTTGCCTGCGACAGGGGACATTTTCAGTTCTCAGCTCTTCCATTTGGTCTGACGACGGCTCCTCAGGTCGTCAACCATGTCCTGGGTGCCTTGATATCCGTCCTCCACTGGAACGGAATCAGAGTTACTCCATACATGGACGCCTTGCTTCTGAAGGCCCCCTATGCGGAACTTCTTCATCAGTAAGTTCAGAACTGCATTCAGACTCTCACCCATCACGGGTGGATCATCAACTTGGACAAGTCAGATCTTGTCCCATCCCAGTGTCTGGTCTTCCTTGGCCTTCTCTTCGACACTCAGAAGAGCATGGTGTTCTTCACGGACGAGGTGGATCACCAGATCGCCCACAGGGTTTCAGCGATTCTGTCTCAGGATCCAGTTCCAGTCCAGAAGTTATCTCTGGTGGGGAAATTCATATCCACCATTGAAGCAATCCCATTTGCCATGGCGCTCACCAGGGAGCTCCAGAGGTTCATGATCCAGGTGTGCAAGGGTCAACCGGATCTTCTGAAGATGTTTGTTTCTTTTCCTCTTCATGTGGAACTGAGCTTGTCATGGTGGCTCGACCTTTCCAACCCGCTGAAGGGCAAGTCCTTCCTGGGACCCTTCTGAACCAAGGTGACGACGGATGCCAGCCTCTCTGGCTGGGGAGTGGTCCTGGGTCACTTGAGCGCTCAGGGTCGGTGGTCTAGGGAGGAGTTGTCACGGTTTTTTAAGACACTCAGACCATTGGGTGAATAAGAACACAGTTTTATTAAAAAGATAAGGCAATAACACGCCCTCTAGTGGTGGTAAATATACACAGTGGTAATATATAGATGTAATGGTAAATGCACAAATGACTTATAAGTACAATTACACAGTAATAGAATAGCGTATACCCCTAAGGGGTTAAGTCCTTGATAACAGTCAGTCTCAGATGTGGATGTTTGGAACGCCCAGGGTGTTATAAGACTGTGCTGGAAACCAAGACTATCACCGGCTGGATACTGGACTGCCTCGCCACGGTGTTCAGTAAGAAGCACAAGAGTCCCCGTAGCCCCCTCGGGCGTACCTACTGGAACTGCTTCAACTAGTGCAAGTGCAAAGGGCCCCCACGGGCGTGATTGGAACCGGCCTTCAATGCGAGAACTGCCAAGCCTCCTCAGACTTAACTGGACAACGGGATAGCACACGCTAGAGCCGACAGCCCCCATGGGCGTGATTACCGGAATACAAATGCTGATGCCTGTGCCTGCCACCACTTGGTAAAGCGGAATCGCTCAATGAACAAGAGAGAGAGTCTCAGGCACCCAACCGGCCCAAACGGATGTAAACACTCTGCAAGGATGTGTGGAGCTGCCGACGAAGAGCGGCCAGCTCAGCAGTAGTATTCACCGAGAAAGAGACTCTTACAGGAGTAGCGATAGAGTGGAACCCAGCGGCACTGCTAGGGTTAATTAGCACATTTACTCGAGGCTTTTCAGCGGTATAGCAAGGCTCTGCAGTCTGAGGGAGGCGCGTATACGCACAACTCTGCAAAGGGAAATGCACTGCACTGATCGGAGTACACTAGGCAAGACAGTCACACCAAAAGCTGAAACAGCAGATAGAAATGTCGCGGCGGCGACAACTGGAACACAGGTCACTGTAGAAAGCCGTAGTCGTTCTTCGGAGCGGGAAGTCAGCCAGGCCGGGTCGGAGCACGTAGAAGGCAGTCATACAAGCCGGGTCGTACACAAGCAGGAACGTCAGCCAAGCCGGGTCAGGATCCAAAGGTGGTAGTCAGACGGACCGGGTCATACACGAGCAGGAACACAGGAGAATAGTCAAGACAAGCCAAGTCGGTACACAGGAATCCAGAACACAGGAACACAGCAACAGTAACTGGCACAGAAACACCACGAAAGGGCGCCTGACAGTTGTGCTAGCCAGGTATAAAAAGGTCACCAGGGGGCGGGCCAAACCAACACAGCAAATCAGTATCTGTCATAGCTGAGACTGACAGGAATCACAGGCACTGTGATAGTACCCCCCTCTCAAAGACCCCCTCTCCCCGCTCGAGGTCTGGGTTTAGAAGGGTATTTAGAGTGAAAGCTGCGTAGTAATCTGGGTGCGTGGAGGTCCCCTTGATCAAACCAAGAACGTTCCTCAGGACCATAGCCCTTCCAATGAACCAAGTATTGCAGCTTTCCTCTAAATCTCCTAGAATCAATAATGCTCTGCACCTCATACTCTTCTTGGCCCTGGACGTCCACCGGCCCAGGAATCACTGGCGTAGTAGTATAGCGATTACACACCAAGGGTTTCAGGAGCGACACATGGAACACATTGTGAATGTGCATTGAGGGTGGAAGCTCCAAAGCATAAGAAACCGGATTAATCTTGCGGATAATCTTAAATGGACCGATAAACCGGGGAGCCAGTTTGTTAGATGGTACTTGTAAATTAAGGTTTCTGGATGACAGCCATACCCTGTCCCCAACTTGAAAGGAGACCGCTGGCAGACGTCTGCGATTCGCGTGCCTCTGCTGACGCCGAAATGACTGACTGAGGGACCTCTGAACCTGTGACCAAGTGGAGCGAAGCTGTGCCAAATGCTCATCCAGAGCAGGAATCTGCTGTGCCTGAAAGGAGTCCGGGAGCAGACAAGGCTGAAACCCATAATTAACGAGAAACGGAGAGCTCCCGGACGACGAATTAACCGCACAGTTTCTGGCAAACTCAGCCCATGGCAACAGGTCAGCCCAATTGTCATGATGATCAGTGACAAAGCAACGCAGGAACTGCTCCAGTCCCTGATTGGCACGTTCAGTGGCCCCATTTGTTTGGGGATGGTAAGCGGAGGAAAATGACAATTGAATGCCCATCTGGCCACAAAATGCCCTCCAAAACCTAGAAACGAACTGGCTCCCTCGGTCGGATACAATCACTCTGGGTACTCCATGCAGGCGGAATACCTCCCTAGAAAAGACTACAGCCAATTCCTGGGCCGATGGAAGGCCAGTCAGAGGCACAAAATGTGCCATTTTAGAGAATCTATCGACCACCATAAGAATGAACGTAAATCCCCTAGACGCTGGTAATTCTCCCAGAAAGTCGATAGAAATATGAGACCAAGGACAGTTTCCGTTGGGCACAGGTTGCAATAAGCCCACAGGGAGATGCCTAGGGGTCTTAGCACAGGCACAGGTGGTACAGGCTGCAGTAAAAGCGGCACAATCGGCTCTCAGGGTAGGCCACCAAAATAATTGCGACAAAGACCAGACTAGTTGGTCCCTACCAATATGCCCAGCCGCTTTAGAAGCGTGGTAAGTTTCCAACAAACGGACACCGAATGGCACATCTACAAAACATTTCCCCACAGGGGTCTCAGGGGGTGCCCTCGATTGTGATGCCAATATCTCCTCCCCCAGAGGCGAGGTAATGGTGGTACGGATAGTGGCCAGAATGCGATCTGGCTGAATGATGGGAACAGGTTCCTCCTCCCTCTCAGTGTCAGAAGCGAACTGACGAGACAACGCATCGGCTTTAATATTTTTTGAGCCAGGAAGATAGGACACTAGGAAATTAAATCGTGACAAAAAAAGTGCCCATCTAGCTTGTCGAGAAGACAGTCTTTTGGCTTCGGAGAGATAAGTTAAATTCTTATGATCCGTAAGAATTAGTACTGGAGTCTGAGTACCCTCCAAAAGGTGACGCCACTCTTTCAGAGCTAGAATTATGGCCAACAGCTCCCTGTCCCCAATCTCATAATGGCTCTGCGCACTGGACAATTTTTTAGAGAAGAAACCGCAAGGCCTCAAGGCGCCACCTCCCACAGGACGTTGGGAGAGTACTGCTCCAACCCCAACCTCAGAAGCGTCAACCTCCAACGTGAAGGGCAGGGAGGGATTAGGGTGGGACAGCACCGGAGCAGATGCAAAGGCAGATTTCAGGGTAACAAATGCGGTCTCCGTCATCTCGGACCACTGAGAGGGAGAAGCGCCCTTATGAGTCAAATCTGACAATGGTTTGACAATCGTGGAAAAGTTCTGGATGAACCTCCTATAATAGTTCGCAAAACCTAAGA
Source organism: Rhinophrynus dorsalis (assembly GCA_037306005.1). NCBI lineage: Eukaryota > Metazoa > Chordata > Amphibia > Anura > Rhinophrynidae > Rhinophrynus > Rhinophrynus dorsalis. The sequence continues at coordinate 133,106,138 of CM074728.1, forward strand.
ATCTTTGAATGGCCTTTAACCCTTTAGGACGAGGCCAATGCAGAACTGCTGCCAACTTCTCCTGATCCATGGCAATGCCATTATTAGAGATAACGAAACCCAGGAATGGCACTTGAGATGTATGGAATTCGCATTTCTCTATCTTACAGAATAGCCTGTGCTTGCGAAGTCGGAGCAGGACTTCTGAAACATCTTTGATATGTTGTGAGAGGTTGGCAGAGTGAATTAATATATCATCTAGATATACGACTACACAGGACTGAAGTAGGTCTCGTAGGATGTCATTAATAAACTCCTGAAATACTGCAGGCGCATTGCATAAGCCAAATGGCAACACCAGATATTCGTAATGCCCTGTTCTGGTATTAAACACCGTTTTCCACTCGTCACCTTCTTTAATTCTGACCAGATTATAGGCGGCTCGCAAGTCAAGTTTAGTAAAGATCGACGAGCCCTTCAATCTGTCAAACAATTCGGTAATAAGTGGAATCGGATAGGCATTCTTAGGCATAAGCTTGTTCAGCCCACGATAGTCAATGCATGGCCTGAGTTCACCACTTTTCTTTTTCACAAAGAAAAATCCGGCACCTGCCGGAGAAGTAGATTTCCGAATGATGCCCCTCTCCAGGGCATCAGCAATATAATCCTCCATAGCTTTATTCTCCTCACAGGATAGTGGGTAAGTGCGCCTCCTGGGAGGCACCGCACCAGGAGGCAAATCAATGGTGCAATCGTACGCCCTATGCTCAGGCAATGCGCTAGCCTCTCCCTTACTAAACACGTCACTGAATTGTTCGTATTCAGCTGGCACAGCCGGAGAGGTACACATAATCTTGACAGGTAAGGAGAGACAGTTCTTATCACAGTATTCTGACCAGGAGTTAACCTCACATCTCTGCCAGTCAAATTGGGGATTATGTACCTGTAGCCATGGGAACCCCAAAATAACTGAATGGTGCGGTGAACGAATGATTTGAAAACGTATCTGCTCCTTGTGGCAAGCCCCCACTGTCATTGTCACTGGAATGGTTTCAAGCGTAATAAATGCCGGCTCCAGGGGTCTGCCATCGATGGCTTCAATAGCAACCGGAGAGTCCTTTTTACATAAAGGAATGCCTTGCAGGTTGGCAAAAGACTGGTCCATGAAATAGCCTGCTGCCCCGGAGTCCACCAATGCGAGGACCTCGATAACCTTGTCCGCCCAAGCGAAGACCACCTGAATAGTGGGTTTAGTGGTGCTAGAATCTAGGGACTGTTCTACACCACCTAGGGCCTGTCCCCCAAGGTACCCTAGGTGCGTTTGTTTCCCGGCCGAACTGGACAATTGCGCAACAGATGCCCTGCTTTGCCACAATAAAGACATAGACCTTGCCTCCTACGATATATTCTTTCCTCTTTAGAGAGCCTAGTGAACCCCAATTGCATAGGTTCAGGATTATCGATTGGTCGCTCAGGAAGAACGGGTGGTGTGGGTGGGTTAAGGAAGCTGGTCTGGCCATAGTTTTTTACTTTAGCCCTTTTAGCCAACCGTCTCTCTCGGATGCGAGAGTCTATTAGTAAGACATAATCGATATATTCATCCAGATCACTGGGTACATCACGAGCGGCTATCTCGTCCTTAATTTGCTCGGAGAGACCCTGAGTAAAGGCAGCTAGTAAGGCCTCCTCGTTCCAGCCCACCTCTGCTGCCAAGGTCCTGAATTCAATAGCATAATCGCCCAGTGTGCGTTCGCCCTGCTGAATTTCCATCAGCCTTTTGGCAGCAGAGGCAGCCCTGCCAGGAACCTCAAACACTCGTCTGAACTTTCTGACGAATTCTCTAAAGTTCAGAGTGCAGGGTCTAGCATTCTCCCACAACAGATTTGCCCATGCAAATGCCTTGCCAGTCAATAGAGATATCATAAGACCGACCTTTCTACGGTCGTTAGGAAATGCCTGGGGTGCCAACTCCAAAAATATCTCTAATTGATTAATAAATCCCCTGCAAAGGGAAGGTTCACCATCATACCTTAACGGTAGCGGTGCAGATGCCTTTAGCCCTTTCGAATTGGCTGATGGGACTATGGCCTGATTATCCGGTGTCAGGACTGGGGTGACCACCGGATTAGGACTAGGCTTGTCCAAATGTACTGTACATTCGAGTAACGTCTGCAAAGCCAGTGCCAATTGGTCCATGCGCTGCTCATGAACATCCATTCTCCAATGGATGTTCTGTGTTTGACTTTCACCCTTACCATTTGAGGTCATGGCCCTTTCGTACTGTCATGGTTTTTTAAGACACCCAGACCATTGGGTGAATAAGAACACAGTTTTATTAAAAAGATAAGGCAATAACACGCCCTCTAGTGGTGGTAAATATACACAGTGGTAATATATAGATGCAATGGTAAATGCACAAATGACTTATAAGTACAATTACACAGTAATAGAATAGCGTATACCCCTAAGGGGTTAAGTCCTTGATAACAGTCAGTCTCAGATGTGGATGTTTGGAACGCCCAGGGTGTTATAAGACTGTGCTGGAAACCAAGACTATCACCGGCTGGATACTGGACTGCCTCGCCACGGTGTTCAGTAAGAAGCACAAGAGTCCCCGTAGCCCCCTCGGGCGTACCTACTGGAACTGCTTCAACTAGTGCAAGTGCAAAGGCCCCCACGGGCGTGATTGGAACCGGCCTTCAATGCGAGAACTGCCAAGCCTCCTCAGACTTAACCGGACAACGGGATAGCACACGCTAGAGCCGACAGCCCCCACGGGCGTGATTACCGGAATACAAATGCTGATGCCTGTGCCTGCCACCACTCGGTAAAGCGGAATCGCTCAATGAACAAGAGAGAGAGTCTCAGGCGCCCAACCGGCCCAAACGGATGTAAACACTCTGCATGGATGCGTGGAGCTGCTAACGAAGAGCGGCCAGCTCAGCAGTAGTATTCACCGAGAAAGAGACTCTTACAGGAGTAGCGATAGAGTGGAACCCAGCGGCACTGCTAGGGTTAATTAGCACATTTACTCGAGGCTTTTCAGCGGTATAGCAAGGCTCTGCAGTCTGAGGGAGGCGCGTATACGCACAACTCTGCAAAGGGAAATGCACTGCACTGATCGGAGTACACCAGGCAAGACAGTCACACCAAAAGCTGGAACAGCAGATAGAAATGTCGCGGCGGCGACAACTGGAACACAGGTCACTGTAGAAAGCCGGAGTCGTTCTTCGGAGCGGGAAGTCAGCCAGGCCGGGTCGGAGCACGTAGAAGGCAGTCATACAAGCCGGGTCGTACACAAGCAGGAACGTCAGCCAAGCCGGGTCAGGATCCAAAGGTGGTAGTCAGACGGACCGGGTCATACACGAGCAGGAACACAGGAGAATAGTCAAGTCAAGCCAAGTCGGTACACAGGAATCCGGAACACAGAAACACAGCAACAGTAACTGGCACAGAAACACCACGAAAGGGCGCCTGACAGCTGTGCTAGCCAGGTATAAAAAGGTCACCAGGGGGCGGGCCAAACCAACACAGCAAATCAGTATCTGTCATAGCTGAGACTGACAGGAATCACAGGCACTGTGATAGGAGTCCCTCCTCCCGATCAGCATATTGAAGCTTCGGGCGATATTTCATGTCCCGCGACATTGGACATCTCAGTTGGAGGACTGTCCGGTCGGAGTGGAGTCCGACAACGCCACAGCTGTGGCATACATCAAAAAGCAAGCCGGAACAAGACGTCTCACTGCTTGGTTAGAGGTCAAGGCTGTTTTGTCCTGGGCAGAAGAACACGTACCTGCCATATCCTCAGTGCACATTCCAGGCGTAGACAAAAGCGGACTTCCTCGGTCGACACACAGTGGACAGCGGAGAGTGGGAGTTGCACCCAGAGGTGTTCCAACTCATTGTTCAGCTATGGGATCCCCCTTACATCGACCTGATGGCGACAAGACACAACAGGAAGGTTCCACTGTTCTGTTCTCGCTGGCGAGACCCTCTGGCTCTAGCAGTAGATGCAGTGTCCATTCCATGGTTCTTTCCTCTGGCTTACATCTTTCCTCCCCTTCCCATGTTGCATAGGGTGTTACAGAAATTACAACTGGGGTGTTGCCCAGTTATTCTGATTGCTCCGTATTGGCCTCGTCAGTCTTGGTTTCTGGAGCTCTTGGATCTGTCAGTGGTGGAGCCCTTTCGGCTCCCCTACCGTCCGGATCTTCTTCTACAGGGTTACCTGTGGAAGGAGGATGTTCATCGGCTAGCTTTGACGGCTTGGAAATTGAATCCTCAATATTGAAGAAGAAGGGCTTCTCTTCTGGTGCGGTGGCTACTATGCTTAGTGCCCGCAAACCTGTTTCTTCCAAGATATACCATCGTGTCTGGTCGGCTTTTCTGTCCTGGTGTGCTGACAGGGACCTGTCTCAGGAATTTGATCTACCTATGGTCCTGGCCTTTTTGCAGGACGGTGTGGATAAGGGCCTCAGTTTGGGTTCCCTTAAGGTTCAGACTTCTGCTCTCTCTCTTTTCTTTCAGAGGCGCATTGCCATCCTTCCTGATGTCAAGATTTTCTTCCAGGGCATTGCTCATACTCATCCTGTTTTCAAGTCTCCCACTCCTCAGTGGGATCTTAACTTGGTTTTGGGCATCCTTCAGCGCCCTCCCTTTTAGTCTTTGGCTACTATTTCTCTACGCCTGTTGACGTGGAAAATGGCCTTTCTCCTGGCGATTGTGCAACTGTGTCACGGAGTTACATGCTCTGTCCTGTAAACCACCCTATTTGGTGTTTCATAAGGACAAGGCAGTGCTTCGCACTTATAAGGAGTTTCTGCCAAAGGTGGTTTCTGAGTTCCACATCAATCATGAGATTGTGGTGCCCTCTTTCTGCTGTGACCCCACCTCTGATCTCCACTTGTTAGATGTGGTGCGTTGTCTCAAGTTTTATGTGCATCGTACTGAGTCTATCAGGCAATCAGACGCGTTGTTCATCATTCCTGAGGGTTCTAGGGCAGGAAGACCTTCATCCAAGGTGACTATTGCTTCTTGGATCAAGTCCACTATTCGCAAGGCTTATGAGCTGAGGAAGAAGCCTGTCCCTTTCAGGGTCACGGCTCATTCTACTCAATCTGTTGGGACCTCTTGGGCTTACAAGAATCAGGCCTCCGCTGATCAGTTATGCAAGGACGCCAGTTGGTCGTCTGTGCACACCTTTTCAAAGCACTACCGTGTTGATGTGTTGCCATCGGTTGATGCCAGCTTTGGGAGGAAAATCCTGGCGGCAGTATTGCCTGTCTAGGATTTTCCTTGGTTCTTGGTGCTTCTTTCACTTTTGAGCCCTGTTGGTTCTAGTTCAGTGTGCTGTGTAACGTTCCTGGGGTGCCATTACCTCTGTTTAGTGTCCATTGACACTTCAGTTGTTGTTGGGCTATCTCTGATGGTACATATCTGTTCTGGTGACTTTGGGGGCCTTGCGCCTGGTCCTTGTCTTTGGGAAACTTAATGGTTGGACATCCAAGAGTTACCAGTAACCTGTATTGCACGACAGAGAAAAAAGGATTTTAGTCTTACCTGTTGAATCCTTTTCTCTTAGTCCATACAGATTACTGGTCTCCCATCCTGTCAAGGGGCCATGCTTGGCTCTCCTGTGGCAGACTGTGGGGGTCCTTTGGGGTCATGCTCACAGGAGTCTTCTTCCCTTCTACTATCTAGTCATAGTTAGTGTCTCAAATCTTTCTGGAGCTGATTGGCTAGCTGCAGCCAAGGAGGGAAGGGAGGCTCCACCCCCTGCATACACTTTGAGAATTGTTCCTGCCTACTAAGGGGCGTATCACCTCCCAGAGTTAACAGTAACCTGTATGGACTAAGAGAAAAGGATTTAACATGTAAGACTAAAATCCTCTTATCTCTGCAACTGTTTGACATACAGAAGTTGGAGTGGGCTCGCTCTTCTTGTTTCCTCATGCCCTTTCATTCAGTTTACATCCTGAGTGTCTTGGGGGTCCACGAACAGAGTTGTAGGCATTGCAAGGAAACTGAGAAGACTTCATTACCCAGAATACCTACTTGTGGGCCTTCTTCCGAGTGGCTACCTGTTTTGCAGTTGCCATTTTACTTCTCTCTTGCTTATCCTATGCAGAGGCAGACTCTCCTTGATCTGCTTCTGTAGGTTAACCCTTCGCCTGCCAGATAAGTACTTTCTGGGCTTTTCTTGGGTGAACTATTAGTACGGCAAACTGTTACTAGTGGTTTATGCTAGTTTTGACACTACTCCTGTCAGGATGTCAGATCCTAAGGGACATAGGGCTAGACCTAAGACGTTGGACTCAGGGGAGTCACTGACCACCCTTGCTTACTGATCCTCATGTCGAACGGGGCTCCCTAGAGAGTGTTCTGGTTTTCTTTGCCCCTCCTGTACTGTGGCCCCCACTACTCCACCGGGCTCTTCCATCACTGAACAAGAGCCAGCTTGGGTCAAATCATTATTGTCCATTATGGTCCAATTTCTTCTCTCCCTCCAAAGGGGTTCTTCAATCCTGGAAACCCCCCCACTACTTTCAAATATGTGGCCCCTAGATTTCAGAGTATGCCTGCACTCATAGGGGTCTCCTCTGAGGAGGAATTTTCAGAGGAGGGGAATGCGTGGTAGGGGAATATGAAGATATGGATTCTCCCTACTCTTATGGGGACTTTTATGAGGCAGAACCCCTTATCAAGGCTGTTCTGTAGACCCTCCAGGTCTCTGATACCCCTGATAAGGGATCATCCTCCGCAGATGTCTTCCAGAAATCTTCTGCTATATTTCCCCCAATGCCTCTCTTCATTACATACTTCTGAATTAGTGGAAGACCCCTGATAAGAGGTTGTCTTTCACTGAGGTTTTCTAAGTTGTATCACTTTTCAGAGGCAGCTGTGGATCCCCCAATCTCTAGGCTAGCCCAGTCCACGACTCTGCCATTGGTGGATGCAGCGGGACTTAAGGATGTGGCGGATAAGAAGCTTGATTCTATCCTCAGGGCTAATTTTGTGGCCACTGGGGCTGCATTGATACCTATTTTTGCATCTGCCTGGGTTCACCCCAAATTATGTAAGCTGTCCGTGCAGATGCTTCCCAGGAGGAATTGTTGGTCATTTCAGAGGCATTGTTTGAGGAGGTGATATTGTTGCCTAAAGCCTCAGCCTTCTCTGTTAATGCTCAATGTACCTTGTGGCTTAAGATTTGCTCTGCGGACCAATCTTCAAGAAGTTACCAGTTTACTTTCCCTTTCAAGGCAAGTCTCTGTTTGGACCTGAGCTAAAGCAGATTATTAGCAATGCTGTTGGGGGCAGGAGGACCTTGTTGCCTCAGATACCCACCAAACGTCCTATTATGGCGAGGAAACTGCATCTTTTTCATCCCTGCCAAATGGAGGCGCAAAGGCCACAGTCTTCACAGGCCTCCAGCTCGTGCCCCACCCGCCAAGCAGTGGCAGCCCAAGCAAATGGTTTCAAGGGCTAAGTCTGTCAAGCCAACTTCTGCATGACTCATGGAATTCTGGTACGCAGATTCCCGTAGGTGGAAGTGTTCGCCTTTTTGGGACTCCTGGGAACCCTCCATCACAGACCAGTAGGTATTGCGGGTAATTTCAGAAGGGTAATGAATAGGTTTCAAATCCTATTATTTTTGTTTCTACCCATCCAGAGTACCTACTGTGCCGTCCAAGGTGAAGCTGTTCCACGATGCAGTGCAGTCACTTCTGGACAAAAAGGTTCTGGTTCCAGTACCTCCCCAAGAGCAAGGTTCTGGTTTTTATTCCAACCTGTTTGTGGTAGCAAAGAAGGAAGGCAGCTGCCATCCCATTCTGGACCTCAAGTGTCTCAACATGTATGTGGAGACTGCACACTTAAAGATGGAATCCTTGAGTTTAGTCATTGCAGCGATGTGCCCAGGGGAGTATCTAGCGTATCTGGACCTTCAGAATGCTTGCTTACAAATTTCGATCTGAGTTTTGCCTTGGGTTCGGAGCACTACCAGTTCATCACTCAGCTTTTTGGCTTCTCTGGTGTTTAACAAGGTCATGGGGGCCTTAATGGCCTTCTTTCACACCCAGAGCATTTACACGACTCCTTATCTGGAAGATATTTTGATCAACGCTCGTTCGGAGGAGCTCTTAGCCCCAGCATGTTGCCTCCTGGTCCACCATGGGTGGATTCTGAACATGTCGAGGTTTTCTCCTGTGGCGGCTTAGGAGCTTGTGTTCCTCTGTATGAGGTTCGACACCCACCTAGGGAAGTTTTTTTTGGCGGCGGACAAGATCCTGCAGTATAGGCATGATGTTAGGCCCTGGAGTTGCCCTCTGCTATGGTCAGGGAGTACATGAGGGTTCTGGGCTGACTTGCGTCTACGGTAGAAGTGGTGCCTTATTCTCAGGTGCACATTAGGGAGCTTGAAAGACTTGTCATTCAGAAGTTGCACAGGAATTCTGCACTTCTCCACTGAAGTCATTTCTACTATGATTCAGCCCAGGAAGCATGTTTCCTCTAAGGCTTACCATAGAGTTTGGTCCATTTTTTCATTCCTGTGGTGTGGACAGGGACCTGTCTTCACAGTACTTTGACCTTCCAGTAGTTCTCTCTTTTCTCCAGGATGGTGTGAACAAAGGACTTAATATTTCTGCTCTTTTTGTGTTTTTTTTCCATATGCGTATTGCTGCTCTTGGTGTTTTGCAGCAGCCTCCCTATGATTCCCTTGCCACCATTCCTTTGTGTCAGTTGACACGGAAGATGGCTTTTTTCTGGCAGTGGTCTAAGTCCACAAGGTTGGTGAGTTGAAGGCTTTGTTTGGGATAAAAAAGATGGTGGTGGAGAATAGAATTTGGGGGGCACAAACACCAATTGGAGAGGCAGGAAGTTGGAGAAAACCTCCCTCTCTCACACACTCATATACTCTGTCTCTCTCATATACACTGTCTCTATCACACACGCACTCATACTCTTGTTCTGTGTGCTGTGTTATGGTTATTTAGTGTCCTTTGACACTTTGTTGGTTTGGGCTGTTCCATGTCTGGATAGTCCATGGGAGCTCTGGTATCATGGGGACCTGCGCTTGGTCCTTTCCTTCATTTTTGCACCCTGGGATCTCAATGTTAGTATATCCCCATGGTACCTGTAAGCTAAACTGGACGACAGAGAAAAGAAGATTTTAGTCTTACCTGTTAAATCCTTTTCTCTTAGTCCATATAACTCACAGGTCTCCCACCCAGTGAGAGAAACCATGCTAGGTCTCCTGTGACTGGACGTGGGAGTCCTGTTGGGTCTGTGCTCACAGGAGTTTTTTCTTCTTCTCGCTATCTGTCTCAGTAGGTATTATGTCACAAATCTAACTGGAGGGGAGTGGTTAAGTAGCCTGATATGGAGGAGGGGGAGGCTCCACCCTGCACTTCTTTGAAGAATTGTTCCAACCCACTAGGATGAGCTGTTGCCTCCCCCATGGTACCTGTAATCTGCATGAACTAAGAGAAAAGGATGTAACAGGTAAGACTAAAATCCTTTTTTTAAGATTAAGTAAATTAAGTGTAACATGTATGTTCTCTTAAATTTAAATTAATACACCTCTTTGGGATTCTGTTCAATATTTCTAACCAGTTTTCATCCTTCAGTATTTCCCAGGTCATGTCTTCCCACTTATCCATACAGTTCATTCTTAAATTATCACCTATTAATATTTTATATAGATGGGATATTGTACTGCTACTATAGTTCCAGTGTCAAATGAATTCCACTTTCTTAAAGTACTTTTAGTACTGAAAAAACATCTGAAAGTGGAGATTTTTTCAAAGATTTACTGGCCCAGTTCAATAGATTAAGTTTAGTTAAAGTAGAACTACCACCCTTTAAAAATGTTGTCCCACATAATTCCCTATCTGGCGACTAACTGCTCAGTAGCGCTAGTCGCCAGATTTCTTACTGCATTGATGAGAATGAGACACTACTCTGGGACTGAGAGGCAGGACGGAGCGCAGACATCTTTCCATAGTGACATCTGCGCACCTGCTCTAGGAGACGTTGCTAGGAGCCATTGGGCTCCAAAAGGGACTGACAGAGCAGGCGCGCAGACGTCACTATGGAAATATGTCTGCGATCCGTCCTGCTTCTCAGTTCCAGAGTAGTGTCTCATTCTCATCAACGCGGTAGGAAATCTGGCGACTAGCGCTATTGAGCAGCTAGTCGACAGATAGGGAATTATATGGGACAGCATTTTTAAAGGGTGGTAGTTCTGCTTTAAATAGTATCTCTCCTGATCTACCCAATTAGGTGTTATTCAATTATTGCCTGAATCAACACATAGGAATAAAAGGTGAGTTAAAACACAAGAAATGTAGTACTTATAAAAATCTGGAGTAAGAAAGCTACCAATTTCATTAGAGCTATATAGAATCCTCTCTTAAGATTATCAAAAAAAAATATTTTATCTTCTTTGTGGGCTATAAACATTGACTAAGGTGATATGGTTACCTGAAATACTATCCACTAAGATTAAATATCCACCATTTTCGTCATATATAATTTGATCTTCAATGAATAGGACATTAGTTTTTATTAAAATTGCTACTCAATTTTTCTTTTATTTTTTGTGATATCTCTTGTAGTTATTTAAAAAATGAATTTCTTTTGTTCTACAAAACTTTGTCTCCTACAGGAATATAAAATCAGGATTATTTCTACTTAACTCCTTAATGACCGGCTACGTGTACATGCGGCCGTCACTTAATGCCCGGCTAAGAAATTTTTTATTTATTTATTTATTTTTCCTTCAAAATTATTCCGGAGTGCCTGAACGGCGTGCAGCAGCGCGGGGACCCAGACTTCCGGGACGTACATGTACGTCCTCTGTCACTAAGTGACAGTTTTTGCGGGACGTACATATACATCCATTGTTGGGAAGGGGTTAAAGTTAAAAAAAACCTTTTTTTAATTTTCTCTGTGAGCAAACTGAACAAAAACAAAGATTATTCATTTTCAGTGATATTGTAGCATTTGGTTTACCTTGTGAAAGAGAGAATGAATTCCCTTCCCCCCAGTCCCACCTGAAGTAAAACTTTTCCTATTTTTTAACATTTATATATTTAGGATATATAAATACCCAATATATACTCACATACTTTTCCATATCTACACATTGATATGTATCTCTATTTCTAAATTATAAAAGCAGAAATGCATAAAAACAATATGCAGTATTTGTTTCTGGTCATATTTACATACATATAAACAAATATGAACATGTAGGGTTGTATAAGCATTTATAATAATACTAATTTATATATATATATATATATATATATATAAATAAATTGTGCAAGTCCATGAACTAAGTGCACACATAGGTCTTGAGAGTGAAAGTTTCAATTTATTAGTCAACGTTTCGGCCCCTTAAAGGGCCTTTATCAAGATAACAAACATGTAACCAAGGTGACCTTATATACAGTGTAAACTATGTGAAGAACCCGCCAAAGTTACTCCGCTGTAACATCCATGACATCACAACTGAGTGCCTGGCTTTCCTGGTGGCAGCTGAGGATGATGGGAATTGTGCCCCACATCTGGATGTGCCCTGAATGAAAACACCTTGTAGTGAAACATAGATTTCAGGGATGGGGAGGATCAGGTAAAAGATGAAGCCAAAAGTAGAACAAGAAGGTCTATACCAGGCACTCATAACCCATAAAAAATATTTATTGAAATAATGTCAAAATAATACAAAAATCATATCCTAAAAGTAAACCTATAAAAAGGTAAATAATCAGACATCCCGCAGATGAACATAAGCAAAGCATAACTCCCCCCCCCCAACAGAGTCTCCCAAAACCCCTAAATCTAGATAAAAAAGCTGAACACTCCCTTTGCATAAATGTTGAACCCAGCAATCCATATATGTATAAATCATCTTCTGCCGGCATTCCAAAAACATAGATAAAAAAAAATAAAGCAGTGCACTGCTACCAATCATGGCCTTTAAGATCAACAGCCCTTAGGAGTTACAGCAGTCAGTTGCATTCCAGCAAAGCATGGGTTAATATGTTAGGTAGCAAAGCAATGGTAATGAAGCACAGCGTTCAGAATAGTATAGGGGAGTCAATGTCCATACCTTGAAGATGATGAACAGCCAGCCGTAACTGCAAAACTTGAGGATCTGAGCAAATATACTCAATCCCACAACATAACGAAACTGTAACAACCTCACCGTTTCAATATAGATGTAAATCCATCATGTGCCGATTGCATCCGATCCTTAGCAGGCTTACCGCTGTGGCTTATCTCCAGGCTAAATAATAGCTTCTCCCCAGCATCATTCCAATTATATCTTTAGCTCCATACTTGATAATGCATCTAAACCATGCATACAGGTGTCGGCTTCAAACCCAGATATACACAGATGTAAGCTCCACATCAACGCGTTTCGCCCTTTGCATAACGGGCTTTTTCAAGATGTATAAATGTTTGTATGTCCTCCGTTACTCACTCAGTATGCTTCCCAAATGTACCATTTTCAAAATCCTACTAACCTATCAGCAAACACCTTCTAATTAGTCTTAAAGAAACCTTAACATGGATCATCCGTGTAATGCACTAATCGAACATGACTTATAACAACACACCTATTGAGATTGAGCATATATCAAAATCCTCCATATTATTATCAAAAAACATAACATTAAATCATATCAAAGAACATACTAGACAGCTACGTTGTGGCTAAAGGAACATGTTGAATTTAAGTTCCTCATTTAACCCATGAGGTCCCATTCTCCCGAAATAAAAAATCTATCTACTCTCTTTTTGAAGTAAAGCCTTATCAATATCACCACGTCTCATATTACTTTGTTTTTGTGAAATCCCCATTGCCATCAACCCCATAGGAGAACCATCATGTTTCTCCCAGAAGTGTCTAGCAATGGGACTTTCCATTCTCTTATTTAAAACATCTCCAACATGTTCCAAAATCCTCCTACGCAGCTGTCTACTAGTCTTACCAACATATACGTAATCACAGGGACAGCGTAACATATATACAACTCTTTCTGATTTACAATTCAGATATTGTCTAATTCTATATCTCTTGGTCCTATCACCATTAAAGAAATAAATTCCCACGTCTATATATCGGCACGCTTTGCAATTACCACATCGAAACATCCCAACTTGTTCTTTTTTATTTAACCATGTCCCTTGTTGGTCTCCTAAATTCAGATTGAACTAAAGAATCCCGCAGATTCCTCGATCTTTTTGCTACCATGGAGGGATATTCACCTACAATCTCTTTTACCTACAATCATTGATTGTAGGTGAATATCCCTCCATGGTGGACATGGAAAATTGTGGAACCAGGTAGGTAGGAAACCACAAAATTGAACCGGGACAAAAAGAGCGCCCATCTGGCCTGACGTGAGGAGAGTCTCTTAGCCTCAGAGAGATATGTCAAATTCTTGTGGTCAGTCAGAATTAGTACTGGTGTCTTAGTACCTTCCAATAGGTGGCGCCACTCCTTAAGTGCCAGAATGATAGCCAAGTGTTCCCTGTCACCAATCTCATAATGGCTTTGGGCACTGGACAGTTTCTTTGAAAAGAACCCACAAGGTCTTAATGTACCACCTCCCATCGGGCGTTGGGAGAGCACTGCCCCAACCCCAACCTCAGAGGCATCAACTTTCAGGGTAAACGGCAGGGCTGGGTTAGGGTGGGACAGCACTGGAGCAGAAGCAAAGGCAGATTTCAGTGTCTCAAATGCATTCTCAGCTGCCACAGAACATTGAGAAGGAGTAGCTCCCTTATGAGTTAAGTCAGACAAAGGTTTCACAATAGTGGAAAAGTTCTGAATAAATTTCCTATAATAGTTGGCAAAGCCCAGAAAGAGCTGAATAGCTCTTAACCCTTTGGGACGAGGCCACTGTAGGACTGCTGCCAACTTCTCCTGGTCCATAGCAATGCCATCTTTAGAGATCACAAATCCCAGGAAGGGTACTTGGGACCTGTGAAATTCGCACTTCTCAAGTTTAAAAAACAATTTATTTTTACGTAATCGAGTCAAAGCCTCAGAAACATCCTTGATGTGTTGGGTAAGATTGGTAGAGTGAATCAATATATCGTCAAGATATACCACAACACAGGACTGGAGCATGTCCCGAAGGATGTCATTAATAAATTCCTGAAATACCGCAGGAGCATTACATAGGCCGAATGGCATTACCAGATATTCGTAGTGCCCTGATCTGGTATTAAGTGCCGTCTTCCACTCATCTCAAGCTTTAATTCTGATCAGGTTATATGCAGCCCGGAGATCGAGTTTAGTAAAGATTGAAGAGTCCTTTAACCTGTCGAATAACTCGGTAATGAGTGGAATGGGGTAGGCACTTCTAGACATTAATTTATTTAGACCCCTGTAATCAATACAAGGCCTGAGTTAGCCATTTTTCTTTTTTTACAAAGAAGAACCCGGCACCCGCCGGTGAAGTGGATTTACGGATAATCCCTCTCTTGAGGGCATCCTCAATATATTCCTCCATTGCCCTATTCTCCTCCACTGACAATGGATATGTGCGGCCCCTGGGAGGCACCGTGCCCGGGGGCAAATCAATGGCACAATCATAAGGTCTGTGCCGAGGCAGGGCGCCAGCCTCCCCCTTACTGAATACGTCACTAAATTCCTGGTATTCAGCTGGCACGGAGGGAGAGGTACACAATAACCTGACAGGGTGTGAGAGGCAATTATCCGCACAGTATTCTGACCAAGACTGTATCTCACATCTTTGCCAGTCAAACTGGGGGTTGTGTAACGATAGCCATGGAAACCCCAGGATGACTGCGTGATGAGGTGAACTAATTATTTGAAAACGTACCTCTTCCTTGTGGAGGGCCCCAATCGCCATAGTAATAGGGGTTGTTTCCATAGTGATAAATGCCGGTTCCAACGGCCTGCCATCAATGGCCTCAATAGCCAGAGGAGACTCCCTTTTGACTACCGGAATCTTATGCAACTCAGCAAAGGAATGATCCGTGAAATAACCGGCTGCACCGGAGTCTACCAGAGCCATAACTGACACAGAGGAGTCTGCCCACGTGAATACCACCTGGATGGTGGGTCTCTGCGTACTAGTATCCAGGGACTGCTGTACGCCACCTAGGGCCTGTCCCCCAAGGTACCGTAGGTGCGTTCGTTTCCCGGCCGAACCGGGCAAGTGCGTAATTGGTGCCCAGCTTTACCACAGTATAGGCATAGGCCCATTCTTTTACGGTGCGCCCTCTCCTCCTTTTTCAGTCTGGTGAACCCGAGCTGCATTGGCTCCCCAGCTTCAGCTGTACGTTCAGGAGGACAGGGTGGCGAGGGTGGGTTCAAAAGACTGCCATGCCCATAATTCCTGGATTTCGCCCTCTTAGCCATCCACCTCTCGCGAATGAGGGAGTCAATAAACATGACGTAATCAATATACTCCTCCAAATCATTAGGCACGTCTCTGGCAGCAATTTCATCCTTGATGGATTCTGACAGGCCCTGGGCAAAAGCTGTGACTAATGCCTCGTTATTCCAGCCCACCTCTGCTGCCAAGGTTCGAAATTCAATTGCGTAATCGCCCAAGGTACGATCGCCCTGTTGTATCTCCATCAACCTCTTGGCAGCAGAAGAGGCTATACCAGGTACCTCAAACACTCTGCGGAACTGTCTTACGAACTCCTTAAAGTTCAGGGTGCAGGGTCTGGCATTCTCCCACAGAGGATTCGCCCAAGATAATGCCTTGCCAGTTAATAGGGAGAACATGAACCCAACCTTACTTCGGTCGTTAGGAAATGCCTGAGGCGTGAGCTCAAAGAATATCTCCAATTGATTGACAAAGCCTCTGCATTGGGTAGGTTTGCCATCATATCTTAACGGTAACGGCGCCGCCGCCGTGAACCCTCTGGACTGTGTAGTAGGAACTACAGGCAGATTTTCCGGTGTTGAGACTGGGGTGACCACCGGATTCTGATTAGGTCTGTCTAGGTGTACCGTACGGTCAAGTAAGGTCTGCAAGGCCAGTGCCAACTGGTCGAGGTGCTGCTCGTGAACATCCATTCTCCAATGGATATTCTGTGTGCCAGTATCTCCCTTGCTGTCTGAGATCATGGCCCTTTCGTACTGTTACGGTTTTCAGACACTCAGACAGAGGGTTAGATAAAAAAAATACAATTGTATTAAAGCAAAAATAATAAAAAGGTTGCCCCTAGGGCAATACTGACATAAGCAGAATATAGGCTGAAATACCAGGTACAACAGGGAACAAATCACTAGATAGGGCAACAATAACAGGAGACAAATGGTTAATAGCAATGGTAATCAGTCTCAAATGTGGTGTTAGGCACGCCCTTGGTGATGTATATTGCGATATGTGCTAGGTGATAGCACCTAAAGTCCATCCACTGTGTGAAGCTGTAGAATAGAGCTGCGATTAGAACTGGAGCTGCAGAGTGATAAGGTGGTAGCCCCCATGGGCGTAACGGAACCCAACAGTATTGTGATTGATTGAGCCAATAGCCCCCACGGGCGTAACCGGAGACCAACAGTATCGTGATTGCTTGAGCCAATAGCCCCCTCGGGCGTAACGGAGACCAACAGTATGGTGATTGCTTGAGCCAATAGCCCCCACGGGCGTAACCAGAGACCAACAGTATCGTGATTGCTTGAGTCAATAGCCCCCACGGGCGAAACGGAGACCAACAATACCGTGATAGCTAGAGTAATAGCCCCCGCGGGCATATACCGGAGACCATCGGTCACTGAATCGATTGAGCCAAGACCGCCCCATGGGCGTAACGGAGACCACTGGTTGCAGCACTGCTTGCCAATAGCCCACGGGCGTAACGGAACCACTACTCTGTCAAGGTGGAGAGCCGCCGACTACTGAGGCCCACACGCGGCCGGCTCACAGAAGCAGCGTAACAGGCTAAGGCAAATGATGGTAAGAGTGGCAGTGGTAGGATGGAGGCAACACAAGTGTCTAGGCTCACAATAGCGACACGGCACAGTAATGGTACAGACTCTGCACTACGTCACCCAACAAGCAGACGGAAGGCTCAGCTCAACAACACGGCTCAGCAATGGTTAAACGGAGGCTCCGATCACACACTGCAGCTATCGGAATGTCGCCGAGGCAACAACAGGAACCGTCAACCGGAACGGCAGGAACAGGAGCAAGCACCGGAGTCAGTCTTCAGCCAGGCCAGGTCAGGACACGTAGGAGATTCGCAGACAAGCCGGATCAGCAACAGAGCGAGGACGTCAGCCGGGCCGGGTCGGATGCCGTAGGAGATTGGCAAACAAGCCGGATCAGCAACACGCAGGAAGTCAGCCAGGCCGGGTCAATCACGGAACAGGAACACAGGAACGTCGTCGGTACAGGCCTAGTCGGTACGCAGGAGATCAGAATACTGGATTACGGCAACAGCAACACTGGCTCAGAAACACCACGAAAGGGCACCTGACAGGTGCCAGTAGCCATAATAAAACAGCTAACCAGGGGCGGGCCAACACAGCTAAACCAGTCAGGGAGCAGCACAGTTGAGAGTGACAGAAAGGATCACGGGGACCGTGATACAGCGCTTCTGCTGGGGCTGCTGAACAGGACACTGTTGGGTTGTCCTGGTCAGGCTCTGGAGCCGCAGATATGAGCGGGCAGAGGCCAGCGGTGCTTTGCTCCACTGCCAACCCTTCTGCCGGGGCTGCCGGACCAGACACTGTAGGGCTGTCCCGGTCAGGCTCTGGTGTCATGGATAGGTGTGGGCAGAGACCAGCGGGGCTCTGCACCGATGCTATCCTTCAGCTGGGGCTGCTGGACTGGACACTGTGGCCCTGTCCCGGTCAGGCTCTGGAGCCACAGATATGAGTTGGCAGAGACCAGTGGTGCTCTGCCCCAATGCCAGCCCTTCTGCTGGGGCTGCCGGACCAGACACTGTGGGGCTGTCCCGGTCAGGGGCTGTGATCACAGCTAGGAGTGGGCAGAAACTAGCAGTGCTCTGCCCCGATGCCAGCGCCTCTGCTGGGGCTGCTGGACTGGACACTGTGGGGTTGTCCCTGTCAGGCTCTGGGGCCGCAGATATAAGCGGGCAGAGAACAGTGGTGCTCTGTGCCAGCTCTTCTGCTGGGGCTGCCAGCCCGGACACTGTGAAGCTGTCCCAGTCAGGCTCTGGGGCCACGTATAGGGGTGGACAGAGACCAGCGGTGCTCTGCCCCGATGCCAGCACTCCAACTGAAATGATATTATCCACAGTCTCTGGGGCATGCTGTTGAGCGTGGTCGAACATCTTTTTGTAGGACTTTTCCAGCTCCCATTCTTGGAGAATTAAAAAGTCTAAATCAGTTCCCAACCAAACTGCACCTGGGATATCCAATTCCCTGAAATCCTGGATGTCCCTCCTATGCCATTCTGCTACTTTACCGAAGTCGAGATCTTCCTGGAGCTTTTCAAATACTAATCCCGGACCGCCCTCTGTGGAATTGTCATCCTCCAGCCCCGAAAACACCTGTGCTGCATACCACTATAGAGCTCTGTATCCCTTATCCACCACCATCTCTGTGTGGACCAGCCCATCCAACTTGGACACCCATTCCTCCTGTGAGAGCAGGCATTCGTAAGTCCAGCTGGAGCCAGTACCTTTTCTCGTTGGTTGGTAGGAACTTTCCGTGGTAGTCCTGGCCCAGTTGGTGAGCCTCCCTCCAGAGCTCCCGATGGATAAAATCACTCCATACCAGCTCGTCCTGTGTCAAAATAGGTCCGATCCATAGTTGCTGGGGACGGCGTTACTCCTCCTCTGTCATCAGGAAAATTGGTGCCGTTGGTGGTTTGGATGTCCTAAAGTAGGGCTTATAATTTGAAGTCCTTTGCTACTAACCAGACCTGAAAAGTTACTCGCCACTGCAATCCAAAACATACCCACCAGGGCTGAATTTCTACTCGCCAGGGCTAAATTTTCACTCACCATTGGCTAGTGGCGAGTGGAAATTTTGAGTCCTGTCCTAAAGACAAGGAAACAATGCCACCACTGCCACCAAATGTGACAGATACCCATACTCAGACTGAGTAGCTCTGCCAAACTGTGCTTCCTTAGCCCAGGATGACACTCAGGAACTCCACCAGCCAGGAACAAGGATCATAGCTCACTTCACCCAGTCACTTGCCAGAACTCAGTGTAGGGTGAAAGCATGATACAGCAATCAACCCCAAGCACCAGACAACACTAGTGTTGGAGTAAAACAAGTTTTATTCAGTGAAACTAACTCTATTATACAAAATGGTCAGACCATAAACAATGGGCTGAATGCAAAGAGGCACAATGGGAGCAATTGATCATAAACATGGGGGACAAAGGACTGTAAACCGCAAAAAGGCATCACAACGTGATTACGTCACACATGATTACATCAACTACATAATTAAATGACAACAAATACAATACTATGTTCCTATGACAGCCCTCATAGCTGGATAGTTTGTAGAGGTCTGGATTGGGCAGACCAGACTGGGTTTCCTGGTCATCCTGTGCCCCCAGTAGGCACAGGGTGACTTAAACACAAGAGGGGACTGATAAGCTGTGAAAGGAGCTTCCCCATGAATGGTGCCCATATTCTGAAAGGAAGAGGCTGGCTCCCAGGCCCCTCCAGGAGCCCAGGGCACGAAGGTTTCTGTGACAAACAGTAACATCAATAATAAATTTAGAATGTTAGAATGAAAACATTCCTAGCTGCAGAAAGTGTTAAATATTTATGGGGCAAGACATGTCAATGATGAAATGTGCCAACTTGTCTTAAACTGAATTTTTCTGAACAATAAAACATAGGAAAAGATTTGGAACAAATTTACAGAACTGGTTTAGTAATTAAAACACTTAAAACAAGAAGTCAAGAGTTATTAATCTTTAGGGAAGAATAAGTTGTACATATCCAGTGCGATCAGTGTGTTCAACAGTCTTTGCTCCTCTGCATCTCTGATCTCCCAGGCTAAGGACTAAGATGTGTTCCAGAGGTCTAACGCAAATCCTCACTGGCCCATTGTCCACCTCAGCACTGCGCACCTAAACACTGTCCATCCTACAAACTGTCCACCATCATGCTAGAAGGCACTCATGTTGTACAAATGAATGCTCTTATAAATTATTTACTTCACTGATGTCCTCTATCATCATCAGAACTAGCACTGTATTCAGCACTTGACCCTAATGTACTCTGTATGTCTCCCATTACCACTTTAGATTGTAAGCTTTCGGGCAGGGACCTCGCACCCAATGTTTCACTCTGCAAAGCACCTGTAACCCTGTATTGTTTAAACCCTGAAATTGTAAAGCGCTGCGTACACTTGTGGCTCTATATAATAAACATATTCATTCATTCACCATCCACCCCCACATTGCCTACACTGTCCAGCTCCACATTGTTAAGCACAACACTGCCCACCCTGTTCTCCTCTCCACACTGCCCACATTGTCCACCTCCACACTGGCCAGCCCCACACTCGCCACACTGTCCACCTCAGCAGTGTCCACCTCCACCCACATTGCCGTACCTTCATTTCAGACCACATGGCTGCCTAGTGTTGATGGCATGGTGAGTCCTGCAATGTGCTCTGGAGTCTGGCGTGCGCAGTGAACCAGTATATTTGTGCCTCCCCCATGGATCGTCATCAATTGCCCCTGCGGGCTGTGATGACATCATTGCACATGGTGAGCAGACCTGAAGGTTGCGTACTGATGCGCAGTGATAGCTAGCTTCCCTTCATTGAGTCTCAATAGATTCAATGAAGAGAAGCTTCATCCGGGGACACATTCTCTCTGTGGGCAGTGCACTAAAAATTCTTAGTAATGACCAGCCCACCAGCTACACCCCCAGCAACTCCACCTAAAACAAAAGTGTTTGGCTGTTTGAAATGTTAGGAGGTATGGATCTTTGAAATGCTAACGCATAACGCTCCCAAGAAAACATACATCCCGACATTTCAAGTGGCCAAAGAGGGACCATTTTGTTTTAGGTGGTGCTGCCAGCGGTGTGGCTGGTGGGTGAGGTATTACCATGAGTTTTTAGGTTATTTCATGAGGTGCTGTCACCTTTTTGTGGAACTGAATAAATGATTTAGAGCAAGACCAAATTATTTTATTTACACAGACTAATTTATAAACACAATCAATCAAGTTTAACCCCTCAACGACTAGTGACTCGAGGCATAGGGTGACCACATTTTTCTTTCTGTCATTCAGGGACACAACTGAGATGAGTGGCAGAGAATCACTGGACTAATGTGACAGAAAGTGGGGCCTTAGCTTGATTACAAGAAAATGTTCATCAAGCCCACAGCCTTAGGACATCCTTACACTACAAGAAAAGGGTGTTGCAGCTCATTTTTGTTGTCAGGAAGAGGGCTCAGTTATCCCTCTAGTGTTTAGAACTCTAAGTGGAGGACATTTTCTTACAGCTCAGCACTGGCTATGCTTTCTGTATTAGTACTCTATACTTGGAGTCTTTATTCAGGGACTCTGTATGGTCCCAGAAGGGGACTGCCCAGCACCCAGGACACACATTTGAAATCTGGGACTGTCCCGGGCAACCAGGAACATATGGTCACCCTATTGGAGCAGTCAGTTTCAGGCTTTCCTGTTTTGCTGGTACATGTGATCGGTGCTACAGTGATCACATGTACCAGCTGAGGCAATGACAAAGACAATGTATTCTGCCTCTGTCTTCGTACTGTGATAGTCTGTTCTGTACATTGACTTTGTTACTGTTCTCTGCCTCTCTTCTTTTCTTCTTTACTGTGGTAGTGCATTTTATACACTGCCTTTTGTTACTGTTCTCTCTTTCTTGTGTATTCACTACATTGCCTTTGTTACTGTTCTCTGTCTCTCTCTCTCTTTCTTACTGTCATAGTAAGGGAGAGAGAAGCAGAGAATAGATTTAAAATAAAACTGGCCAGAGATGGGTGTATTAACCCTTAAATTGTTGTTGCTGGGGGCATTATTAGCATACCTAGGAATGTTGTCTTCTGGAGTCCCGGTGCCGCTGGGGGATATAAATGCCAATGTGTCAAAAAGGGGTGGGGCTCACTCGCAAGTGGGAACAGGATGTAACCAGCATGTCACAAAAGTGGACGGGAAATGGGAGGAACAGGGTGGGAAGGAGCAGAAGTGGGAAGAGTTTCATAAGAAACACCCTACCACCGGAGAATCAGTGTCTATCCCCAGAGACCCAGTAATTAAGTGTAAAAACCAGAGTTGACAGGGCAGATCCGAGAGTGCCCAGGTACGATTATTACGTGTAGATCACTTTTTGACCTATAGCCAACTCTTTGTTTAACCATACACATTATTTGGAGTATGACCAAAGTATTTTATTTACTTCAAATAATTTAACACATATATTGAAGTTTAAACAAACAATATGAGTTTTATTGTTGCAATGTAATACACTTATATACACAAAACACAGTCTAATGTACAAAAAAGTGGGATACCAATGAGGGAAAAGAGGGACATGGGGGTTTTCACCCCAGAGGGGACAGTGCCCCCCTAAAACTGTACATTTGGGAGGTATGAACAACCTTTTCATACATTTTATCCAGTATTTATTAAAAAAAAAATTAAAAAAATCACCAATTGGGCATAAATTCACAGGAGAACCTATAAAAAAAAGTTTTTTAAAATGTTTTCTTTATTAATTATCCATATCAATGGGGTATCAAAAGAAAGCCCTACTTCTGCTTATAAAAAGGAGTATATCATTTGTGTGTGTAATAAAGGAATTAGAGGGAAATGTTGTTGAACAAAACATACTTAAAAAGGTCAAAATTGCTCAGGTCCTTAAAGGGATAGTAATACTTCATTTTAACTTTATTTTATTTTGTAGGCATTAAAAAAACATGAAGAATGATATAAGTCTTATCTCTGAAACCTTTATGATTTAAGAGATATTCACAAACAAAGTATCCCCCCCCCTGTTCAACCAGATCAGAAGGGAGATGCCCAGGTAGACTGTAGAGAGGGACAATCTTCAATTAAGATAATGGAAAAAGCTGAAAAACTTGTCAAGGGGGGAAGGGCTTTCATTGTTTTCATACAAAGAAAATTGTCCCCTTCTGTTATCTGTACTGTCATACAACCAGACTCACATCTGAGAAGAGATTGTTTACACTAGGTAAAAGGGGCGGGGAGGGGAACTTTGCTTGTGAATATCTCATAAACCATAAAGGTTTGAGAGATAAGACTTATATCATTCTTCATATTTTTTTAATGCCTACAAAATAAAATAAAGTTAAAACGAAGTATTACTATCCCTTTAAAGGGATAGTAATACTTCATTTTAACTTTATTTTATTTTGTAGGCATTAAAAAAACATGAAGAATGATATAAGTCTTATCTCTGAAACCTTTATGGTTTAAGAGATATTCACAAACAAAGTATCCCCCCCCTGTTCAGCCAGATAAGAAGGGAGATGCCCAGATAGACTGCAGAGAGGGACAATCTTCTATTAAGATAATGGAAAAAGCTGAAAAACTTGTCAAGGGGGGAAGGGCTTTCATTGTTTTCATACAAAGAAAATTGTCCCCTTCTGTTATCTGTACTGTCATACAACCAGACTCACATCTGAGAAGAGATGGTTTACACTAGGTAAAAGGGGCGGGGAGGGGAACTTTGCTTGTGAATATCTCATAAACCATAAAGGTTTGAGAGATAAGACTTATATCATTCTTCATGTTTTTTTAATGCCTACAAAATAAAATAAAGTTAAAACGAAGTGTTACTATCCCTTTAAGTACAAGCCACTGGATTCACTCGGTCCTTAAAGGGGAACTATCACCCCGCCTGATTAGGCATCTAGCGATACGCTTAACAATCAAACAGTAATGCAGAATAAATACCGCATTAGTCAGAAATCCTTCGTCAGCTGACACTGATGACCATGCAACAGTGCTCTAGAGGTATCTGTGCGCTTGCGCCATCAGTCCCTTCCAGTACTTTAAGGTACCATGCAATGCTTCCTAGAGGAGATCGGGACTGACGGCGCAGGCTAGCAGATGTCTGTAAGTAAAGATGTCTACGCTGTTGCCTGGCTGTCAATGTCAGCTGAGGTAGGATTTTTGACTAACACTCTTTATTCTACATAAGTTTGATTGCTAAGCTTATCGCTAGATGCCTAATTAGGTGGGGTGGACTGTTCTTGGGGTGATATTTCCCCTTTGAGGGGTTAACGCCTTAAGGACTAATGATGTGCCTTGTTCATTACACTGGTCCAGATGTTAAGAACCTTGGAAAGTCATGGAATTTTAGAATGTGACCACATGGTCCTTGCGGGGTTAAACCTTAAAGTGAGTTTTATTGCTATGGAATTCAATTCTATACAAAAAGACACCAGCGTGGGAAAGAGGGACACTTGGGAGGTATGTAAGCTGCCGAAGTTCAGTCCTCAAGGGCCAAACCCATCCAGGATGAAAGGATTTCCCTGACTAAGCACAAGTGAGTCAATCACGATGAATGAACTGCTGATTAAATCACCTGTGCTAAAGCCCTTAACAACTGGAGACGTCAGGACCATCACTGTTTATTTCCCTTAAGGATCAGGCATGGTCCTGGCACCTCACATACTTTGCGTTTACAGTTTTCAAATGGCAGCGCTCCGCTGTAAGCACTAGCGGGGGTCTGATATTGACCACTCCTAGACCAAACTGGTATCTCTCAGACCCAGTCTGGCTAGGGTGACCACATTTCCCTTCTGCCATTCCGGGACGTGGTCACCCTAGTTGCCCCGTCATACCTTAAGTCCCTGGTGGTCTAGCGGCGTAGAATGTGCTCTGTGCCTCCTCCGGCACAGAGCTGAAGCTCCCGCGCGGTATGGCCAGTAATGCAGAGCGCTGGGAGTGATGTCATCTCCCAGCGCTCTGTATTACTAGAGCGCTTGCCTCCAGGTAAGCTGCATTGCCGCCCTGGATGTCAGCCTGCAAGCGGTGTGTCATATCATGGACGCCGCGAGCGGCGTCCATGATGTGACACACCGCTTGCAGGCTGACATCCAGGGCGGCTTGCCTTCATTCCGGGACACTTCATTGTCCCGGTTGAAGGGGACCCGGGACATAGCCCTGAAATAAGGGACAGTCCCGGACGTTCCGGGACCCGTGGTCACCCTAAGTCTGGCATGCCGGGACATGCCATGAAGCGTGTATACCTGGGAATTTATTTTTTCTTCTGGACTCCCCCTGTGGTGGCCTTGAGACAAATTACACAATTTGTGTCAAAAGGGGGTGGGGCTTCAAAAAAAGTGTAAAAGCATAGGGGAATAGGCTGGGTAAGTAGAAGGGGTGGAAGAACAGGGAATAAGCACCAATGGGCAGTTTCTTAAGAAACTGCCCTCACCCCAGAGAATCAGCTTCTGCCCTGGAGACCCGATAATACAGAATCTAAACAGGAGTCTCAGGGGCAAACCCGGAGAGCTCCCAGCTATGGTCACGTGTGACAACACGCTGAC
Organism: Rhinophrynus dorsalis; assembly: GCA_037306005.1. Taxonomy (NCBI): domain Eukaryota; kingdom Metazoa; phylum Chordata; class Amphibia; order Anura; family Rhinophrynidae; genus Rhinophrynus; species Rhinophrynus dorsalis. The sequence continues at coordinate 133,131,619 of CM074728.1, forward strand.
ATAGATCACAGTGGTCCATAAAGGGAACATCACTTCCCCACACTGTCCATGATTAAGCGTTTAATCCAAGATATCATTAAATTCTGGCCTGTTGGTAACCCTTGATAGCTGAACTTGTACAGCCCTGATTTATAGAGAGTCTGGGATTCGTGTCAGTGTTTGCTCTAAACCAGAGATGATCCAGTCAGTCCTCATGAAACCTTCAGGTTGCTACAATTCTGAGATATCACTTCTTAACCCCTTAGTGACAGACGACTTACCTGGTAAGTCCAGGAAGTCATTCGCTTTAATGGGGGGGGGGGGGGGAACCCTGTCATTAAGGGGTTAAACACTCACAAAACCAGCAAGACTTCGTCTGCCTGTCTGGTAGAAATAAGTAATTTGGACATTGAATTGGTGTGAATCCTATAGCAGGAAACACCAAACTCTCTCCCCCTGAGAGTTCCAGGGATGTTTAGGAGCCTTCAGGTGGCAGTCAGGAGGAATAATTCAGGCGGGAAGTAGACACCTAAGCTTGGTCTTTGCTGACGGCGCGCAGATTGAAGGGCATTTGGCGGGCTCGGGCAGTTCTAGCCACTTCTACTTGTAATTCGCTGATCTGGGAGGAGTGAAGCCATGAAGTTGCAGTGCGAGGTGGAGGTGGTAAACAGAGAGCTGCCCAGTTACGGGATGAGAAGCCGCGGGAAAGGGACCAGGGCTGTGCTGTCCGTGGGGCGGCAAGATGAGCGACAATCTGGGGGAAAGTGCGGCCCCATCTACCTGATGATCTGTACCTTGAGGGACAAGGCTGGCAGCAGATATAAGGCAAGGGGGTGGGGCTGCATAATGTAGCTCTCCAGCTTGCACGGAATCAATGTGTTGCTTTCCGGCTTGCATAGAAACAGGTGGCTCTTCAGCTTGTTATTACTAAGCAGGGCTACACTATGCAATCTGGACAACAAGGCGAGCCAATCTAGACGCGAAGTTGTTGGCTTGTCTACTTTTTACTTCCAAAACAAAGACTCGAGTAGCCTGAGGCTGGGCACCCTGCTCTGACTGGGGGCACCCCCCCCCCGCTCTGACTGGGGGGGGGGGGCACACACACACACACACCGCTCGGGGGGGGGGGGCACACACTGCTCTGACTGGGGGGGGGGGGCACACACACACCGCTCTGACTGGGGGGGGGGGGCACGCACACACACGCACACCGCTCTGACTGGGGGGGGGGGCACGCACACACACACCGCTCTGACTGGGGGGGGGGCACGCACACACACACCGCTCTGACTGGGGGGGGGGCACGCACACACACACCGCTCTGACTGGGGGGGGGGCACGCACGCACACCGCTCTGACTGGGGGGGGGGGGCACGCACACACACGCACACCGCTCTGGGGGGGGGGGGCACGCACACACACACACCGCTCTGACTGGGGGGGGGGGCACACACACACACCGCTCTGACTGGGGGGGGGGGGCACGCACACACACACCGCTCTGACTGGGGGGGGGGGGCACGCACACACACACCGCTCTGACTGGGGGGGGGGGCATGCACACACACACCGCTCTGACTGGGGGGGGGGGGGGGCACGCACACACACACCGCTCTGACTGGGGGGGGGGGGGCACGCACACACACACCGCTCTGACTGGGGGGGGGGGGGCACGCACGCACACACACACCGCTCTGACTGGGGGGGGGGGGGGCACGCACACACACACACCGCTCTGACTGGGGGGGGGGGGCACGCACACACACACACCGCTCTGACTGGGGGGGGGGCACGCACACACACACACCGCTCTGACTGGGGGGGGGGGCACGCACACACACACACCGCTCTGACTGGGGGGGGGGGCACGCACACACACACCGCTCTGACTGGGGGGGGGGGCACGCACACACACACACCGCTCTGACTGGGGGGGGGGGGGGCACGCACACACACACACCGCTCTGACTGGGGGGGGGGGCACGCACACACACACACCGCTCTGACTGGGGGGGGGGCACGCACACACACACACCGCTCTGACTGGGGGGGGGCACGCGCACACACACACCGCTCTGACTGGGGGGGGGGGGGCACGCACACACACACACCGCTCTGACTGGGGGGGGGGGGGCACGCACACACACACACCGCTCTGACTGGGGGGGGGGGGCACGCACACACACACACCGCTCTGACTGGGGGGGGGGGGGCACGCACACACACACACCGCTCTGACTGGGGGGGGGGGGGCACGCACACACACACACCGCTCTGACTGGGGGGGGGGCACGCACACACACACACCGCTCTGACTGGGGGGGGGGCACGCACACACACACACCGCTCTGACTGGGGGGGGGGGCACGCACACACACACACCGCTCTGACTGGGGGGGGCACGCACACACACACACCGCTCTGACTGGGGGGGGGGGGCACACACACCGCTCTGACTGGGGGCACCCCCCCTGCTCTGACTAGGGGGGGGGGGGCACACACACCGCTCTGACTGGGGGCACCCCCCCCTGCTCTGACTGGGGGGGGGGGCACACACACCGCTCTGACTGGGGGCACCCCCCCTGCTCTGACTAGGGGAGGGGGGCACACACACACACCGCTCTGACTGGGGGCACCCCCCCCTGCTCTGACTAGGGGAGGGGGGCACACACACACACCGCTCTGACTGGGGGCACCCCCCCCTGCTCTGACTAGGGGAGGGGGGCACACACACACACCGCTCTGACTGGGGGCACCCCCCCCTGCTCTGACTAGGGGAGGGGGGCACACACACACACCGCTCTGACTGGGGGCACCCCCCCCTGCTCTGACTAGGGGAGGGGGGCACACACACACACACACCGCTCTGACTGGGGGCACCCCCCCCCCTGCTCTGACTGGGGGGGCACACACTCACCGCTCTGACTGGGGGGGGGGGCACACCCCGCTCTGACTGGGGGCACATGCACGCAGCGCTGTGACTGGGCTGCGTGTTGTGCTGCTATCCGCTGAGCTGGTTACTTCAGCCATTTGAGTGCCAAAGGGTACGCAAAGCAATGTAATGCCTACTCCCCTGGCATTCCGAGTTAACTCCAGTAGTTGAACTCTTCGGTTTAGGGCGAAGAGGGAAACTTTGCTTGTGAATCTCTCTCAAACCATAAATGTTTGAGAGATAAGACTTATATCATTCTTCATGTTTTTTTTAATGCCTACAGAATAAAATAAAGCTAAAACGAAGTATTACTATCCCTTTAAGACTTATTTACATAGGCTGTTGTGTTTTGCATATCATATTTATATATAATCTACTCAAGTGTGTTGCCTCCACACATCAACTGGTGGGCTTTAGGAGACCTAAATGGTTAGTACAGGTCTCTAGTGTTTATCATATTACTTTTATGACATAGATCAAATGACAACCATAAGTAGAAAATTACTGCAGTTTGGTCACCTAGGTAAACCATCTTGACAAACAAGCAGCCTTTATTTAATTTTATATATCATTTTTTTTGTCTCACATCAATCTTGTTTCTATCAGCTGCAGGAAAATATTGAGCATTTATTTACCAAGTTTCTGGAAGAAGGGAAAGCTACGGTGAGACTTCAAGAGCCACGTGTGGATATCTGCCTCAGTAAGGTAAGATGTCTGCTGCAGTTGGTGGAATATATTTTGCTGCTTTTCAATTTTTGGTGGCTGCACTGGCAACTGGCTAAGCTATTGTTTCTGCTCTTTGTGCTGTTGCTGTGATACCTAGCAGCTAGACTCCATTTGTATGCAGCCGTTCTTTCTCTGCCCACCTCTCTTCTCCAGCAGTAAGCTTGCGTCATTAGGCTGTAAGTGGCCCTGTTATGGCACAAAGTTTACGTTGCTGGGCTGTTATGTTTATAAGGTTGCATTGCCTAGCTATACATAGCCCTCCTGTTAAGGCTGTAAGGTTGCTTTGCTGTAAGCCGCTCTCTTGTTATAGCTGTAAGGTTGTGCAGCTGGGATATAAGCTGCCTTGTTATGGCTGTAAGGTCGCATCACTGGTCTTTAAGTGTACTTGTTACAGCTGTAAGGTCGCTTAGCTATAAGCAGCCCTCGTGTTACAGCTGTGAGGTCTCGCTGCTTAGCTATAACAGCTCTAGAGGACCATCACCAAGGAAACCAAATATTATAAACATAGAATGTCTGAGAGCCATTTAATGAAGAGAAAGAGGCGGAGATATAAGTTTCACTTAACACCTTAATGACCAGCGGTTGCGGGGTGTGTGGTCCTTTAAGGACTTGATAGGGAATTTCGGCGTGCCGCCCCACGTGACTGATCACGTGGGGCAGCACGTTGAACGGAGGGACTGAAAGAGATCGGTAAGGTCTCGGAGCGATCAAGTTCAGTCCCCGGTATTACTCGCCTCGCTCCTGCAGGAGCGCGGTAAGTAATAGTACGTGACGTACCAGGACCATCACTGGTCCATAAGTGCCGGACCAGTGTGATGGTCCGGGTACGTCACTGGACGCGAAGGGGTTAAAATGTTAGTAATGTAGACAATCAAAAAAAAAAATTGATCGATGCAACTCCTATCTCTCAAGCCTTTATGGTTCAAGAGATGTAATGCTTTAAAGTTCCTCCCTCCCCTTTCCCTGACATCAGTCTCTATCTGACAGCAGGAGATCCTGGTCCTGGGACCGGCAGGCGGCTCTTCTGCAGAGCCGAAATAGCACTATTTTAAAAACCAGGCACACTTTGTCGACCCTTCCAACAAAGTATTTCTTTTTAAATAGTGCTATTTTGGGTCAGCTGAAGAGCCACCTCACGTCGGTCCACTCGAATCTCCTGCTGTTAGCTTTACAGCTAACACTGGGAGAAAGGGAGGGGAGAACTTTAAAGCATTATATCTCTCAAACCATAACTGTTTGAGAGAGAGGAGTTGATCAATCAAATTTTTTTTTTTTTTTTTTTTTTTTTTTTGATTCTCTACAGTACTACTCTTTATTTAGGTAAGACATCACTTTAAGGATACTAGATAATTAAGTACTACTGGTGTAATGCATTTCATTTCTAATATTCAACAAAATACACAGTGGATATTTTTTTTTTTTTTTTTTTTTTTTTTTTTAATATATACTTGTTTTGTTGTTTTTCATCTGCAGCTTGTAATTTAATCCTTTGGGCACAAATTATTGTGCTAGAGACCAGCCTATCATCAAAGTGGATACATTTATGTACATGTATAAATGTGTGTTGCCTTGACCTATACCAAATGCTAATGGTATTATTATTACTTTTTGTTTTTTTGTTTTTTTTAGGCAGAGTCCTGTAGTTTAAAGAACTTTATTTCTGCATTGAGGTTGGCACATAAAGGCACTGATGTTGGTTCAGTATTGTCGCGTTTGGTTCCAGCTAAGACCGCGGATATAGAAAAACCTAGAACAAAGATGTTTATCACAAGCAAAAAAGACTATCCTATCACAAAAAATTTCCCCTTTTCCCTGGAGCATCTTCAGGTCTCATATTGCAAACTGGCCCGGTTTGACATGCGCATGCTTTGTTTAAAGAGGCTTCAAAAACTTGACCTTAGCAATAATCATATTAAGAAGTTACCGAAGACTATTGGTGATCTTGCATGTCTCCAGGAGTTGAATCTGAACCATAACTTTCTGGAGTCCTTTGAGGTGCTCCTTTGTAATTCCTCATGGAGAAACACACTTAAGTCCCTGGACTTGAGTGAGAACAAACTGAAGGCTCTTCCTGTGCAGTTTGGCCATTTCAAAGAACTTGTTAGTCTGAAGCTGGACAAAAATGAGCTAATTCAACTGCCATTCACTATTGGGCAACTGAGCAAACTCCGTTTCTTGTCAGCCACGAATAACAAACTTCCATATTTACCAAATAGCTTTAAAATGTTAGCACTAGAGAAGGTAGACTTATTTGAGAATCCATTTGTAGTGGCAGCGCCTATGGTTCCAGACATACAGTTGAAAGTTCCACTATCTCTACTAGAATGTGCAGCCAGAGTGACTATTCAGAATCAGTAAGTACCAGCAGAGTCACCTCTAAGTAGTTTCAGATATATTGAAGCAAAGTTAAAAGTATGTCTTATGTTTTTAGCAGTTTCCATTAGAAAGGGCACACTGGGTTTCTAATAGAGTAACTGTGCATTTTAAATCACAGGGCTTTTGTTGCTGGTTAAAACCAGGGTGGTTGATGGTTTGGTCTAAAATGTCACAGAATACCCCCATAAATATTAAATATAGCTGTGTTAGCCAGTGGTGTAGATGCAAAATGAATGTGTGTTGCTGTATGTGGTAACATTCAAATGTCAGGACAAATTTGAGTAACAGCCTCTCTCTAGCAATTAAAAACAATTTTGATCATCAAAATGAAACATCCAAGTCAGATGAGAGGCAATACATGGATTTAGAAAACACAAACCGATAATCTACAGATCTCTCCAGCTTAAAAACTGTTAAAATCTCTTGGTCATTGTGAAGAGAATGTGGAAAAGGGGGGAGAGAGAGAGAAATCCACTATACACAAAGGAAATGTTTTATGAAGTTCTGGTTAAATGTGCGGAATCCTTGTCCTTATTTACATAGCTGGGAACTTTTGAAATTAGTTAAATAAAAATAAAAAAAAAATCTCAGGGCAGACTATCAACCCATAAAGTTCTCCAGAGAGTAGATTTCAGGCGACATATATCCCTGCTTTCTCTAACAGGGAGGTGTTCTTATGGGTCTTCAAGTAACACTTAACATGCTGCATCTTAGAGTTTTCAATGCCTAAACATACAGAAGAAGCAGAACATACCCCTCTGCCCTTCTGGTAGAAATGGAAATTTAGGGACTAAATAAGTAATTTGGTGCAGATGAGATAGTAGTTAACACTGTGCTCTCTCACCCTGAGATCTGGGTCAAAACCCTAATTCTCAGGATGAAACCCTGAGAGTTCCCAGGTATGCTTATTTAGTAAAGTGTCTTTGGTGCTAAAAAAGTTGGTTCTCTTTATTTCAAATGTCTGTCCCTTGATTTTTGAGGTTTAGGGGGGAGTGGTTATCTGGGTGAAATGATCAACAGGGGTTAACTTAGTTTTCATTGTATTTCTTAATAGTAAATTAATTCTTAGATTAACCTCTTAACGTCCAGCGGTCCTGGGGTATGTTTACCCTGAAGGACTGCGATAAAAGTAATTTGTTGGGCCGATACACATGATTGATCAAATGAGAACAGGACAAATTGCAACAAGGGACAATATTTTCAGTATAAGGAACACCCTGCTCCCCTTGACGAAGGGGACATACACAATATTGTCCCTTGTTGCGATCTGTCCGGTCAGACGACCAGCTTTCTGTTTTGAGGGAGCTATGACTGACGTAATGGAAAGGGGTGGGAGGGGGAAACATTTACATTTTGTTTCAAAGAACCTACAAAGGCGCAGTTGCTATGAAGGATAGTATTCCATTATATAAATGGAAATTTAACAATCCAATGTATGTTTTATATTATAACATTACTATCCCTTTAACATAAGTATCTGTGTAAATTAAAATTCATTAAGAAATTCACTGAAAAACCTAACTTTACCATTGTTCATCATTTTCACCCAGAAAAAACATTCCATCCATAATCTTGAAATCAAAATAATTAAAGTGAATTTGATACCCAAGCGAGAGAGGCATTTGAAATAAAGATCAGCTTTTTCAGCACCACAGACACTGAACTAAGGACTTGCGATTTGTCTCACATTACCAAAACACATAACATTTCCTTTGTTCAATATGAATTATAAGAAAATAATCATCCTCATGCTTTTCTTTACATAGGCTTGTGTATTATGGATTTATCTCTTTCCTTTTCTTGTCCCCCCGCCCCATACACACATTCTTTTCACACTAACCAAGGGATTTTCCTCCGTGTCCCATTCCACGGCCATAGAATTACATATGGGTTGTCCCTTCTGCTAGCTGGTGCTCAAATCTTAAAATCGGAAATACAAAAACGCACTTCCCCTCTCCTCTGCAGTCTTTTTTTTTCCCCCCTATCTACACCAGCTGGCGAAAGGAGTGCAGGACGTTGCGTTCTGCTAAAATAGAATAAAGAAAATATGATTACCCGGTTCATTACCAGGATAAATTCCTTGATAATATAAATAAAACAAGTTGAGAAATTGCACGTCACTGGACTACGATATATTGGGAATAATGGTATCAACAGTTCAAGTTGTACCGTGGTCCAAGCTACATATGAGGCCCCTTCAAAACTGGTTCCTGAGCCATTGGAACAAGAATTATATCAATACATCGCAGATGATTCCACTTCAGTCCAAAGTAAAAGAACTGGCGTGGTGAACATGCTGAAAGAACATCACCAGAGGGACTCCTTTAAGGGAACCAGAATGGCACAAGATTGCAATGGATTCAATCCTTACAGGATGGGGGCATGCTGGCAAAACAAGTCAGTGCAGGGAACCTGGTCCAAGAGGGAACAGTTATTGCACATAAATATACTGGAATTAAGGGCAATATTTATTTCCCTATAGAAGTTCAAGAAATGGCTAAGGAACAGGCCAGTACAGATATCAGACAGCATGGTTGCAGTCCTATATATAATGAATCCAGGCGGAACAAGGAGCAAAACCTTAAACTTAGAGGCAAGAAGAATTTTGCTGCGGGCAGAGAAAAAATTTGATAGCACTATCAGCAGTTCACATTCCAGGGAAACAAAATCAACAAGCTGACTTCTTAAGCCGATCCAGACTAGATCCAGGAGAATGGTCATTAAACCAGGAAGTATTCAACCAGATCATACAGAAATTGGGTCAGCCAACAGTGGCTGTAATGGCAACTGGAGAAAACAGAGTGTCGGAAATCCTTCTCAAGAATGCATCACCCACAAGCATTGGTAGTCGATACAATGATGCAAGAATGGGGATTCAACCTGGCATACATTTCCTCCAATCCCCATGATCCAGAAAGTATTAAAAAGATCAAGCAGGAGAGACTGGAATTCATTTTAATAGCACCAAACTGGCTAAGGAGAATCTGGTATTCAGATCTGGTAAACCTGTCAATACAGGATCCATGGCCCTTGCCTCTCAGACCAGACCTTCTATATCAAGGTCCAGTATGGCATCAGTAACCAGAGTTTTTGAAATTAGTGGCCTGGAGGCTGAAAGGAACTCCTTAAGAGCCAGGGGGTTGATGGACTCCGTAATCAACACAATCATCTCAGGAAGGAAGGCCTCCACTTCCAGTGTATATAACAGAATATGGGGAATATTTTCTACCTGGTCTAAGGAAACTAAAGTCGACTGATTCGCCATCTCCACAGCCCGTTTTTTACAAAAAGGGTATGAAGCAGAACTTCGACCAGCATCATTAAAAGTACAGGTATCGCCCATCTCAGCCCTCCTGGCAAGACAATTCACTGAGGATGATCTAGTCAAAAAATATCTGCGAGCTATAGACAAGACCAGGCCCAGGATAAGAAACCGTTTCCCCTCCACCCGCGGGACCTTAACAGTGTGCTAAATCAACTAGCGTTCTCAGAAAAGTTTGAAACTATACAAGAAATCCCAATAAAATTTCTCGCATTAAAAACAGCCTTTTTGGTAGCCATCACGTCGGCAAGGAGGGTGAGTGAATTACAAGCATTATCCTCAAGCTCCACACATCGTATTTCACAAGGATAAAGTGTAGTGCTTAGAACAAAGGCAGAGTTCAGATCAAAGGTGGTATCAACTTTTCACCTGAACCAAGACATAGTCCTTCCAGCCCTCTATCCCAATTCAAAGAATAAAAAAGGAGAGATTGCATAATCTGGATCTAAAAAGATGCATTTCTGAATACCTGAGAAGGACCTCCGAAATAAGATCACTCCTTATTTGTGCACTTTCAGGGACAGTTTAAAGGGTCATCTGCATCCAAAGCCTCCATAGCAAGATGGATAACAAAATGCATTAAAGAAACTTATTTACTGGCAAGAAAAGAACCCCCCAGGATTCTGAAAGCACATTCCATTAGGGCAATGGCAACATCTTGGGCGGCAAAAGATTCAGCTACGGCAGAAGAATTATGTAAAGCTACCACCTGGTCTTCTATTTCCACCTTTATAAGACACTACCGCCTATATGTACAAGATTCTTCAGCAGCGAAGTTTGGCAGGCGAGTTTTGAAAGCAGCAGTTGTGCCAACCTGATAAGATCTGTCTATAGTACTACTCTGTTTATATTCTTTTATTGTTCCAATAAGGCAATTATAATATTGACCTTTGGAATATTTATTAGCTATATTTTACCCATCCTATTGATTACTGCTTTGGTATATCCCATAGAAGTCAATGGCCGTGGTTTAGGACACAGAAGAAAGGGAGAAATTTATCTCACCGATATTTCCTTTTCTTCTGTGTCCCTCCACAGCACCCCTGCCCTATAACATATCTATTCTTCTATTTTTCAGCTCTGACAAAAAGATGATCGAGGAGGGAAGTGAGGTCTTGTCTTAAGTATTTTTTGATTGGTCCTACACCATCTGGTGGGAGGAGACATTACCCATAGAAGTCAATGGCCGTGGAGGGACACAGAAGAAAAGGAAATATCGGTAAGATAAATTTCTCCCTTTCGTGGCTACTCCTAAGCCCTCCTTCTCTGCGTTCAAAGATAAATCCTCTGAGTCTAAAGAAGAAAGAACTCTGCAAAAGGTCTGCTCAGGATGTGAAGCTAAGATTCTTCTACAGTCTCTGGCAAGTTGTGTCAAGACTGCCTCAACAGAGTGGTTGGGCAGGATGTACCAGGCCAGTTTCAACAATCATTCATGTAGGAGACTTATACTTCAGTGCATAAATCCCAAGGGCACAAAAGGAGGCAAACCGGGGACCCTGAAGAGAGGGAACATCTAATATGGAGGAAGGTGATCTTGACAATATCCAAGACCTAATTTCTGAATATTCACCTGAAGAGGAAGGTGAAATTGTTGAAAATGAAGGATCTTTTAACCTGGAAAAAATGGAGCCCTTTCTCAAACACCTGTGTAAAACTCTGGGTTTGTCAGATGAGCATAAGGAGCAGGACATACTGGACACAGCCTTCTTAGGAAACAAAAAAGCCAGTCTAGTCTTTGAGATTCATAGTTCAGTTTCAGAAATTTTCAAATCTGAATGGACAAAAGGGTCACAGTACCTAAGTGCTTCCAAAAGATGTACCCCTTTAAGGAAGAAGAATCAGCCCCCTGGACAAAACCGCTGAAAATTGATGCAGCGATCTCTCATCTCTCCAAAAGAACTGTGATCCCAAAGGAGGATGCTTCCTCCCTAAAGGACCCCATGGAGCACAGGATGGAAGGTGCTTTAAAGAAACTATTTTCCTTCCTAGGGCAGAATATCAAAGTTGCAACTGCCCTGGCGTGCATATCAAGAACCATCAGGATATGGTTAAATGAATTAGAAGACAAGATCAAGATCAAAGCTATCAAAAGATGTAGCTACAATAAAAGAAGCTGTAGGTTTTGCATGCGATGCCTCAATGGATGCCATCAAGTTACTGGCTAGGTCTTCTTCTTAGTCAATTGCTGCCCGTATAGTAGTATGGTTGAGATCTTGGAATGCAGACTCATCATCAAAAAGTAGATTAATATCATTGTCATTCATGGGGGTCCATGCTATTTGGCAAGCAGCTAGAAGACATAACAAAAAAAAAAAAAATTTGTCTGGAGGAAAAAACTTACTATTACCCCAGGACCGAAGAAACGGGCCAACTCCCTTAAATTCATCTTACAGATCAAGGAGGCAGCCATTTCGTGATTCCAGAAAATTCCAAAACAGGTCTTATTATCCCAGAAGGCAATCCTCTGCACAAGGGTTCAGAGCTGGATTCAGAAAGGAAGGGCCCCAAAAGAATCCAGGAAAAAAGGATTTTGCATTAAGATCGGCTGACCCTCTCTCCAGTGCCAGTAGGGGCAAGACTGGCACACTTCCTAGCAGCCTGGGAAAAAGAGACAGACTTAGACAACTGGGTACGTCAGAACCTGGAAAGAGGGTATCTGCTGGACTTCAACTCCTTCACCCAAAAGAAAATATTAAAAACATCAAAGATTCTTCAAAATCCTGTGAAGGAGGCTTGCTGGACAAAGCAATACAGCATCTTCTAGTAAACAACATCATAGAACAAGTCCCAAGCAAGGAAAGAAAAACCAGGATCTACTCCTATAATTTTCATGGCTCCGAAGTCAACAGGAGGATACAGGACAATATTGGACTTATAATTGGTAAACAAATTTTTAAAATACAGGGCCTTCAAGATGGAGACAGTGACTTTGGTGCTCAGAACCATATGACCAGGGAACTTCCTTGCGTCCATAGACCTACAGAATGCATATTAACATATCCCAATAAAGAAGAAACAGGAAGCATCTAAGGTTCAGCTACAACGGAGAACATTTACAGTTCAGAGCCCTTCCATTCGGACTGACCTCTGCTCCGAGAGGTGTTTTATAAAAACACTAGCAGTAGCTCTAGGAAAGCTAAGAAAAAAAGAAATCCCAATAATCCCATATCTCGACGATCTACTCCTAGTAACGGAATCAAGGAGTCAAGCAATAGAGCACATCCAGAAAACACCTGGAATCCCTAGGCTGGATTATCAATGGAAAAACGAGTTCGTTGGTCCCAAATCAGCAGCTGCAGTTCCTGGGAATGATGATAGATACAGTGAAATGTCATGAATACTTGTTGTCCCAGCGGAGAAACATCATTTTAAGCAAAGTGAACAAAGCACGGAAAGCATCATATCTATCAGCAAGGATTTCATGAGCCTGCTAGGTTCCCTAACCTCGGCTATCTAGATAGTCCCTTGGGCAAGATGCCATATGCGACCTGTTCAAAGATGGTTCCTAAGAAATTGTAACAAATTCTGTAGACATGTCAGAGAGTATCCTGGTACCAGCAAGCCTGAAGGAGGAGAGAAATGGTGGTCAAAAACCTCCAGTCTGGAGAGAGCCGTTCCATTAAAGGATTCGGCCTGGCAACTAGTCACCACAGACACCAGTCTGACAGGATGGGCAGGACACTGGAGCAACAAGAATATCCAAGGTCTATGGTCCAGAAAAGAGGCGCTAATTCACATAAATCATCTAGAGGCGAAAAGCCATAGCACGCTGTCTTCAAAAGCTAAAACACTGAAAAGAAAAACCAGTGCTGATACAGTCAGACAATTATGCAGCGGTAATGCATATAAGAAATCAAGGGGGATCTCGCAGTCCAGCATTAAGCCAGGAGGTGGAAAAAAAAATACTGAAGTGGGCGGAGTAGAACCTAGCAGCCATCTCGGCAGTACATATAGCGGGCCATCAGAATCACGTGGCAGACTATCTGAGCTGGAACATGATCGACCCATGGGAATGGTCCATAAGCAATGCAGTATTCAAGGACCTGGAGAGAAAATGGGGAAAAATGTCTATAGACCAGATGTCATCTTATTCGAACAAATAACGCATAAAGTTTCTCTCGCTGGTTCCACCCACAGGCGGAGAGAACGGATGCAATGAAGTTCAAATGGAACTACAAACTGCCATATATATTTCCACCAATACCCATGATTCCACAAGTCCTAAAGAAAATCAGGAAGGACAAAAGTGATGTAGTCCTGATAGCCCCAACCTGGCCCAGGAGAACCTGGTATTCCAGAACTAGTGAAGCTCTCAACAAACAAACCCTGGGAACTGCCAATCGGGCAGGACATCCTAAGCCAGGGATCAGTTCTACATCAGAATCCTCAGTTCTTCAGATTAATGGCATGGAGGCTGAAAGGACGACCTTGAGAATGAGAGGTCTATCAGACGCTGTTATAGACACTTATCTTCTCAGGTAGAAACAAATCTACATCAAAAGTCTACTACAGAGCCTGGAGAACTTTGAGAATGGTGGATCCACAATGTGACAAGGGATTCCCTGTCGTAGCTAATGTGTTGGAATTCTTACAAAGAGGATACGAGAGAGTCTTAAAACCAGCCTCTATTAAAGTTTAAAGTATCAGCAATTTCAGCAGTCATGGCAACGCAATTAGTGTAAGATCAATTAGTAAAAAATATTTTAAAACTATAGTGAAGGCAAGACCTAGAGTAAGACACCATGCCAACATGGGATCTTAATCTGGTTTTGAATCAGATCATAAGATCACCCAGGTTTGAACCTTTGGAGCAAGTTTCCATTAAAGGGATAGTAATACTTAAAATGTAAAAAAAAATTGTAGGGTTTATCCCCCTGAGTAAAACAAGGGTACTTCCATTGCTGAAAGGTGTTTTATTCAATAAGTTATTACAGCTCAAAGTTGAATTTTTTAGGTGCAATATCACAGTGGCCTGAAATTGTACAGTGGTGCTATTGCTACACCATCCTATGGAAGGCTGTGGTCCCAGGATCATAAACCTCCATACCTCACTATTCATCCAGACAAAGTTGTTCTACGAACAAAGCCCAGTTTCAAAACTAAAGTCGTTGGAGTTCCATATGAACCAGGAAATTGTGCTGCCCTCATTCTTCCAAAATCCTGTAGAAGATGAAGAGAAGGATCTACACAATTTAGATTTAGTTAGAGCTAGATCTGTGTATTTAGAAAGAACCAAGCCCCTAAGGAAATCAGGCACCTTGTTTATTCACCATCAAGGAAAATTCAAAGGCACAGCAGATTCAAAAGCATCAATTTCACATTGGATTGTGGAATGTATTAAAACAACCTACCTGGAAGCAGTGTTAGACCCTCCTCAAATAGTGAGGGCACTATTAGACATCCAGGTATCGGCAGGCGCGAAGTTTGGAAGAAAAGTACTCCAGGCAGCAGTAAACCTCTGATTGGTAAGATCAGTCCATTTATTTTCTTATAATTATTATTCTATCATGCATTGAATTTGTTTACTTGAAACTCAAATTTCTAGTGGAGAATACTTATTTTTGTGTAATTCATGACTTATTTATATGAGTGTTTTACTTTTGGTTTGATGACCCCCCCAAGTATTACTGCTATGGGAATACCCATATGTAATTCTATGGCCGTGGAAGGGGACACGGTGGAAAAGATGACATTTCTTAGTTACTTCTTTTTCGTCCATGTCCCCCCACAGTGCACCCGCCACCTAACCTCTACTTCTTATATTTTCACAGCTATGGCGATAGCAGACTGCAGAGGAGAGGGGGTGCGATTTTGTATTTCCGGTTTTAAGATTTGAGCGCCAGCTAGTGGAATGGACAACCCAAATGTAATTCTATGGCCGTGGGGCGACCCAGAGGAAAAGGAAATCACTGTAATAAATTTAATCTTTTACAGTCCTTAAAGGGATAGTAATACCTGCAGTAAAGTAGGTCAGCGAGTCTTCTCTAGTGTTAATCTAACACGATGCGCTATATTTAACAACTTACTTTTCTGTAGTTCAAAAGATATTAAATGTAAAAAGATCCCCCTTCTGGCCGCCTCCCACTGAATCTGCAATCTGGACAGATGCAGTGAGGGACAAACTTCAGTATAAGGAAAACCCCAGCCCCCTTGACGAACAAGAGCAGGATTTTTCTTTGCCTACTGAAGTTTGTCCCTCGCCTCTCTCTATCTGGACCACAGTAAGAGGAAGTGTGAATCACCAGAAAGGGTGGGAGGGGTATCTTTACGTTAAATATCTTTTGAACTACATAAAAGTAAGTTGTTAAACATAGCGCAATGTGTTCGATTTACAGTACAGAAGACTCGGCTATCTACTTTATTTCAGGCATTACTATCCCTTTATGCTAAAGAATACACCAGTTTATCAGCCTTTTTGCTTTCCTAAAGGGACAGTAATGTCCCATAAAAATGTTTAGAATTTTTTAGAGATTAATAATATAAGCTAAATGCCACAAATCCTATCTTTCAAACCTCTATGGTTTGAGAGAGATCCTCTGCTAAAGTTCCCGGCTCCCTGATGTGCGCTGTAAAGCTGACAGGAGATCCACGTTTGCCGACACGAGATGGCTCTTCAGCAGAGCCGCAATAGCGTGATTTAAAAAGAAATAGTACTTTGGAACGCTCTAAAAAGTGTGCTTGCAAACCAGGCACACTTTGAAGACCTTTCCAAAGAAGTATTTCTTTTTAAATCGCACTATTGCGGCTCTGCTGAAGAGCCACTTGTCTGTCCCCGGACCAGGAACTCCTGCTGTCAACTTATAGCTGATGTAGGGAGAGGGGAACATTAACAGAGGATATCTCTCAAAAGGATTTGTGGCATTTGGCTTATTATTATTTTTTTAACCCCTTTGCGACAATGGACGTACATGTATGTCCTCTGTGGCTGTCACTTAGTGACAGAGGACGTACATGTACGTCCAGGAAATCCGGATCCCCACACGGCTGCACGCCGTTTGGGGACTCCGGATTCATTGTTAACTTTTTTTTTTTTTTTTTTTTTGACGGGCATTAAGTGACGGCCATCACTAAGGGGTTAATCTCTACAAAAGTCTAAACATTTTTACGGCACATTACTGTCCCTTTAACTCGTGTATTGTCTGACCTCTGACTTGGATGTTTCATCTCGATGATTAGTATTGCTTTTGACTTGATAAAGCTCATCCTGAAAATTGAATGTTAGGCCAGTAGCAAAGCTATTATCACCTACTGTGATGCGATAGTCGTTATGTGTGTGTGTATATGCGTGTATATATAATGTTTGTCAGAAGCTATCATGCGCAGTACAGTCAGCTGTGCGCGCTGCAGTCATGCACAGTACAGACTTCATGCGCCGTGGCTGATAACGGATTGGAGCTCCGAATTCAGAACGTAGCGGTGCGCAGAGAGGACTACGATCTGAATTTGGAGCACTCCATATCGGGCTCGGGCAGTCTGTACTATGCATGACTGCACCGCAGCCATTGCTGGGTGACACTGTGGCTCTTCAACTATATGTGTGTGTGTATAATATACATACAGTGTGTGTTTCTGGATTGTTGTCACTGGGCATATCTGGAAAACACCGATTGGATAAGCCACTTGCCTCCACCAACTGCAGCAGTCACTGTGTTTATTTAAAAAAAAAAAAAAAAAAACCCCGCTTACAAATGAGTCAGACCTTTGTGCTGGGGCATCGGGGGGGGGGGGGGGACACCTCCCTCACTGACGTGAAAGGGTTTCCCAATCCCGCCCACTAGTACCCTGTACTTTTGGTTAGGGGAGCTCTAATCAGCTGGGGGGACTCTGATGCCCCACCATGTGGTCTGACTGTGGATACCTCTGGCACTGAAAGGGTGAAAAAAAACAAAATGCTGCACTGCTGAAACAGTGCCACACACCTGCTAGTGTGTGTGTGTGTGTGTGTATAATATATATAGTGTGCGCACATACTAGCAGATGTTGTTTTTTATATATGTGTGTGTATTATATATAAAAAACACACACATCTGCTAGTATGTGTTTTTTTATTTTATTTTAAACAGTGACAACGGTGGATTGTGGAGGAAGCAGGGGGCTCAGTCAATCAGCCTTTTCTGCCACGCCCACTGAGAGGGTCTCTTGCTTGCAGTCAATAAGGATTATCATTGATTATCAACGTTTAGGTCCAACCAGAACAAACATGCACACTTACTGTTGAATAGTCTGTCATCACCACACAGAGGGTCCAAAAGACCTTAGTGGTGTCATTCATGTGCAGTGAGAAATCCAATTGCAGGGAATGATGCCAACGTGGCTGATATGGTTCATTTAAATGCCTCCCTCTCTGACTACCAACACGAGGGCACATTAAAAATGTTGCCTTGTTGAAAAGCGTGACATCCGAATGTGGCCAGTATGAAAAGGGCGACATTCTGATAACACAATATAATCGTACTAGTTGAAGAGCCCGATACACGGGCCACAGTGCCATTGCCAGCCGGTCACGGGGCAGTCATGCCAAAGGAGCATCCGGCTCTGTATCAGCCGCGGCGCGGGCAGTCTGTACTGCGCATGACTGCAGCACGCACAGCAGTCTCTACTGCGCATGACTGCGGCGTTATGCACGTTCTAGCGAATTATTATATAGGATTAGTCCTTTCCTCCCTTCCATGGTGACTCTTGAGTTGGTCACCAAACACATTAAAGGTATGTTAACACTTCAAATGCCAGAAGACGTGCAACGCATTGCTGCTTAACTGCCTTTCAGTTAAGGAATTAAGTAATTTAGTGGTACAGGATTATTGGCATTAATAGCATGCAGTTGTACCGTTTTTGCAGTGGTACAGTTTTTCTATTTGCATTCTCTCTGGTGCATGAAGGAGTATGCAAAACTGACATGACTGGTTTGACTCGCAGCCACGTTTCTTTACAAAGAGTTAACATGCAGAGATGAAACTGTGCCTTATAATGCTAGGTTCTGCCCTCTGACTGGCTGGCATTCTGTACCAGTTGTGGCAGCGTGGCTGTCTGCAGTGGGTGCACTGCAAGGTTCGGCATCCTGCACACTAACTCTTTGCACATCTTCTGGCATTCAAAGTGTTTAATGTAGCTTTAATGTGTTTGGCACCCAGCATAAGGGCCACTATGGAAGGGAGGGAAGGACTAATAATATTATATTGCGACATCAGAATGTCGCCTTTTCATGCGGACCACTTTCTGACATTGCGCTTTCTTTTCAACAAGGCAAAATTTTAAATGCACTCTTGTGTTGGTCGTCAAATAGAGGGTGACATTTCAGTAGGATAATGGCTGATGTATATGGTTGCATATGAGTGAAAATGCCACTACAGTAATACCTAAACAAAATGTGTGAAGGGAATATAGAAATATTATCTTTTTACACTTTGTCTGTTAAATGTTACTGTAATGGAATTTTGTTTCACATCCAGTATGGAACACGGGCCATAGGGGGTAGAGTTCCCCTCCTCCAGGAGTGCAGGACACTTCAGGGTCTTTGGGGGTGGAGACTCCCTCTTCATCCTCTTGCTCAACTCCCTGCCTAATAGACTCATGTGCTCTGCATCCAAGAAGATAGCGGTGCAGTGGCAATTCTGCTAGTTTTCAGGTTCTTGTTCTCCTTTAGACATGGGGCTGTATAATCTCCCATTGAAGTGCCTTTCTGCCCTGGAGGAGGTAGCTCAACCCCCATGGTTGCGGTGTTCCATATGGACTAAAGCGAAAAGGAATAAACGGCAAGTTCGCTACAATCCTATTTTCAAATGTAATGTAATTGTATATGTTCACGTCATCTGATGTAGTGGGGGCTACAGCTGCATGTTGATGACATCACTAAGGTCTTTTGACATCTCTGTGTGGCAGACTACGTGTCAGTGTTCCTCTTGATAGAGGTCCTGGTTGGACTGAAACGTTGACTAATAATAATAATAAAAAAAAAAAAAAAAAAAAGTGCCCTGCACACTACTGTCAATCTCTACAAAGTACTTCACCCTCCACCACCTACCTGTCCACACTCCCTTACCTTTCTCCACATTGCCTCAGACTCCACTTTTGCCACATTACCTCTAGACTTCAGTGAAATCACCTGCCCACTCCTGTGAAAATCTCTGCAAGGACTTCTCTCCACCACAGTACACACCTACTCCATCCCCATCGCCTCAGACTCTCCTTTGTCACATTCCTCTTCACCACATAGCCTGTAGCCGAGGTGCAGATTGTGTTGAAATCGCCTCCC
Organism: Rhinophrynus dorsalis; assembly: GCA_037306005.1. Classification (NCBI taxonomy): domain Eukaryota; kingdom Metazoa; phylum Chordata; class Amphibia; order Anura; family Rhinophrynidae; genus Rhinophrynus; species Rhinophrynus dorsalis. The sequence goes on from CM074728.1 coordinate 133,151,206, forward strand.
GCCCCCAAAAGCACACAAGTTAAAGGGGAAGACTATTTGTTTCTTTCTAATGTAGAGAGTGGTGCATAGTCAGGCCCCAGGACTAAAATGCTACATGCAACTCTAGGCATGAAAACTCAAGACGCTGTACAAGTAATGCAAAGCGCTATACACAAAATGTTATATGCTGTAAGCCGAATGCTATGTGCCATACACTAAAAGCTATATACACAATCTCACACACTCTCATGCTGTTGCTCAAACTCTCTCTTCTCCCTCCCCCCCCCCCACACAAACACACACAGTCACTGATTGAGAGTTGTGTAATGCAGTAATTTGCAATGTGTTGCACACTTTTTGGAGCAGGAAGGACTAAACCATGACAATTCAACAAGCTACTAATTAAATCAGACATTGTTTTATTAACCCTTTGAGTGCCAGAGGGGTATGCAATGCATTGCATACCCCTCTGGCACTCAAAGGGTTAACAGCATGGGCAACACCATGCCAGTATTGCTAAAAATAAAAAAAAATTATACATGTGTATGTATACATAATATACAATAGTATATTGTTACATTACAGGGGTAATTAGGGAACATTTGGGATGAAATAACATGCTACTTTACAGCTTGTAAGTAGCTGGTCCCTTTAAGACAACGGTTCTCATCATGTACCCTTGGGGTTCATTAACAGTCCAGGATTTGAGTATTTTCCTTGAGCCAAGGGTAGGTTATTAGAGCATCAGTGTTTCTGATTCATTCAAGCGGTGAAAGCATTCGCATGCAGGGTTGTCAAACTGCTGGAGATGTGTAATTGATATGTATGTTCTCCCTTACACATTGGCAGCAGTCACACAACCCTAAATCCCGAGAGCATCCTCTGCTTCCCTTCAAGATCGTTTGGTGAGCAGAGAGGATCTACTCAGCTTCAGCAACTGAGATGTAAAATAAACCCTTTGGTCTAAAGGCCTTTAGCTACCAGCCCTGCAATACCCAAAACTTTCCTCTGCTTGGGGCATATTTGTAAATGCAAAAATGGAGTAATTCTGATTAAAACTAGTACCATAGTGAAAAAAATAACTAGTTTTTTTAAATGGGGCTTTAACCCCTTAATGACTGCCCAATGGGGGGGGGGGAGTGCGTTAAGGAATATGGCACCTCTATTTTTGGGTTCCTGGGTCACCAAGCGGCATGCAGCTGTGAGGTGAACCTGGAAATCCATGAAGTGCCTGGACAGTCATGATGGTCCTGGCACGTCATAGGTCGTAAATGGGTTAATCCTTTTAATGTCTGATCTTCATTGAAATGTGAAGCACTGCATTATAGACCTCTTTAGCATTCAAGGATGTAGCAAGCCCCATTAAAATCAAAGGCAGTTTTAAGTTTTGCCACCCACCCATCCCTCTCTCCCTTGTCATCTGCTCAATCCCTTTCCTCCACACTGCATGGAGTGGATCACATTCACTCTGTGGTGTGGATGAGAAAGGGGAGAGGGAAGGTGACATGGGATGGAGGAGGGGTGACAGAAGGATGGACAAAGGGTAGAAGTGGCAAAACGTAAAACTGCCATTGGTTTTAGTGGTGCTTGCAAACCCCTGAATGCTACTGATGACTATAACTGTGCTTTGCAATTCAATGGAGACCTCCAGCATTGATTGGGTTAAAGCACCATTTAAATCCAGTTATTTGTTTTCTATGGTGCAACTAGTTTTAATCTAAATTGCTACATGTTTGCATTTACAAGTATGCCTCAGTGTAATCGTGTGTAGCTAGTAGCTTGTGTAGCTGGTAGCTAAAGGCCTCTCTGTTGTGTTCCAAATGCAAGCAGTGTCGTGCCAGACACCAAAGGATTTATTTTACATGTCTGGTGCTGAAGACTGAGCATCCTCAACTTCCCCAGCGAGCAAGCTGCAAAGCAGAGGATGTTCAGACTTCAGGGTTGTCTGCTGATGGTGATGGCTAAGGGAGGGCATTCCTTGCATATCACCAGCATTAGGACAACCCTACATGCTTATGATTCATTGAGTGCTGTTAGTCCATTTAAGATACAGGGAGATCCCAACTTCATCATCCTCATGTAAGCGATATTGGGACTGTGAACTGACAGCAGAGGCTGCTATTGGAGTTTAGTATATGTGGGAACAGCCAGATTAACACAAACACCAGCACGCATACCACAATGACTCATTAACTTACATTTCCATATGGAAATGAGCCATTGTCGATGTGTTCAGTGCAAAATTGTAAACCTGAAGGATGTTTGGCGGTTGGCATGAAGGGGACATGATGGTGAATGTATGTTAATGCACACTGGTGATGTGCCTTTGACAAGAATCCGACATCACCATCCTGAGCCCTTGATGAATTTCATGCATTGTGGCCCTGTTCTGTAAATGGGCCCTGAGGGCACTGGTTGAGAACTGCTTTAGGAGTTTAGGCAGGAATCTGCCTAGCTTGGGATAAGATGGCTCCTCTCGATATTTTCCCAGTCTAGTAAATGGATTTGTTGGGGTTGGTTATAAGGGTAGGTTTGCACTAGTTGTAGCAGTGCTGAAAGCATTGACGTTCCCATTAAATCAATTTTGGGTTTTTCTTTTTGTTTTTTTAGAGTCCCACTTGGCCCTCATGTCATCCCCACCACCCTGTGCCAGGATTTGTCGTTGGCTAAATTGTGCGACTGTGGCCAGCCCTGCCTGTACTCCTTCATTCAGACTGTTGTGCTAATGAACCTTCACCAGGTATCTCAGACTGTAGTACTGATGGACACCATGGGGGGCACTGACGCTCCAATCATCTGTTACTTTTGCTGTCTTTCCTGTTACTCCCAGTTCTTGGATAAATACCTACAAAGTACTAGGATTTAAAGGGGGAAAGTCTATGGCATTGGAAATGGAGTCCATTTTTCTCCTCGTCTGTTCATAGCTCTGTTTTTCTTCTCCATTACCTGGACACAGACAGTGCACCCTTGCCACTTTGTAAATTGAGAATTTTTGAGTCTGCAGTGGCATGTTACTAGGCAGGGACCTCTGTCCCTTGCATAGGGTACAGCATGTAGATTTAACTTTTATTTTAAAGAATAATTGCTATATATTAACATGTTCTCTCATTCTAGTGTCTTATACTTAAAGGAGCAGTAAACATATTTTTTCAATAAAAAAAAAATATATATATATTATAGGGCTTTTCTGGTTGAATAAAATGAGTATTGCCACTGCTGAGAGAAGCATATTGCCGGAGTTATTACACTTGTGATGTTTTTATGAAAGGAGAAGGCTGGCAGGGTGCAGGATTCTCAATCTCCGCCTCACACACCCCTGGACAGACAAACATATACAGGGGCCACTGTAAGGAGGAGATATTCATATTTCCTCCATACTAACTCAACAGGACATACTTAGGGGAGTTATTTTGACAGGAGTGGCCAGGGGCCTCCGGCCACTCCTGTCAATGTCTGCAATGAGTTTCCACGTCCTCTCTATCCTCTCCACCAAAAAACAAAACATGGCTGACTCTAGCTGCATTAACTGGCAGATCACTGAAGGATCTACTCAGCCATTCACCGGGTGCCAGGAACACACTGGACCGGACGCTCCCGCACCAGTGTAGGGATCACCCCCTCCCCACGAAAGCCTCTTTCCTGTAGCCACCAGAGGCTTGAGTGCTCAGGTACAGGGCGAGCTCCAGTTGCAATGCTCTGGAAAAGACTGTAGCTTCCAGGTCCTACTCACTATTTATATTGGGTAAATGTTAGTACAAACAAGGAAACTCCTGAAATACCTTGAGTTACGTCCAGCAGCAATATCAATGTCGTGGTCAGGCCATGCACAGAAAACAAATACTTAACCCTTTGTGTACCCCTCTAACACTTACGGGGTTAAGTAATTGTTTTGCGTGCATGGCTTGGCCACAGTATTGACATTGCTGCTGCTGGATGTAATGCAAGGTATGTCAGTTAATGCATTGTACAACCAACGAAACTCCTGATATAAATAGTAAATATGACTTGGAAGCTAGTATCTTCTCCAGCTCACATTGAGGCAATATGTTGGGGAGATCTGAGAGACGGACCGGGGCGATTTCAAGGCTCGCTGTATAGTGCCTCTTCCTGGGGGATGCTGAGAGTTGTAGTTTTTTTTTTTTTTTTTAATGCTGTAGCTCTGAAGCCGACAATACAAACAGTGATCTACAACTCCCAGTAGGCACCATGCTCCAGGGTTTTACCGCTTTTTGCTGTCAGAAAATGGGATTGTGTGATCTGCGGGTCTGTCCCTAAATAGGCTCAGATGGAAGCGGGTGCCCACCCCAACAGAGGTATGTACTATACCCCCGGCCACCCTGCATTACACCTCCATGCCTTCCCAACAGGACAAGGGTCTGTACTGAATGACTCGGTCAAATGCACTAAACAAGTGGAGCAATTGGGGAGAACCAATTGCACCAAAGGGGACATCTCCATTGATTTAAATTGTCCTTTTAACCCATTGAATGCCAAGTATATTGAGGCTGATGTACTAAGAGGCAGTGGAGCGATTCTGGAAGAAAAAATCTCACCAAAAGGAGACATTAAAACATTTCAGCTGATTTAACCCTTTGAGTGCTACAAGGGTATCCAAGGCATTGTTTTTCAATGCCTTAGATAACCTTCTAGCAATCAAAGGGTTAATATGTTCTTGACCCCTTGAATGCTAGAGAGGTGAGACCCTTCTACCACTGAAAATAAATGTGCAGTTATAATCACTCCCGCAATGCACTTCGTTTGCTCTAGAATTCCACCAGTTCCTCTAAATAAATTGGCCTCAGTATTTTTAGCATGTAAGGGGTTAAAAGCCCAATTTAAATAAATAGGAATTTGTAGTTTTCTATGATGGGGCTGTTGATTTCCACCAGAGTTGTTCCACATTTTCATTACAGCGTATTGGCCAGTGCTGGCCCACAGGAATGGATGATTTTAGGTGACTGGGTCTCATTTACTGGACGTCTTATTCTATCACGGGGTTATTGATGGGTTTTTTGCACTGATTAACTCACTATCAAAAGGGCCTGTTCCTGTAATTTCAAATGGGAGACTACCATAAAGAGGTGAGACATCTACACTGGGGTATTATACTGCTGTATATGTGTAGTGTTACCTACCCACCTGCATGCATGTAATTAAATATACACTGCTACCTTCCTCCCCACCTGCATGCATTTATCTAAATAAATACACCGCTACCGTCTTACCCAACAGAGAGAGACACACACGCACACGTCTGTACTTGCGCATATGTATTCAGTCTACATACATACCTACCTGCATATTTATTCTATGTACGTATACACCAAATCTATGAATACCCCTGAAGCCCCCAAAGGACTTTGCCATCTCCAACATTTGGATCGAGCCCTGTTTTTTCTGCCGACAGCATATTTTCCGGCACAGTAAGCTATACAAATGTCTATGCGGTGAAAAAATACAGGCAAAAAAAGAGCTGTCGTGTGAAAGTCGAGGTGTTTTCATCTATTGAAAATAATGAAAACACTGTAAATATCAATTCAAATGTCTGCATTAGCTAGAAAACCCGATAAGGGACTCAAATTATCACAGGAAAGCTAACGCTTTTATATTAAAAAAAAAAAAAAAAAAAAACGTGATTCCCTTATCGGCTGGGCTGTTTAAACAGACGACGCAGAAACTTGAAGTAAAAAAAAAAAAAAAAAAAAGTCCTCAGTGGATGTATTGTTATGGGGCTTTAAGCCCCATATCACTACATCTGAAGTATGAAAAATGCATCAGATGTTAGTAGGATTTAACCCTATGAGTGCCAGTGGGGTATAATTGCCAGCATTCACAGGGTTAACCCGATTAAGTAAAAAAAAAAAAAAAAAAATGCATTACAAGTAACACTTACCATTAATCCTGCTGTCCAGCAGAGTCCTTAGCTTCCTGGTCATCTTCAGTCTTCTTTCTTCTATTCCGTCTTCCTGTCAAATAAAAAAGATATCAGTATTACAAAGCTTTATCAATATAACTTAACACTTTGAGTCGCACGCATTGCAAAGCAATGTGTTGCGTACCTCACTGGCACTCAAAGGGTTACGGTGTATTGTTCCATAATATTCAACAACATAAATGCCTCCATTTAGTGTCCCAATGTTTAAATATTCCATATAAATAATATAGAGCAGAAAGCAAATACACAAAATATTGGTACACATCCAAATTTCCATCACCATTAACCCTTTACTCTGTGGTATTGTGCCTGCATATCACTACTATATTAAAGATGAGGATTTGGTCACATCAAATGGCCATAGAATGCTAAGCTTGCCACCAATGATTGAGTAAGAACATCCCAGCCAGTAGCTGTGAGGGAAATGAAAGTGAGCCTGTTCGTATATAAAGGCAGGCTCACTTCCAATTCCCTCAGTCTGCAACGGGCATCGGCCCGTTCAGGATTGGGAGAATTGGTGCAGCTGCTCTGTGTCTCTGCCGCGGCGGAGATTTCTACATATGAGCTCCGTTCATTTACTTAGCATTGCTGCATTATATAGTTATCTGCTCTATGTATATATATTATTTATATGGAATATTTAAACACTGGGACACTAAATGGAGGCATTTATGTTGTTGAATATTATGACACAATACAATGTAACCCTTTGAGTGCCAGTGAGGTACGTTTTGCAATGCGTTGTGTACCCCTCTGCCACTCAAAGGGTTAAATGATATTAATGCTTTGTAATACTGATATTTTTATTTTACAAGAAGGAATAGAAGAAAGAAGAGAAGACAGAAGGAGAAGGACAGTGGATGACAGGTCAGTGTAAAACTTTAGTTAATGATCGGTGCTTGGCAGTATGTCAGGCACCGATGGTTAACTTTTTTACTGTTAAGTTCCCAAAACTGCAGTTAGCGGCGTTTTGGGAATTTAATGCACAAAACTGATGATTGGACAAAAAACTAGTGTTGTGTCCAAACGTCTGTTGTGCTTAATGTGGGTAGGACATTTGAATACTGATTTGGGCATTTTCTTTTGTCCATTTTGTCCTACCGCCATTTTTTACTCAAAAATTTGGATCGAGCCTTTAATCCCCATGGGCAATGCCTGACCCTTTTGCTAGAGCGTGTGCGTGTGCGTGTGTGTTATAATATGTATGTATATAATACATTTTTTTACTGTGCCCTCTAGTGATCAAATTCCAGTTAATTATTCTGTTACATTCTAGTAATTCTAATTCCTACATTCATGTTTCTGAAGTGGATCATAAGCTATGTGTCTGTGTGTGTGTGCTCAGTGTGCTTCTGAATGTGTGTGCGCACTTATCTGACTTGTCAAACTGCCAAAATGAGAGAGCAGAGATTGATAGCAGGGCTTTTCCGAGTTATTGTCGACACATTTGAATGCCCAATTCACTGTATCCTTTTGGAATGTCGCCCATTATTAAGCCACCAAGCAAACGGAGTATTAAAAATGTCGACTGGTTGAAAAGGTCGAAATAAGAATATCGCATGCTTAAGTGTCAACTCTTTCTTATGTTAAAGGTGCACCGCAAAGCAGAAGGCTTAAGTGCAGAGTATCCTCTGCTGCTCCGTTCACCACACAGAGTACAAAGGAAGGTGAGTTTAAAGGGATAGTAATACTTTATTTTAGCTTTATTTTATAGGCATAAAAAAAAAACATGAAGAATGATACAAGTCTTATCTCTCAAACCTTTATGGTTTGAGAGATATTCACAAGCAAAGTTTCCCCTCCCCGTCCCTTTTACCTAGTGTAAGCCATCTCTTCTCAGATGTGGAATCCAGTCCATAGACCTCACAGATAACAGCAGGGGACAATCTTCTTCCTATGAGAACAATGAAAGCCCTGCCCGCCTTGACAGGTTTTTCCCTTATCTTAATTGAAGATTGTCCCTCTCTGCAGTCTACCTGAGCACCTCTCTTCTGATCTGGCTGAACAGTGTTACATCAGTAAAAGGGGTGGGAGGGGGATACTTTATTACTGAATTACTCTTGTACTACAACTCTGACAGAATTGAAATAACACTCTCCAAAGTCCAAATACTATGATGATTAATTAGAGCTGATTTTATTATGAAACATTACTATCCCTTTAAATAAGTGATTCAATAGGAATATACAGCATTACTGTCACAGTTTTGTAAAAACACTCAGGCAGTTAGGTAAGGTAAGAAAAAGCTTTACTGAAAATAAATAACAAGCAATCACCCTACTCAGGTGCAGATGAGATCTGTACCTTTGTACTTCCCAAATCTGACGCAGGTAGATACAGGCAGTTCTTCCATGAAATTGCTAGATACATGTGACAAGGGTTGGTCATCATTAGGAACAGCTGGCAAAAGTCAGACAGGAATGTCCCTTGGAGCGAGCACAGGCTGCAGTAAATGCGGCACAGTCAGCCCTTAACGTAGGCCACCAGAACATTCGGGACAGGGACCAGATCAATTGATTTTTGCCCACGTGACCGGCCGCACAAGAGGCATGATACATCTCCATCAACTTGGTCCAAAATGGTTCAACCACGAAGCACTTGCCCATGGGTTTCTCCGTGGGAGCATTGGCCTGGTATGCCAAGATCTCCTTGCCCAATGGGGATGTGATGCTGGTACGTAGAGTGGCAAGGATACAATCCGGAGGTATAATAGGCACAGGCTCAGCTTCAGACTCCGGATCTGGACCAAATTAAGGCGTCAGCCCTTATATTCTTGGTACCAGGTAAGTAAGAAACTATGAAATTGAAGCGTGAAAGGAATAAGGCCCATCTGGCTTGTTTGGGAGATGACCTTTTTGCCTCAGAGAGGTAGGTAAGATTCTTATGGTCCGTCAGGATCAGAATCGGTGCCCTCCAGCAGTTCACGCCATTCATGTAGTGCCAAAGGTCTTCCGTCAATGGCCTCAATGTCCAATGGGGATTCCACCTCAATCAATGGAATATTATGCAGGACATCAAACTCCTTATCCATAAAATAGCCGGCTGCACCGGAATCAATCAAGGCAGGAGCAGTAAAGCAAGACCCTGCCCAGGATTCTCTGACATCCACCATGGGTTTACACTGTGTACTTTCTGGGGACTAATATACACCACCTAGGACCTGTCCCCTACTGGAACCTAGGTGCGTTTGTTTCCCGGCTGCACAGGACATGACCGTAACAAGTGTTCAGCTTTCCCAAAATACAGACACAAGCCTGGTCTGTGGCGGAGGAGCTGCTTTTCCTTAGACAAACGTGTAAAACCCAGCTGCATAGGCTCAATACTACTGCTTTTGGTACCGGGAGGTGAGGGAGGCACGGGTGGGGAAACTAGGGCTGGGCAATGACCCAGTTGTAGGCCTCTGCTTTTACAGTCTTTATAAAGGCTCCTTTCCCTTATGCGAGTATCAATCAAGGTAGCAAACTCAATGAATCTGTCCAGCTCTTCCGGCATCTCACGAGCTGCGATTTTGTCTTTTATTTTATCATTGAGGCCTTGTGCAAAGGCTACCACAAGTGCCTCATCGTTCCAACCAACCTCTGCAGCAAGCGTGCGAAATATATACTTGCTAATATCTCCCAAACCATAAAGGTTTGGGAGATAAGACTTGTAACATTTTTAATGTTTTTTTTTAAGGGCTACAATATAAAATAAAATTATTTTCAAACAATACTATACCTTTAACAAGTAGTCATTTTTAAGCAACAGCAATGTGCTGCCTTCTCTTGTAGTAATCTAATGGCAAGTATTCTAGTGTCAAACCATCTGGCTGTCCCTCCATGTAATTATCATGGTGCCCGTGATTCTAGTGGCAGGGTGACATTGCTACTTCTGGGTTTTCCCTTGTATGATTCTTATTGGCTATTGGGCTCTGGCCCCTCCCAGGGTTAGCCATTTTAAACTCTCCAGTCATCTTTTCAGCGCCCTTTTGTGGTGTACTCATACCTAGCATTTGAGTTTCTGCTTGTTCCTGTTCCATGTATGACCCGACTCGCCTGACTATGCTCCTGGCATTCCTGACGCTCCTGTGTTCCGATTTCGTTGCTGACTAAGACTGGCTGACTACTTCCATGTCTACCAACCTGGCTTGGCTGAATACCCGATTCTGTTACTGACTAGGACTGGCTATTACCTCTGTGAGAAAAGGGAAAGATACCAAGAACAAAGAGTAAAGATCAAAAGGGACCGGGGCACCCCTGAGTGTGCTGAAGAGATCTTACCACCTCACAGCACGGGGAAGAGACCCAGAACCCAAAAGACAAACAGCTCCCCCATCACCCAAGGCTAGAAAGGAGAACCCTGAACCCCAGGCCAGAGGAGGTCAACCCTGGGAGAGAGCAAGTGTAGGCAACCATCAGTGCGGGGTGCACTGACATTACTATCCAACAATGCATTACTTGAGACACACCAAACAGCTTTGCATATGTCGAGTCTAAAAACATTAATGTGAGCACATGTGGACACCTAAACTCCCACCCAAACCCTGTACCAAAATGCATCCTATCTAAACCCCTCACACCCATCATATCACGATTGGTAGTAAATATCGAGCCCCGCGGGAGGACAGAATCCACCCCCCGGGGTCCCTGGAGCAGACTGGTAGCGCACAGGCCCCACTTCATGCCCCACAAACAATATCCCAGGGCCGAGGTCCCAGAGCCGCCCCCAAGGAACTCCCTGCCAGATCGGCCACTACGAGACAGCAAAAGCCTGTCCCAACTGGACTATATATAAGTTGGGGTCATCAGAACAGATTTCCAGGAAGCGACTCCAGGCACACGGCCCCAGGCAGCCTCGCACCACAATGCTGCACAATTGCGGCACCTGCGCAAACCCCCCCCCCCTGTCTTCAACATACACCCACCCACCGTGGGAACACTCGAGACCCATGGAGCGCATGCTCCCCCGACCCCCAAAAAGTGAGATGGGTATTGAGTAGGCACACATACACGGGGACAAATGAAAGGAAACTCCCAGATTATATCTCTCGGAGATATGGATGGAGTACAAGCTCCCGGATCAATCTCAGGAGCCCGTCACACTCAAATCAGGCTCCAAGTATCCGAGAGATGTGCAAGAAGCCTATGAAACCCCCATCCATAGTAAAAATCATACCTCCCACATCACAATAAGCCCTGAAGGGGAGCAGGGTAATGGGATGCAAATATAAGAAACAAAGTGAAATACATAGCAACATGAATAACATTAAGTATGAAACACAAATACAACATATGTATTTATAGTCAAGATGTTCACTCCGCTGTGTGTAGGGGCCTGGGGGAAGAGTACAAAGCCCAGAGAAACAGGGTCAGCTGCTGCATCCCAAGGTCCTCCAGGTACAGTCATACAACGGAGCATGCGGCTAGAATATCTCGGAGGGCAAGCCAAAGCTCAGGAGCCTAGGCCCCAAGCCCGGAGAGACTACATGGGCAGGACTGCTCAGGCCGGAACCTCCTCACCATCTGGCGAAAAGTCCGGGTACAGAGCTCTCACCTCAAGAGTCATCTCCATTCCCAACTTGCAATCAGAGGGGTCTCTCAACTGTGTGGAAACTCCATTTCTAGTAGCAAGGAGCTGAAACGGGAAGCCCCAGCGGTATTGGATATCCTTTGAGCGCAGGTAGGTCATAACAGGTCTCAAGGTGCGCCGCTTTTGAAGGGTAGGGGGAGCTAGGTCCGCAAAAAAACGGAGAAAAACCATCTATTTCGGGAGCTCCGTTCCTCACTGCCTTCATGATCGCCTATTTGATGGTATAATAAGTAAAGCAAATCACCACATATCTAGGTGGGGCATCAGCTGCCGGCTTAGGTCTCAAAGCCCGATGTGCACGGTCTAGCGCTAAAGCAACCTCCGGGACGTCAGGTAAGATGTTAGTAAAGTATTTTAGCAGGAAAGTAGACAGGTCAGAAACAGATTCTGAGATGTCTCAGATGTGAATATTCGATCGCCTTGACCTGTTCTTCAGATCTTCCAATGCGTCATGTAGTCTCTTGTTCTTAGCTTGGAGCCGTCCCAACTCATCTTGCAGCTCCACATGAGAAGATGAGAGCGAGGCAACTCTAGTTTCTAGGGCTTCGGTGAGGCCCACTATTTGCTGAATCTCCGACTTCAAGGAGCTCATGCCAACTTGAAATTCCTCCGATAAGTCTTACTTCACAGACAGGAGTAAGTCTTTCAAAGCGTCCATATCTTGTTTAGTGCAGGGAGGAGCGGCCTCCAGGCCTGCCCGCGAGGTCATAGGCGTCGTGGCAACAGGGTCACATCTTTGGGAAAAAATATGCTTGCTGGGTAGGTTTGTCCGGTTTTTGATTCCTCCTGGACATGTCTCCGTCATGCCCAACCAGAAACTACACTGCTGCAGAGTATGAGACCCACGTGGGATGCTATTTCTAACTTGAATGGGTGAATAGGGAGCAGGAGCTTCACTCACACAAGTCCATTCCCTTTTAGGCGGCAGGCCACACCCGAGAACGTTAATTTTTAATGCATTTGCCCAACCAAACCAGGACACGTAAAGAGGACCAGGCCCAGAGAGCCACTCATATGGAAGACAGGAATGGAAGGAAATTAAGAGTGTAAAGTTGGGATAAGTCGCTAGATAAAAAACCAAAAAACATATTTCAGTACCACTTGAAGGGAAAAAAGGTTGTCAGGGAGCGGACTTCTGAGGTAGAGAGCGTAACGTTCAAAATTTCAGACTTAGAAGAGTTAAGCTTAAAGTTCGCTAGTTCACCGTACTCCCTGAATTCCTGGAGAAGAACCGGAAGAGACGGTCTAGGCAAGTGACAGGGAAAAGCAAATAGTCAATGAAACCCAGGACCTATGGATAAACCTCTAATATCATTCGCCCGAATCGCCTCAAGGAAGAGCTCCAGAGCCAAAACAAAGAACAATGGAGAAAGGGGGCAACCTTGCCTCGTGCCATTGAAAATCTGGAACTGTTTCGACAGGACACCATTATTACAAACCCTGGCCGATGGACGAGAGTACAGGGACGAAATCCAAGCAAACATATAAGGACAAAGGCCTATCTGCTCGAAGATAAAAATCAAATTCAAGCTGTCAAAGGCCTTTTCAGTATCTGTCGATAGAAGAAGCAATGGATTAGAGGAAGACCCAGCCCAGTGTATCAAATTAAGCACACGAATGGTGCAGTCCCTGGATTCCCACGTCGGAACGAAACCCGCCTGATCAGGATGGATCAAACGAGGTAAGTAAGGTGCAGGGTGCGAGGCCAAGATCTTAGAAAATAGCTTCAGATCTGCATTAAGTGAAAAAAAATCAGCCAAAAACTACTGTAAAGTTTCATGTCCCTGCCTTCCTTAGGTATAAAAGAGATTGTAGCAGAAAGCATGTGAGGGTGAATAGCATGACCCTCTAGAATTGAATTGAACGCAGAGACCAGGCGGGGGCCAAGGACCTCCTGAAAACATTTGTAATAGAGGAGCGAAAGACCATCAGGACCCGGGCATTTGACCTCCCAGAGGGCATAGGGCGTCATGTATCAGTGTTTGCCGATGACACAAAATTAAGTAAGGTAATAAAGTCTGAACTGGATGTGTCTTCATTACAAGAGGATTTGGACAAATTGAGTAACTGGGCAGGCAAATGGCAAATGAGATTCAATATAGACAAGTGTAAAGTTATGCATTTTGGGTATAATAATAAAAATGCAACATATAGTTTAACTGGTGTTTCTCTGGGGAAATCTACAAATGAAAAGGATTTGGGAGTAATGGTAGACAATAAACTTAGCAGTAGCACGCAGTGCCAGCTGGCAGCTGCAAAGGCCAATAAGATATTGGCATGTATTAAAAGGGGTATTGACTCAAGGGAGGAAGATATTATGCCTTTTTACAGGTCCATGGTAAGACCCCACCTAGAATATGCTGTTCAATTCTGGGCGCCCTTTCTGAAAAAGGACATTATGGAACTAGAGAGAGTGCAGAAGGCTACAAAACTAGTAAGGGGAATGGAAAGTTTTAGTTATGAGGAAAGGCTAGAAAAGTTAAACTTGTATACACTAGAGAAACGGTGTCTTAGAGGGGATATGATAACAGTATATAAATATGTTCAGGGCCCATACAAAGGGCTCTCCAAAGACCTGTTCATTAACAGAACAGTACATAGGACAAGGGGCCACCCACTTGAGGAAAGGAGATTTAATCTACAACAGCGGAAGGGTTTCTTTACTGTAAGGACAATAAAGGTATGGAATTCACTGCCTGAGGAGGTGGTGCTATCGAATACATTAGACGCCTTTAAAAAGGGCCTGGATACTTATTTAAAAGAGCATAACATAGAGGGCTATGTACATTAGTATTAGGATTAATATTTTACTTAGGGCTTGTTGATCCAGGGAGAAATCTGATTGCCATTTGGAATCAGGAGGGAATTCTCCCCCCCCCCCCCCCATTCGGGGCAGAACTTGAAATTGCTGTATTGTTGTGTTTTTTTGCCTTCTTTTGGATCAACGATGGTAAACAGGAATAGGAAAAGGGTTGAACTAGATGGACGCAAGTCTTTTTTCAACCTAAATTACTATGTTACTATGTATTTCCTCTGTGTCCAATCCACAGCAATGTACTGTGGGAATTGGCTCCGCCCTCCAGCTGGTAGGACCAATCAAAAATCAAATAAAGCTGCCTGAATCCCATGCCTGCTCAGTTATTTTGGTCCTACCAAGCTGGAGGACGGAAGGAGTTTTCTCCTGCAAGAATTTATTATTTTTATTTCTGTCATGTAGTCTGCCTGTTAACGCAGACTACATTTACTTTCAGCCTATAGGCTAGATACAACGGAGGCTAGATCCCATGCAGTGAGGATCATAGCCCGAATTATTATGTGCAGGTTCGCTATCTGTCCCGCTTCTAAGCGGTGTGACATGCTGTACCTGATGCCCGGTGCAAGTCCTCAGTGCTGCCTCCATCCACGCGCCAAACGGAGGCGCCAGCCGACGAACACGTTTTACCCCAGCAGGAAGCGGAAACCGGAAGTGATCGCGATGCGTTCCAAGGTGGAACGCAAGGAAGCTCAAACTGGCGGGCGGCTTGAAGAGGACGGGCACACACTATGGGCAGTAAGTTTAATCCTCATATAGCATATATATAGATGTATTTAAACTCTTTTTGTTGCTATACTGTATATCTTTCTGCATAATAGTTACTATCATGTCTAAGGAAGGGAAAGGTGACAAAAAACCTGTAGAGCCTCCCAAGGAAGATAGACCTGCTGTAAAGTTTAAAGCTTGTGCAGGATGTGAGGGTAAAATCCCTGCTGCTGACAATTCAAAGTTATGTGATGATTGCCTAAAGAAAATATCCTCTTCAGAAGTTCCAGCTCAATTCACTGAATTTTTGAGCTGGATGAAGTCATCTATGCAAGAAACATTTTCATCTATGCAAGAGACTTCAAGGAAAAGGCATAGACAATCTGATCCTCAGGAGGGTACATCATACATGCTGGAAGAAGATGATACCAGTTTGATGGATGTAGACTCTGCTCCGTCTTCTACAGAAGAAGGTGAAATTCAAGAAGATCAGGGTACTTTCAGTATTGATAAAGTGGATGGGTTAGTTAAAGCTTTAAGAAAAACCCTTGGTTTAACTGACACCCACAAAGAGTTAAATGTGATGGATGCGGCCTTCATAGGTTTCAAAAAGGAGTCCCCTTCATTTCCTGTTCACAGCTCAATCAAAGATATGGTTACAAATGAATGGAAATTGGGAGATAAGCGCCTACAAAACACAAGACGCATGCAACGGATGTATCCCTTTACTGATGAAGACACAGCTGCATGGATTTCTCCTCCCAAGGTGGACGCTGCTGTGGCCCAGATCTCCAAAAGAACGGCACTTTTGTTAGAGGAAGGAACATCTCTTAAAGATCCGATGGACAGAAGAGCTGACTCGGCCCTAAAGAAACAGTTCTCAGTGATAGGACAAACCCTCAAGACTGCTACAGCCATGGCTTGTGTGTTCAGAACACTACGTATCTGGTTAACTGACTTTGAAGAAAAATTGGATTCTTCAGTATCCAGGTCCAGACTGTTGAAAGAATTGGGTCCTATCAAGGATGCTTTAAACTTCTCTTGTGACGCCTCTCTGGACAACATTAGGGGGCTGGCGAAATCATCAGCCCTATCCATTACAACTAGAAGGGCTATCTGGATAAAGTCTTGGGAAGCAGACGCCACATCAAAAAATAAGCTTGTTTCACTTCCCTTTACAGGCAACAAATTATTTGGTAGCCAGTTGGAAGAGATGATTCGCCAGTCCTCAGGTGGCAAGAGCCAGTTTCTCCCGCAACAGCGTAAATCCAAAGCAGCATCCCCTAGAAGATCCTCTACTAGAAAACAGTCATTTCGTGAAGCAAGAAGATACAGACCCGGCCGTACATATGATCAAAGACAAGGTGGATCATCCCAGGGACCTAAGTTTGGAACAAAAAAGGAGTTCCAGAAGAGACCTAGGTTCCAGCAAAACCAGCAATGAGATTGTAGTCACCCCATCAGGGACTCCAGTAGGGGGCAGACTGGAGTCCTTCAAGGACGCATGGTTCAAGATCAGTTCAGACAAATGGGTGCGTCAGATAATCCAGATGGGGTACTACTTGGAATTCAAAACTGTCCCTCAGATCAATCATTTTTGCTCTTCCAGAATTCGGAATCAAACAACATCGGCAGCAATAAAGAAGGAGCTCTTTGCCCTATTGAAGAACAATATAATAGAGAAAGTTCCCAAGAGCGAAGAATTCCGTGGAATTTATTCTACAATTTTTGCTGTTCCGAAACCTTCAGGGGAGTCACGCCTTATCTTAAACTTAAAAAAGATCAATGCTCATCTAAAACTGCAAAAGTTCAAGATGGAAACCATACAAACCGCAATAAAGATGGTTTTCCCTCAGGCATTTCTCACAAGAATAGATCTGAAGGACGCATATTATCATATTCCAGTTCATCCTGTTCACAGAAGATTTCTCAGGTTTCAGATTTTTCACACTCACTTTCAATACAGGGTACTGCCCTTCGGGCTAGCTTCAGCCCCCAGAGTCTTCACAAAAGTGCTTGCAGTGGCCATGGCCTCTCTCAGAATTCAGCAGATAAAAGTCCTTCCTTATCTGGACGACATTCTGATTGTGGAAGAATCAGAAGAGAAGTCAAGAAAAAGCACAGCTTTGTGTCTAGAGCTGCTTCAACAGCTAGGTTGGCTGATAAACTTTCAAAAGAGCCAGTTACAGCCAGTCCAAGAACTCCTTTTTCTGGGCATACTATTCAACACCAGAAGGGATCTAGTAACTCTTTCTCAGGACAGACAGAGTCGACTGCAAAAAAGAGTGTCAAAATTCTTGGAGCATCATCAACAAACAGCAAAAGAGTTCTCTCGCCTTCTGGGGAACCTATCATCAGCTCACCCCATAATTCCTTGGGCGAGGGCCCACAGTCGCTGTACTCAGATCAATTATCTCAGGTACTTCAAAAGGAATCCAGCAAACATCTGGTTAAAGATTCCTATTGCTGCGGACACCCGGAAAGAGTTAAAGTGGTGGTGCCAGCCTCAAAACCTTCGCCAAGGGAGAACTTTGAGAGAAATATCTTGGCAGACTGTGACCACAGATGCCAGTCTAAAAGGCTGGGGAGGTGTCTGGGAATCAAAGATAGCTCAGGGATGTTGGTCCCTGGCGCAGTCAAAAAGCCACATAAATCTGTTAGAACTACAGGCTGTGTGGAACACACTCAGATTTCTGGAAAAGGATCTCAGAGGAAAGTTTGTGCTGATACGATCAGACAACACGGCAGCAGTACAATATCTGATGAACCAAGGAGGAACAAGGAGCCTGTCTCTAAACAAATTAGCAATCAAAATTCTTCTTTGGGCAGAATCACGACAGATAACCTTAAAAGCAACTCACCTCTCAGGGAAGCTCAACACTCAAGCAGACTTCCTAAGCAGGTTTCAGATAGACCAAAACGAGTGGTCTCTAAACAAAGAAGTGTACCAGGACATCATAGCTCGGTGGGGCTCACCCACAATAGACCTCATGGCATCAGAATCCAACACCAAGTGCCAGAGGTTCTTTTCCAGGTGGAAGTCCAACAAAGCAATGGGGCAGGACGCTCTCCTTTTCAAGTGGAAATTTCATCTAGCATACCTGTTTCCACCAGTCCCCCTGTTAACAGAGGTGCTACAGAAGATCCGGAGAGACAAAGCACAGGTAATCCTGATTGCTCCAGACTGGCCCAGGAGGGTATGGTATGCAGACCTTCTGAGGATGTCCATCAGGGACCCCATCACGTTACCACTGATCCCTCAATTAATGTCTCAGGGCCCTATTGTTCATCCAGATCCAGCATTCTGGAAGCTGACGGCATGGAGGCTGAGTGGCAGTCTCTAAGACTGAAAGGCCTGTCAGATGCAGTAATCCAGACCATCCTGGCTGGTAGACGCCCTTCAACCTGCAAGATCTACTACAGGATTTGGGCAGTTTTCAGAAAATGGTGCATCCAACAGAACTTGGACAGAAAAGATATTTCATCAGGACGCATTCTGGATTTTCTTCAGGAAGGATTCAAAAAAGGCTTAAAACCAGCTTCTTTGAAGGTCCAATTGTCTGCATTATCGGCAGTTTTAGCATCTCCTTTTGCAGAACAATATGTATTTAGAAGATATATGTCAGCTATTTCTAAAATCAAACCTACAATTAGAGATGTTATCCCTCCATGGGATTTGAACCTGGTCCTTAACCAATTTTGTTCTCATAAATATTTTGAGCCCCTGGAAGCTATTTCTCTAAAGTATCTCACGTTAAAAACTGTCCTGCTTACAGCAGTTACATCTGCACGCAGGGTAGGAGAACTTCAGGCTCTGTTATGCGAACCCCCGTATACTATTTTTCATCAAGATAAGGTGGTTATGCGTCCTAGACCATCATTCAGATCCAAGGTAGTATCTAGTTTCCATCTTAATCAAGAGATTAATTTGCCTTCTTTTTGTTCTAATCATTCTAACAACAAGGAGAAGAATTTCCATAATCTGGATTTGGTAAGATGCTTGAGGATTTATCTTGACAGAACAAAAGTATTCAGGAAGGATAAATCCCTTTTCGTGCACTTTGCAGGAAAATTTAAAGGGACTGGGGCTTCTAAAGCCTCCATCTCCAGGTGGATAAAACAAGGTATTGCCCTAGCTTATGAATCTGCTGGGGTACAGCCTCCAGGAGGAATCAAGGCGCATTCAACAAGAGCTGTTGCCACTTCCTGGGCACAGAAGGCTATAGCCACGCCAGAAGACATTTGCAAGGCAGCAACTTGGTCGTCTTTGTCCACCTTTATTAAACATTATAAACTGGACATTCAGGCATCGGTAGATGCTAAGTTTGGCAGGAAGGTGCTGGAAGCAGCCATTCCTGTCTCTAACTAATTCCCCACCCTTTACTGGGGAACTGCTCTGGTAAGTCCCACAGTACATTGCTGTGGATTGGACACAGAGGAAAAGGTGAAATTTACTCACCGATATTTGGTTTTCCTCTGTGTCCTTCCACTGCAACCCACCCTTTCTTCTTATCTGGTAAGGTGGTTGTATCGTTCCTCTACTGATATGTAGATATATATATATATATAATATATATTGGTTATATATGGAGTTGAGTCTTAGACTCTTATTATAGTCTATGGATAATTAGGATATCTATAATTTTCTGACTATAGTATTTAGCTGTCTATTTCTAATCATTTCTTTGTCTGTTTCAGCTTGGTTAACGGGGAATAACTGAGCAGGCATGGGATTCAGGCAGCTTTATTTGATTTTTGATTGGTCCTACCAGCTGGAGGGCGGAGCCAATTCCCACAGTACATTGCAGTGGAAGGACACAGAGGAAAACCAAATATCGGTGAGTAAATTTCACCTTTTACCTGCCTTAGAAGTCCGAATAGCCAGAGCTAACACCGGTAGAGAAATCAATCGTTCCAATAACAGAGTCCTCAGGTGATAATTTGAGCTTCAAGTGACGGCACACATAATCCGAAATCTTAACCTTGATCCTGTCCAGTCGAACAGGGTCGTCAGGGACTGGCGCCAAGTCGTAGAGCCGAGCATAATGACAAATTCAGAGGCAATATCTGATGGAAACTGACATACCACACCACCGGAGCCACGGTATCACAGTGCCTGTGATTGCTGCATTTTCTTGTCTGTCACCAGTAGGGGGCTGCTATTGGCTGTCTGCATTTAGCCCGCCTCATATTGCCTATTTAAACCTGGATTGGGCACCCTTTGAGTGCCCTTTCGTGTTGTTTCTGACCTTTTTGCTATCACTATGTCCAGTGATGGTTGGGCCTCTGTTCCTGAGTTCCTGATTACAACTGTTCCAGTGTTTCCTGCATGCTGAGTTGTTCCAGTCCTGGGTCCAGCCTAGTACTCTGGGGTTGCAGTTCCTGCTGACCTTCTTCTCTGCTGTTTCCTGACCTGATTGATCGCTGCTGGTTCCTGTCATCTCCTCGCCTGCCTCCTGTGATCCTGGCGACCTTCTGCTCGGTCGCGTCGGCGACATTGCTTGTTAGTCCCAGCGTGCGGACGCTGGTTTGCTCCAAAGCCTTGCGGCTACACGATTCAGTTGTTAGTCCAGTGTGCGGACACTGGTTTGCTCCTAAGCCTTACGGCTATACGATTCCTCTGTTGGTTTCAGTGTGCGGGCACTGGGTTACTTACGATCCTGTCACTCTGTCATTATCATCTGACAGTTATTATACCTCTGGGCTGCCTTGCCCGGTATTGGTAAGGCCGGTAGAACCTTTTGAAACATTCC
Source organism: Rhinophrynus dorsalis (assembly GCA_037306005.1). NCBI lineage: Eukaryota > Metazoa > Chordata > Amphibia > Anura > Rhinophrynidae > Rhinophrynus > Rhinophrynus dorsalis. The sequence goes on from CM074728.1 coordinate 133,171,961, forward strand.
ATCTGAGGTTGCCTTACCCGGTATTGGCAAGGCCGGTAAAGCCTACACCTTGTACTTATTGGGGCTGCCTTGTCCGGTATTTAGATAAGGCCGGTAGAACCTTTTCGCTATTCCATCTGCAGGTTGCCTTACCCGGTATTGGTAAGGCCGGTAGAGCCTATTATTCCATCATCTCAGACTGTCCTGTCTGGTATATTGACAGGACCGGTAGAGTCTGCATACTGTCTTTGCTATTTACTCTTGTTATACATATATGCGATTGCCATTCTAAGTGATCATTTTATTATTTCAATAACATTGAGTTTTTTACCTAAAACTTGTGTCTGAGAGTCATAACAAACCGTGACACACGGATCCTTGAGATGTAGGTAAATTGACAACATCTCCGAAGAGCCCTAGCCAGATATTTCCCGGGTTGGTTACCATGTTTGAAAAAAGAGCCTTCATCTTCAAGAATTGACGACGAGCTTGCCTGTTAAGGATAGAGTCCAAGTCACCACCCTGTTGAGTGTTCTTATGGGACCGCTCAAGTGCAGCAATCCAGGTATACAGATCGAAGTACTTGGGACAGCGCCCTCTTGGCTTTAGAGGAAAGCGTAAGAAAGTAGCTATGAACAGCACACTTAAGGGCCTCCCACACCTTTAGTTCAGCAACATCCGGGGTAACGTTTTCCATAAAGTAAATCTGACAATAGAGTTTTCCTAGAGTCTAGGGCTGCTGAGTCAGGCAGCAGGGATTCATTAAGCTGCCAAGAAAACTGGGTTGGGTGAGACAATGGCGAAGCAAAGGACACCAAGAGCAGAGCATGGTCTGACCAAGTCAAGAAGCCATATGAAGCCGAGAGCAGCTGGGCCAAATGGCAATGAGAAACAAAGAGGTAATCGATGAGAGTACCGATCATGAGGCGCAGAGTAAAAGCTATAATCCCGACCTTCCAGATGCAAGGCCCTCCAACAATCAACCAACAATCAATCAACTGATGATCAACAAGCAGTCTCCTAATCTTCTTCGCAACATACGGCGGAGTGCTAGCCGATCCCGAAGAAGTGTCTAAGGTCGGCTCCAGGGCAACCTTAAGATCACCCCCCCAAGATCATGAAACCTACCTGAAATTGTCGAAGAGAGGTAAGCATAGAAGCAAAATGAACATATTGTTTAGCGTTCGGAAGGTGTACCGTAGCCAGGCTATAGGTAGATCCAGCTATCGAGCCTTTAAGAAAAACATATCGGCCCTCTGGGTCTTCAAGGCAGGCCATTTCAAGGATGGGGGTGTGCTTAGAGATGAGGATAGCTGTACTCTTCTGTTTAGAGAGATGGTCGTTACTGTAAAAACATTGAGGATAGTCGCAGGAAGTCAATCGGGGGTGTAAAAGTCCACGAAAGTGAGTTTCTTGCACGAAAGCAATAGAAGCGCGGTGGGCTTTAAGTTCACGTAGCAAATGAGACCTCTTTTCAGGGACATTGAGACCTTTCACATTCAGGGAGCGCACACGTATGTCCGTTGGGGTAAGAGAAGAACCGGCCGCCATATCAGCAAGAAAGACCCGAAGAGGCTACCAGTAATACTGACGTGGAGAGAGAGGGGAAAAAAAAAAAAAAAAAAGTTGGGGGAGGGGGAATAGGATAAAGAATGAGAAGGGGAGAGGGTAAATATATTTGGAAGCTCGGGTTGGCAAAAAGAGCAGACCCCGACCAGCGAGGTGCTCAAGATCTGCAATTCCACCAACACAGCATGGAGATTCAATATAAGAGGCAGAGTCAGCCGGAGGAAGACAAAACAGAGGACTATAAAAATGTGTACAAACACAATGGTAACGGTAAGACGTCATCCGTCGCCCCCCCCCCTCCAAAAAAAAAAAAAAAGTAAAAAAAGGGCACAAATAAACAAGTGCATTAATCAAATACAATCAAGAATGATGAAACATATCAACTGACATAGAACCCAGGAAACAATGGTGCGGATAACCTCGGGACAGAAGCCGTAGCCTAGAGCTAGGGTAATGGGGCAACATCTATCCTCCCCCCATAGCCATCCCCACAACAAACAGTAATTATACACTAGTACAAGACAAGTGGGGGCACATAACCCAAATCATATGCCCTCTCCCTAGCAGAAGATCAGGAAAGAGCCGGAGGTCGGGAGAACACATGCAACAGGCAGGGAACCAGACCTGAATATCCTCTCTCCCCCCCCCCCCCCCTCCGAAAGCTCCCATCAGGAGAAATCGCATATAATGAGTCCATAGCACTCATTATCAGGTTGCTAAACGCCATAGAGAACAGCTCCCAACCCATAGTCAGATGCACATCAGGAGGAGAAAGAGGTAAGCTATAGGAGGGTAGGGAAGTAAGCCCTACAGGGCAGTCTGGTTCAGAAAGCTAGCCCCAGACCGGGAGGTCATAGCACACCAAGGCCCAGGTGTCTCCAACAGAGCCGGACACCAGGAGTGCAACAATAGAGGAGAAAGCCAGAGGAGAAGAGAAAGTGGGAGCATATAACCCCGTTCACAATCCAGCTCCGCCTAAGGGGCAAGGGGAGGACCACAAACCAGAGGACAAAAGGCATCTAGCGGTGGCACAAAAGTACATGTTCAAGCACAAAGCCAAGTGGTAGGCCCCAGGTCGGGAGCCCACTGAGCCCCATCGCCCTGCTACGTACAGCAAAACCAGGTGCCAGGAGCGCAGCCGAGCCCCCGAGGGAGGGCTCACCTACAGAGGCATCGAGCAGGACTCAATTCAAATGAGCAGGCTCCACGCCGGGAGGCCGTCGGACACCAGGGCCCGCCCGCATGAGGTGAAGCTGGGCACACGGAGAACGTCCAGGCCACTGAGGCAAGGCCCACGTATAAAACCACTCAACCGACCCAAAAGCTAAAAAGTACAGAGGTAACCCCAAACAACTGAATGAGCCCCACGTCGGGAGGTCACCGAACGCCAGGCCCCAGCCATGCAAGGCAAGCCAGGCATCGGAAGCCAGAGATAAGGCTCTGATACTAAAGCATACATATAAGTAATTCCATCATAGACTTGTAGGCACCATCCTGGGAGGTCACCAAACCCCAGGGCCTGACCCCATAAAGCAAGTCGGGCTCCAGGGGCAGGACCAAGCCCCCAAGAGAGGTCCCAAGTATAGAAATACAGCACAGCGTGGGAAGCAAAAGCCATGGGGTAGGCATTGTTCCACAGTAGCCTGCACAAGGGAGCAAAGGGCAGCAGGGGTGGACTGATATCCAGGGGGTCAGCAGATGCGAGATACAGGGTCAAGTCTACTCAGCAAAGGCAAAAGGGGGCCCGGTAACTCTGAGGGAAAGGTAGGGAGGCAGATGGGAGCAAGGAGGCAGGCAAAAAAGGATGGCAAGGGGGACCCCGGCCAGGGAGCAACGAGGGGAGAAGGCACAGACAAATTATGCAGGTAATCAAACAAAAACAGGACATAATCTAAAACAGTAGCACAAAGGCTGTAGCCCCAAGGTTAAAGTTCCTGGCACAGCAGCACAGTTCAGGGCATGAAGAACAAGGTAAGTAGGGCATCTCCAGGCACCATCACTCTTCAATGTCAACATCCCTCCGAAAAGCAGGGAACAACAGGAGTCTACGACCTTCTGGAATCTCCAGCTGCTCTGAGCAGGCGACTAGGACGCGGTCTCATGGGTACACAAATCTCAGGGAGACTCCAGTCTCGAATCTGTAAATCAGGAAATCCCAAGTCCTCCAAAAAGCTAGGTAGCTCATGGAAATGGTGTAGCGTATAGGTGGCATCGCACATCATGACCGTCGGACTGAAAGGATAGCCCCAAAAGTAACTAATATTCCACTGCTGTAGAAGCGAAGTCAAGGGACGTACAGCTCGCTGAACCTGGAGCTTTAGGTCAGATAAATCCTGAAAGAAAGTCAGAGTGCGTGTCATGGGACCACGAACCAGCCTCCCATGCTTTCCTGCATGATATCTTCTTTGAGGCTGAAGTCCAGCAGAAAACAATGTCTCTCGGGGGACCATCAGGAGCGCCCCTAGGGTGTAAAGCTCAGTGAGCATGCACCAGTGCGATCTTGGTTGCAAGTGGGCAGCCTAGCAAAGAGTTAAATATGGTAAGCAAGAGTCAGGGAATATCCTCCTCAGTTCCAGGTTGTGTTTCAGGGACATCACGAACGTGTATATTGTTGCGTCGTCTGCAGTTATCCAGGTCCTCGATACGCTGTCTGTATTCCGCCAGGTAAAGAGAGTGGCGGGCCGAGGTCTGAGCCACCACAGCAATCTTGCGGGAGTGGAGGGCCATGGACTCCTCCTGGGCCGCCACGTGTTGCTCCAGGCCCCGCAGGTTGGATCTCAGCTTGGAGACCTCTTCATGCACGGTGTGCTTAAGCTCTTGGATGTGGAGATTGAAATCTGTCCACCAAGGTGTGGACGAGAAAATCTGATGGGCATGCTTCGAGGGTTCGCCGTCACATATGGGTTCAACAAGCTGGTCTGGTGCGTCGTCACCAGTGGAATGCGAGCAAGCCGCGGAGGCCGTAACACCTTCTTCCACCATCAGAGAATCAACGGAGGCCTGAGATTGAAAAAAAAAAAAGGTACGTAGGGAGTGTGTAGAAGCTTTCCCCTTTCCACCGGGGGTAGAGGTTCCAGAATTACCCCTCCTGCCACGGACCATGTCAGAAAAAAGGGTGCAAATTGCAATGCAAGACTAGGGAGGCAGCGGAGCTCGTCTCTCAAGCGGCTATCTTCCTTGGCGTCAAGCCACGCCTACCATTAAATATGTTTATAGTAATGATATTTGTATTTATTTTGACATGCACTGTCAAAATAAATGTTCTGTCAACACAAGCCTTCTTTTAACCCTTTAAGGGCTAATAATGTTCCAGAACAGTCACGGCGTTCCGGGAATTAAGAACAGTAACTGTCCTGTTATGTAGTGGAATTTCTGGGGTCCCCACATGGGTGCACACCACTCAAGGACCCCGGAATCTATTGCGCATAAAAATAACATGATCTTTAACTGCCTGCTGCACACTGTGTGGTTAGTTGTTAAGGGGTTAAAGAATGTATGTCTGAATATGACAGCCCTGCAATTGATAACTAGGAGATGGGTAGTGTGCTTCTGCTTCAGTGATCAGGCAGCAATATTTATAAAACATGCATTAAACCGGGGGGGGGGGGGGGGGATGCACATATAGGTCAGGATCTGAAGCGGGCACTACTTAAAGGAGCAGTAAACTTGTCCTGCCCATTAAAATGAGGCAACTGTGTTGGAGTGACTTTTCATTTAAGCAGCTTGAGGTTTGTTTGTTTTTTTTTGTTTTTTTTACCAAATACTGTTGTACAAAGTAGTGGTACAAAAGCAATGTACAAGAGATAATAGGTTATGGTAAGTGCACAATGTAACAATGATGTAAGAAAAACCAAAGTAGAGTAGTACCCGCAGTGTATCAGGAAAAAAAAGTCAAGAAAGAGCCAAAGGAGAGTGAATAAAGAAAGTGGCCAAAGGGACAAAAGAGAAGAAAAAGGAGAGAGGGGGAGAGGAGGGAAGGGAGAGGAAAGGAACGGAACAAGAGGGCTTAAAGGGAGGAACCAGGGGAATTGAAGGAGGAAGTGCCAAGGTCAATGACTTGCACAATATGAGCTCCATGGTTCATGGTAAACAGGCAGTCCTCACACTAAAATGCAGTCTCTCCATCCGCAAATTGAATTGCCATTTGACGTAAGGTCAAACTATTGGGAACAGTCTTGGATTTCCAGTTACATGCCAGGAGAGTCTATGCTGCCAGTAAAATCTGCCCCATCAGGACTTTTACAAGAGGTGGGAGTTGGGACGGGAAGATATGAAATAGAGCAATCTACAGGTCCGCTGGGTGTCTTATCGAGGTCGACTCGGTGAGCGTGTCAAAGACCATGTTCCAGGAAGGACGTAACGAGGGGCAGGACCAACATATGTGTTCCATTATACCTATCCCCGAGCAACCCCTCCAGCAGAGGGTAGAAGCAGTGGGGAAAATCTTAGCAAGGCGTGAGGGCACCAGATACCACCTATATAAAAGTTTCCAAGACAGCTATGATTTGTACAATGAGAAATCCTAGCTGGGGAAGAAATTGCCTCGGCCCACTGAGGGACAGTAAGAGCGCTACCCAGTTCTCTTTCCCAGGCTAGCGTAAAGGGGAATTTGTCCTGTTTAGCACTTGTCAGCAAAGACACATAGCAAAGCGTAAGTCTTGGTGGTCGACAATGGGTGAATACACGATTTGATCAGTTTATGGAGATTTAACATCTGTCTCAGAGACTCAATGTGCGGCGACAAAACGTGGCGCAATTGGAGATATTTATAGAATTTGCTATTAGGGAGTTGAAAACCAGACCTCAGGTCGTCAAATGTTCTAAGGGTTCCATCTTTGAAGAGTTGTCCTAAAGAGGTAATACCTGAATGTTACCAAAGAGAATAATTTAAGTGAGGTATGAAAGATGCTAAAGAGCGCAGAGGGGTAACCACAGAGAATCATGCCAAGTCTGGAATTCAGGCAGAATATGCCTTCCATATACTAGGAAAGGGCAGTGCTCGCAAAGTCTCGGTACTACTGGTTGCTGATGATGTGGAATACAAAGAAGATTACAAACTCTGTATGGAGTAATGTGGGAGTCCTCAATGTCTACCCATGCTACTTCCCCAGGGTTAGCATGGAATAGCAAAGTCTGTGCCAACCTGGCTGCCTTAAAATAATGGACTAAAGAGGGAATACCCAGCCCCCCGTTGGGTCGGCATTACAAGCCATTTATTGGGCACTCTAGAACAGGGCTTATCATTTTAAGTCCTTTGCTACTAGCCAGACCTGAAAAGTTACTCACCACTGCAAGCCAAATCATACTGTCACGGTGCCCGTGATTGGTGCTGTTCAGTGTCAGTCACTTGCTGAGTATCATGATTGGCTGTCTGTGATTAGCCCTCCTCACACAGCCTTTTTAAACCCAGGCTGAGCACTTCTAGGTTGCCCTTTCGTGGTGTTTCTGACTCCACTCTGCCTTACCTGCTTGTCAGGGTTCTGGGCCTGTTCCTGCTGTACTTGCTGATCCTGTGTTCCAGTGTTCCTGTATGCTAGTGTTCCTGTGTTCCAGTGTTCCTGTGTTCCAGCACCTCGCGGGTTAATATTACTGAGTTCCTGAATCTCCTGCTCCAGCCGTCGCTCTGGCGACATTGTTCTTCTCGCTGCTGATCATACTTTGTTGGTTTACTCCACTAAACCTGGTTGCGATATACATTGTTGGTCTCAGCGTGCGGACGCTGGTTTACTCCACTAACCTGGTCGCAATATACATTGTTGGTCTCAGCGTGCGGACGCTGGGTTACTCCACTAAACCTGGTGGCGATATACATTGTTGGTACCAGCGTGCGGACTCTGGTTTAATCCACTAAACCTGGTTGCTATATACATTGTTGGTCCCAGCGTGCGGATGCTGGTTTACTCCACTAAACTGGTTGTGAGATACATTATTGGCTCCAGCGTGCGGACGCTGGTTTGCTCCACTAAACCTGGTTGCGATATACGTTGTTGGTTCCAGCGTGCGGTCGCTGGTTTGCTCCATTAAACCTGGTGGCGCTATTACCATTAGTCCCAACGTGCGGACGTTGGTTTGCTCCTGAACATCCAGTACTGTGGTCAGTCTGAGTATCCCTGGCAATAGACTTACTGCTGAGTAAGGCCTCTATACTTATGCTCTATGCTGTCTTAGTCACCTGACAGCTGGTCTACTCGCTCAGGCTGCCCTGCCCGGTATTGGTGAGGCCAGTAGAACCTTGTAATTCACCATCTTTAAGGTTGCCTTACCCGGTATTGGCAGGGCCGGTAGAGCCTACATTCAGCATTCCGTGGGGGCTGCCTTGCCCGGTATTGGTAAGGCCGGTAGAACCGGTATATGTCATCTCACGGTTGCCTTACCCGGTATAGGCAAGGCCGGTAGAGCCTGTCATTAAAACTGTCACTTGGGTTGCCTTGCCCGGTATTTAGGCAAGGTCGGTAGAACCTATTATATGTCATATTACTGTTGTATTGTTATGTATGTTTACCCTACGGGGACTGCCTTTAACTTTTAATAAAGTTAAGTTATTTTACCAAACCTTAAGTCTGAGAGTCTTCAAATTCGTGACACATACCCACCAGGGCTAAATTTTCACTCGCCATTGGCTACTGGAAATTTTGAGCCCTGCTCTAGAAAAGCAGGAGCCATGAATAAAATGTAGAATACCAGACTGAATCACCAACAACAATGGCAATGTAATTTGGATCGGCAAAGCCTGAAACAGGTAAAGCAGTTTGGGAAGCACGTTCATTTTATCGGTAGCTATACACCCCAACCATTACAGCATAAGCTTGGACCATACCTGAAGATCCTATTTAATAGAATACCAAAGACCCTTCAAATTAAAGTAAGAGATCCTGTCTCTTCGCCAGTAAAAAGGGTAAACTGTGCGCAAGGAGTCAGACCCATGCTCAAATTCAGTGGCAAGGCCTGGGTCTTAGCCTGGTTAACCTTGTGGTAAGAGACCAAACTGGAACCAGACAACGCATTCATCATATGAGGAAGTGAGCCTAATGGGTCAGTTAGGGTGAGCAAAATATCGTCCGCAAACAAACTCAGCTTCACCTCCTGAGACCCAAGTCGAAAACCTTGGATTGGGGCTGCAGACCTGATAAGTTCCACCAATGGCTCCAATGCTAACACGTATAGAATAGGGGAGAACAGGCTGCCCTGCCTGCAGCCCTTGACTATAGCAAATAGAACGGATAGGAACCCTGCATAAGACACCCTCACAGCAGGGCCAAAGTAGACAGAAAACATGGCTTGAATAAACTCCTCTGGGAAATTTAATTTCTCCAACACCGCTCTCAAGAATCCCCAGTGTAGCCGATCAAAAGCCTTCTCCGCATCAATTACTGAGAGAATGCTCTCAATCCCCAAGTTCCCCGCTGCTTTAATAATATTTATCATTTTCCTAGTATTATGTTGCCTTCCTTTCGTAAAACCAACCTAGTCATAATGTAGCAAAGAGGGAAGAATGGTTTGCAGCCGGGATGCTAAAAGTTTAGCGTATATTTTCAAGCCCATATTCAGTAGCAAGATCGGTCAGAAGTTCTGACCATGTGTAGGGGGCTTCCCCGGTTTGGGGAGCACAGAAATATGTGACATACAAGCTTTGATCTTGGGAAGGACCCCTTCTCACTACAAGATTAAAACGCGTGTAACATACGAGGAGAGAGAGGATCTTGGCAGATTTCTTCGAATACATGCCATGATGCCGTCTGGACCAGGGTCAGGAAGAGGTTTAACCATAGATCAGATCACCTCTATACTGATCAGAGCTTCAAGAAGCTCCACCTGGGCAGGAGTCAAACTGGGCAGCTTCATTCTATCCAAGAATGCGGATATGTCTCTGCTTATTTGTTGAGGTATGATACTATCAGATGACAAATTATAGACTTAGTATTTAGCAGAGGTGTCGGGAATAGCTGCCGGATTCATCACTTTCTCACCAGTAGGAGAGAATATATAAGGGAGAACTATTTTGACTTTTGTTTTTTTAAGTCTCCTAGCCAAAAAAGTGCCTGCTTTATTACTTAAAGTGTAATAGCGTTGGTTCACTTTGTCCATCAATTGGGTATGGAATAATTGGATCACCGATATCTCCTTTTTGAGCGCCGCCAACTGAGCAGATTGATGCTCAGTGGGAACCTGTTTCAGAGCGGCCAAGCAGCTCAAGTTTTATATATTGTAATCAAACTGTTAGCAGGAAGATCTAGTGCCCCCAATGCTTAAAACCTTAGATGACTGGAGGCATTGTTCCTCAATGGTTTGAGTTCTGTGGCATCCAAGAGGGTTAAACCAACATTTTCCACTATATTTAACTATCTAGATATCAGCTGGAGAAAATAGACCTGTCAGAGTGCTAAGGGAAGCAGGTTTGTTAGCATACTTTGGGATAGCTAATGATGGAAGTGCCGACAAGAAATAAAGTATTGGACCTAGTGATAACGAATAACAGACATGGTGTCCAATATTAAGGCGGGTGAACATTTGGGAAACGGTGATCACAATATGGTTACATTTAGGGATCATTTTGGCAACCAAAATGCTTAATGTTAATAAGCTAAATTCAAAATGTTGAGCATCAATGCAACACAGACTGGGATAAATTATTTACAGGCAAACATACAGAGGGAAAAATGGTCATAATTTAAATTTAGGTTGCAAAAAATGTATTCAACAGTGTATACCAGTGGGGAACAAATGCAAAAGAAGTAGATCACAGCCCATGTGGTTAAATGCAAATGTACGTAAAGAATTGTCAAGGAAAAAAACATTAAAACTATGTCTGAAGGAACAGAACATTCTTTCTTAAAACACAGGGAGTGCAACAAAGATTGCAAAAAGGCAACTAGGTTAGCAAAAATAGATCATGAAACTTAAATTGCAAGGGAGAGCAAGACCTAAGCCCAAAAAGTTTTTCAAATATATAAATAGCAAAAAAAGTTATGAGGGAGTGCATTGGACCTTTAAAAAAAAAAAAAAAAAAAAAACTAAGATGGGCGATGAAAGAAGATAAGGAAAAGGCCGATGTTCTAAACGCTTTCTTTGCATCAGTTTATACAAGGGAACAAGAAATGGTAAAGCCTCATCAAGTAACACATAAAACCATACCATTATCAGATATTGTGTTAACAAAAGAAAAGGTCATAGGAAGACTGAACAAAATTAATACCGACAAAGCACTGTGTCCTGATGGTATACATCCAAGGGTTCTTCAGGAACTCAGCGCAGTGTTAGCAAGTCCCTTCTTTTTACTCTTTAAAGATGCTCTCACCACAGGCTCAGTGCCACAGGATTGGCGTAAAGCCAACATAGTGCCTCTATTTAAAGGGATAGTATTGTTTCAAAATAAAAGCAGTTCCAATTAATCTTCATAGTATTTGGCCCATGGAGAGTGTTATTTCAATACTGTCAGAGTTGTAATTCAAGCGTAATTGAATAATAAAGTATCCCTCTCCCACCCCTTTTACCTAGTGTAAGTCACCTCCTCTCAGATGTGGAGTCTGGTCTCTTGACCGGACAGCTCACAGCAAGGGACAATCTTCTTACTGTGAGAACAATGAAAACTCTGCCCCACATTGACAGTTTTTTCAGGTTTTTTTTCCCCCTTATGCTAATTGAAGATTGTCCCTCTCTGCAAGCCATTTAGACACCACCTTTCTGCTCTGAGGTGAGCAGTGTTACATCAGTAAAAGGGGTGGGAGGGGGATAATTTATCATTCAATTACTCTTGAAGTACAACTCTGACCTATTGAAATAACACTCTCCATAGCCCAAATACTATGAAGCTTAATTGGAGCTGCTTTTATTTTGCAACATTACTATCCCTTTAAGACTGGAACTAAAATAGAACCTGACAATTACAGACCTGTGAATTTGACCTCTGTACTGGGAAAACTGTTAGAAGGGATTATATTTAGTATACACCACATAAAATAAGATTATTGGCATGAATCGGCATGGTTTTATGAGGGATAATCATGCCAAACTAATGTTTTGTGCTTCTATGAAGACATAAGTAACCACCTAGAAACTGGTAAAGCAGTTGATGTAGTATATATTTTGCAACGGCATTTGATACAGTGCTATACAGGAGGCTGGCATATAAAATATAGAAATTAATGCTAGGGCATAACCTTTGCAATTGGATAGAAAACTGGTTGAAGGATACGGATCAGTGTGTGGTTGTAAATGGACAGTTCTCCAATACAGTTAAAGTTGAGTGTGGAGGAACTGGAGGGTACAGTTCTTGGTCCACTGCTTTTTAACATGTTTTTAAATGACCTGGAAATAGATACCGAAAGCAAAATATCCTGTTTGAAGATTACACTAAATTATGCTGGGTTATGAATTCAGAACAGGATATTTGTTCTCTACAGAGGGATTTACATAAAATGGCAGATTGGGCAAACAAATGGAATATGAAGATTAATGCGGGAAAGTGTAAAGTCATGCATTTTTGAAGAATAAATTCCAATGCTACTTATAAACTTAATGGAATCATTTTAGGCAACTTGTTGCTAGACAAAGACATGGGAATAGAACAGATATGTGGAAATATGGCACTCACTGGCAAGGCTCACATAAAAACATATAGAAAAAATGTTCCTTTACATATAATAAAAAAAAAATCATATACAAAAGAACCATATATAAAAAAAAAACAATAGGGACAATATATAAGGAAGAATACCTACAGCGGTAATATTTAAAGATACCAGTATAGCTCTCCTGAGTTAACCCTAAAATAAGCTGCTACAATCCCCAGATCGATGTGTAAGATCTACAGACAACAATGCATAGAAATATATGTATTAGGGAGAGCGCTATATACATATAAATAAACCAAAAACCTGTAAGATTTAAATTCCTAAAAATACTTCTCACCCCAATGAGCATATGAAAGCAAAAAGTATAATATACCTGTATTTAATAAAATTATTGCACCATCGGGTGTCTGTTTCCTGTAAGTATCAGGAATCTGCCTATAAGCTGTTCTCACAATGGTACTTGACCCCAGTGACCTTGCAGCGAATTGACCCCAGCAGAGATGGCCTTTGTTGGAGGTGTCAGGGGGCCCCTGGTACTCTCGTTCATATCTGATGGGATTGCCCTGTTATTGCCCCGTATTGGGAAGCAATCTATAAAATTATTCAGCACCTCATGGATAACCCTCCTGATTTTAGACCGGAGCATTTTCTATTGCACCTCAAGGACTTATGCCCATCCGGGTATAGGAAGACTAACTCCCCACTTGCTGGTGGCTGCCAGTAGTTTGGTCTCTCAGTACTGAGGGAAACAGTCACCCCCTGGGCTTTCTACCTGGGTGGAGCGTGTGGAATAGATCAGGGTAATGGCAGAGTTGGCTGCCTCCTCCCCTGATGAGGTGGCCAAATACAGCAAGACCTGGCTCTGCTGGTTGGTATTCTTGGAGGGTCCTGCCTTTCCTCATCTTGTCTCTTGATCTACCTGTCCTCTGCATACTGTGGATTCTCGATAAGGGTTGTGGAGGAGTGATATTGGTGCTACATCCCACTCGCTGTGTTCCTGGAGGTATGTGGCTTCTCTTGGGCACTGTTGCCTGTTTGGTCTGGCGAGACTGAACGGGGGAACCTGCATGCGAGCAATTTGTACTCTTTACATTGTATTGTTCTGTATGTTTCTCATGCTGTGTAATTTCTTGCATTCCCTTGTGCCCTGTCAAGCCTTGTAAGCTGTGTTATTTGCACATTGTTATCGTGTGATATTGAAGTGTATTTTTGCTCTGTACTAGGAGGATTGAGCTCTGTATCTTCCTCCCCCACCTTACCCTTTTTTCTGGTATTCTTGCTAGACTCTCTCTTCTTTCTCTTTCTTTATCTCTTTCTCTTCTCTTTTTCTGTTTTGTTTATATAATTTTGCAAAAATCAATAAAATTCAATTGAAACTAAAATTCTTGCACAAGCAATTATGTAACGCAACTAACAACAATTGTAAACTATTAGTGGTACCACTATAAATGAGGTGAGAATTCTCAATATATATGCTAACAGTTCCTAGAACCAATATTGTCGCCCAAAGCTGTTGGTGGCATTCATATTATAGGAAGTTCATATTCCCTCTCCCGACCTTATATGTAAAATGAACCTGTAGCTCTTTGCTCTCCCGTCCGATTGACACTTGCTGTGATCAAAGTCCCCTTAATACGGGACTTATCTCCACAAACTGCAACAAGCGGACTTCGTGGGTGCCCCTCCCGTGGTGCCCTCTATGATCTCGTAGCACTCATCGGGTATGTGCCCAAGGCTATCCCCACATATGCAGCACTGGGACGCTGAAACACAAAGCTGTTAGCGGCCAGAGCGTTCCAAACACAGGTGTCACTCTCAATCAGATGTATTCTGCAGTTACTTGTTGAGGCTCTTCTGCCATTTCTTGTGCCCTGGTGTATACTGATACAAAGAGTGTTTAGAACATCTGCCTTTTCCTTATACCCGCTAATAAACTAGAAAATGTGTGTGTAATATATATATATATATATATATATATATATATATATATATATATATATATAATATAATTTTTTTTTTTTTATGAAACCCTTTTATTGAATTTTCAAAAGTGCAAACATTACCTTAAATAAAAGATGTTGACATGGGACATGTTGGATAATAGTTATGTAAAAGTAGAATCCAACACCAAAGTGTTAGGTGTACAGTAAGGAAATCTCTTCCCACAATTGAAAAATATGTCTAACACTGACTAATCTTGTAAAACTAATCGTGTATTTCACGAAATTTAATTTTCTGTTCTTTTAGACTTTTAGTTTAAATGCTTTTTTCCCTCTCTCTTCTCCTCCTCTTTCTCCTTTTCCATTTCTTTCTTTACATTTGCTTTTCTATGTCTTCCAATATGGAACACAGGCACCATGGGTTGCTGAGCTTCTCCTTTTGAGGGCAGAACACAATCAAAAATACAAGGTCTTGTAGGTGGAGACTCCCACCCTCTTCTGCAGGCCAACCCCACCTCCAGTTATGTGCTCTTCAATGTGTGATGATGGCTTAGAACATTTCTCTTAGTTTCTTTATTATTTTTTACTTAGAGATGGGACTGTTAGAATTCCCCCATTAGGAGCTTTACCATTACTGGCTTCCCCTGGAGGGACTGACCAGTGTGCAGGTACTGTGTGGACCCTTGCATCCCTATGGGGAGAAACTTGTAACCCAAGTTTTCACTCCCAGCATTGCCTCTCTGGGACTCAGCTTCCTTCACAATGCAAAGCTGAAGATTTGAAGGCTGGCGAGTAACCCTTTGAGAGCCTTGGTCCACTTTGTCCCTACTTGTACTCTACCTACAAGGGTTTCCCTCTGTGTCTTGTGGCTCTTGCACTCATGTTGGGTATTTTATTTAATGTTTCTTCCTTCCCCCTGAGTTATAGAGCATAGATGGCTGCATTGGGTCTAGTTATCCCATTTCTGGGGTGGGGGGCTTTTCCCATCAGGGGTCTGTCTCTTTAATACCCCCCTCATTGAGAACTTGGGATCCCTTTAAAAAACTGTCATTTTTTTTGAGTGTGCGGCTCCTTTAAGCACTTTCCATACCACCTCCATCTTTGCTTCATTAACTTCTATGGGCTAACTTCCTTGGGACGTGTCTCTGCAGCTGTTTGTCATACAGGGGTTAGAGTGGGCACTTTCTTCTCATCTCCTCATGCCCTTTCATCCGGTCCATGTCCTGAGTGTCTTGGGGGGTCCGTGGAAAGTTTTAGGCATTGCTAGGCAACAGAGAAGACTACAGTACCCAAAATGCCAGTTTCACAGGCCTTATTCTGATTGGCTGCCTGTTTTGCAGTTGCCACTTTGCCTCTGCATAGGATAAGTAAGAGAGAAATAGACTCTCCTTGCTCTACTCCAGATTAAACCCTTTGCCTGCCAGACAGGGGAGGGCTGGCAACTTTTGGCCTGGGGGGCAAATATAATCAAGTGGCCCATTTCTGCTATCACTCCAGCCCATCTTCCCAGCCAACCTCCTTTTTGTTAAGTTTTTAATTGGCATTAATGATGTGAAGCAAGGTAGGTGATACCACAGAGCTTACAATTGAAATTGAGCTACAAATCACTGATCTGACAATTGAAATGGAGCTACAAAGTGATACCACAGAGTTTACAATTGAAATGGTGCTGCACTAGTGATACCATAGAATTTACAATTGAAATGGTGCTACATTAGTGATACCACAGAGCTTACAATTGAAATGGTGATACACTAGTGATCAGGGCTGGATTTACATCTCAGGAGTCTGTAGGCACAGAAATTCGAAGCACCCCCACCCCCACCCCCCCGTGCGCCATCTGCACTGGACACCTCCACAATGCTCCTAATCTCCACGTTGCCCCACATAATCTCCATATTGCTCACATTGCCCCCACCATCTCCACATTGCCCCCCCCATTAGCTCCAGCTTGCCACCATCATCTCCATATCGCCCTCACATTGCCCCCATCATCTCCATATACCATATTGTCCTCACATTGCCCCCATCAGCTCCATACTGCCCCATCAGCTCCATATACCATATTGCCTTCACATTGACCCCCATCAGCTCCACATTGCCCCCATCAGCTCCATATTGCCCCCACAATGCCCCCTCTCTCTCTCCAGAATGAATCTCTATGAGGCTTATTCCTTCCCAATGGTAATCTGAAGAAAGAACTGGAAAAAAGGTGATCAATCCTTTGAGTGCCATGGTCCACTTGTCCCACAGTTCCCCTCCATACAGGGGTCATTCTGGAGTTCCTTATAACTCCTGCACTCTATGTTGGGTAACGATCTGTCTGTTCTCTTGGTCTGTGGAGCATTTTGGGCTGATTTGTGGTAATTAACTCCTTCCCTACCATTTTTGTTGGTTTGAGGTACTTGATTCTCATTTTCCCCTTGGATTCATGGAGTTTTTATTGTATATTATATGTTCTGTTTGTGTTTCAAAACTTTTTTGAATTTCACGCCTTTAAGAGTGCACTTGACCGCCCACCTGCACTTGCTCCATTTGCTTCTTTCGGACATACTGCTTTGGGACATAGCTCTGCAACCGTTCCACTTACAGTGTCTGGGGGGTTCAGCTGCTATTGGGCATACTTTCAAAGTGAGAAACTACAATACCCAGAATGCCTGTTTTGCAGGCTTTTTTCTGATAGGCTGTGAGTTTGGTCGCCATTTTCTCTCTCTCTCTCCGCATATCCTGCACGGTGGGTTGGATTCCTTCACTCGCTTCCTCAGGTTAACCATTTGCTTGCCAGGTACTTTTTTTTTTTTTTTTTTTTGGCCTTTCTGAGGTGATTAATCTGGGTGACAGTATTTGGGTTCCCTCTTACTGTTTAGATACTTCTCCTGTTAGGATATCCGGTCTAAAGGGGTATGGGGTAGAGACCTGGGGCTAATGATTCTGGAGTGTCTTTGACCCAAATTGATTATTGTTCCTCATGCCAAAGAAAGTATTCAGAACATTTATGCCCCTTATTTGCTGTGGCCCCTGTCTCTCTGCCAGGGCCCTCCAGCCATGAACAGGAGCCACATTGGCTCAAGGACTTAAAGTCCTCTATGGCACAGTTTCCTCTTTGCCTTCAGGGGGTCCTTTATTCTTGGATATCACCCACTTTGTTCATGTTTTGACCATGAAGGCCCCTGGCATTCCTGCTCTGATTTCCTCTGACAATTCATTTGAGGAGTCAGAGTATGGTGAGTGTGCAGAAGGGGTTTCTTCCCATACGTATGGTGACCCCTTTGAGGCTGACCCTGAACCCTCTGCTGAGGGTCTCATCAATCTGTTTTGACTACTCTACACATTCCTGTTAACCCTGTGGTGACTCAATCTACTTCTGATGTCTTTCAAAGGCGCGTGAAGTCCTGTACTATGTTTCTGCCTAATCCCATTCTAGATCAGGTTATCCTGGATGTTCGGAAGACCCCAGACAAGCTTCTCTCTCTATAAGAGGTTCTCTAAGCTGTATCCCTTGTCTCAGTGGTCTACACCTCCTCAGGTTGATCCCCCTATTTCCAGACTATCTAAATCCACTGCTTTGCCCTTGGCAGATGCCACAGCACTTATGGATTTAACGGATAGGAAGCTTGAAGCTATCCTGAAGTCTACCTTCCCTGCCATAGGTGGCTCCTTGAGGCCTACCTTGGTTCCTGGAGGGTTACCAGAGCCATTGCTGTTTGGTCTGAACAGCTTACTGATGCTGTCTGGAAAGGTGCCCCTAAGGAGGACCTTTTGGCCATTTTATCCAACATGTCTGAGGCTCAGAACTACATGACTGATGCCCTCTTTGATGCTGTCAGTCTTGAGGCTAAGGCTTATGCCTTTTCTGTGGCTTAAGATTTGGGCCGCTGACTTATCTAAGTAGGGTACGTCTCTTTTTGCGCCTGAACTGAAGAATATAATCAGTGAAGCCACTGGGGGTAAGAGCAGTTTGTTGTCTCAGGTCCCCAAACAACATAATCTGGCAAGGAAGCAGCATCTTTTTTCATCCCCGCCAAAGTGAAGCTCAAAGGTCAACTCCAGGTTGGTCTCAGGCCAGCAACCCGCACTCCACCCCCAAGCCCAGGCAGCAGTGGAGGTCAAAGCACTCCTCTACCACACCCAAATCCAACAAACCTTCAGTATGACTCCCCAAACCCTGGTACGCATCTCCCTGTGGGTGGTTACCTGTAGCATTTTTCAAGCATTTGGGCAGGCTCTGTTGTGGATCTGGGTATTACAAGTGGTTTCAGGATGCTACAGGATTCCCTTCATATTCCTGCCTCCCTTCAGATTCTTCCTTTCTTGATCCCCTCTGGGACTGGAAATGCTCTGTTTTTTTTCAACTGGGCGGTCCAGGCTCTCTTGGACAAGTCAGTCCTGGCTCTGGTTCCTCCTCTAGAGAGGGGTTTAGGTTTTTATTCAAACATCTTTGTAGTTTCCAAGAAGGATGGCAGCAGTCACTCTGTCCTGGACCTCAATTCTTCTGTGGTCCATACTTACTACAATATGGAGTCTTTGCACTCTGCCTACCTGCATGTTCCAATTCATCCGGGCAGTCGGAAGTCCCTCAAATTCACTTGCACCTTGGGACACTTCCAGTTCTCTGCTCTTCCCTTCAGGCTCAACACTGCTCCTCAGGTGTTCGCATGGGTCTTAGGAGCTTTGATTGCCTTTCTGCACACAAAGGGGATTCAGGTGACTCCATGCATAGACGACCTTCTACTGAAGGCTCCTTCCAGGGATATCCTGGACCATCGGGTTCAGGAATGTGCTCAGATCCTCCTACAGTACGGATGGATTGTGAACATGGACAAATCTGCTCCAGTTCAACACCCGTCAGGGTATAGTCTCTCTGACAGAGGTCTCTGTTCAGCAGATCATGACCTGTGTCCCGAGCTCTGGGGTGGACCTCATCCTCCAGTATTTAAATCCTCATCCCTTGTGGGCAAGATGATATCCCCCATGGAGGCACTTCTGTTCTCCATGGCTCACATCAGGGAGCTTTAGAGGTTCACTATCCAGGCTTACCTGGGAAATCTGGAACTTCCAGATCTTATGGTCTCTCTTCCCAAGGAAGTGAGACAGGACCACCTCTGGTGGCTGGACAGATCCAACCTGAGGAAGGAGAAGCCCTTCATTGTCCAGTACTGGACCTTTTTGACAACAGACTCTAGCCTTTACGGTTAGGGAGCTGCCCTGGGTCACCTGGGAGGGAGTTCAGGGTCAATGGACTGTGGAGGACACTCTCCTACCCATTAACATTCTAGAGCTCGGGGCGATTCATCATGCTGTGGTGTACTGGTCCTCTCCACTGAGGGGCTGTCCAGTCAGTCAATGCCACGGCCATGGCTTACATCAACAAGCAAGGAGGCACAAGACGCACTCCCGCTTGGTTAGAGGTCAAGGCTATTTTGGCCCGGGCAGAAGAACACATTCCTGCCATCTATGCCATGCAATTCCCAGTGCAGCAGAAGGAGGCAGTACCCAATTAGGTCCAATGGAATAGGCCCATAAACAGGCGTCCGTGCCAGTGCCTGTAACATGACTTAGCATTGAGGAAGTGGCCGGAGGCCATGCCAGCCGGTGGCCATAAAGAGGTAAGAGCACAGGATTGTTTAGGCCTCAAAGGGAGACTGATACTCAGCTGCCAGACAGTAGGCCCCGAGGAGTGGGAGCTCCAGCTGGAGTTCTTCGAACTACTGGTACAGAAATGGGGGCGTCCTTGGATAGACCTGATGACTTCCAGGGACAACAGGAAGGTTCAGATTTTTTTCTCTCTCTGGCGGATCCTCTTGTGTTTGCAGCGGACGCCTTGTCCATTCCTTGGCGCTTTCATCTAGCCTCCATTTTTCCTCCTCTTCCTCTCATCCCCAGGGTGTTGAGGAAAGTTTGCATGGACGGTGTTTCAGTCATACCGATTGCTCCTTATTAGACCAGGCAACCTTGGTTTCCAGAACTGTGGGAGTTGCCTGCTAAAGATCCATTTTCTCTACCACGCTGACCGGATCTCCTTCCCCAGGGTTACCTCGGGTGTGAAGATGTGGACAGTCTAGTTTTGAAGGCATGGAAGGGCTTTTCTCCTAAGGTGGTCTCCACCATGATCAAAGCCAGGAATCCAGTTTCTTTTAAGTGTAGTAGTAGTCAAAACATGGAACAGAAGAAGAGAGAGCCACAATAGTGTAATAAATTATATGGGTCAATATAAGAGGAATATTACTCACATTTCTTGGTGGTCAGGTAGTGGATATCAACTTATCTGACAATTTAAAGTCTTTATATTATATGAGCCTCTGCCTTTCCTTTCCAGAGGAGATCCTTGGAATTACCGAATGGAGGCGGTGTAATTCTCCATGTGCATTCATTGTCAGATAGGTTGATTATCAACTACCTGACCACCAAGAAATGCGAGTAATATTCCTCTTATATTGACCCATATAATTTAACGCTATTACACTATTGTGGCACTCTCTTCTTCTGTTCCATGTTTTGACGACTACTGCATTTCATTGCTGCTTGGGAGAGCGTGTGAAGGAGAGCTGCCTATTGGAGATACTATGTCTGGAAGCAGTGAGATTTCCCAGCTGTTATTTGATTCAAGTCTGGTGTATGCCTGAACTGACACAGGTCAAATTGTGAGTGCATTTCTTATGGGTGACTGTGTATTCATCTATTTGTCTGGAGACTGATATACACAGGGGCGCCCTGTTTTGTTTCTTCCCTTTACTGTTCTTACAATATCTTTTAAGGCCTTCCACAGGGTTTAGTCTACCTTTCATTCTTGGTATGTGGAGAGGGATCTGTCCTTACAGGAGTCTGATCTTCTGTCTATCCTGTCCTTTCTGCAGGATGGTGTTAACAAGGGCCTTAAGCTTTAGTTCCTTTAAAGATCGGGACCTCAGCTCTCTTGGTCTTTTACCAGAGACTCATTGCAAAGTTGCCAGACATCAAAGTCTGCTCTCAGGGAGTTGCTCATACTTTCCCTATATATAAGGCTCCCATTCCCCACTGGGACCTTATTCTGGTCTTGGGTATCCTGCAGCACCCCCCCGCCGAGTCCTTGGCTACCATTCCTCTGTCTTTTAATGTGGAAGATGGCTTTTCTTTTGGCTCTGGTCTCTGTTTGCAGAGTAGCTGAACTGCAGGCTCTGTCCTGCAAACCACCTTTCCTGGTGTCAAGCAAGGATAAGGGTGTTCTCCGTACCTATCAGGAATTTCTTCCTAAGGTGGTCTCTGAGTTCCATATCAATCCGATTGTTGTGCCTACCTTTTGTATTGACCCCAAATCTGACAAGGCGAGGGATCGCCACTTGTTGGATGTGGTACGCTGCCTCAAGTTCTGTGTGCACTGTACAGAGTGTGACGGCCCCCCGTGGCAGGCACCCGCCCCTGTATCGTTAGGGGGGCACCTACTAGGTCATTTACACCGGACCGGCCTCAGAGGACCACCGGACAGACCTGGGCCATTTGCCACTGGATCTAGCTGTACCACCCAGAGGAGGAGCGGTCAACCGGATTGGAAGACCTCCAGGTGCAGCCAGCCCAATGGGGAGCAGTGACCTAGGCAGGGACTCGCACTTCTACCCACTGGAACAGGTCACTGCGAGCAGGTATCGTCCCCTCTGCTACAAAGTCTCTGCTGGGCAGGCACTAACCCCACTGCCTGGGGAACAGGTTCAGATCCTTCTGTGACGACTCCTCCTTGCAGGAACGCACCCCTCTGCCCAGGTAAAACACCGCCTTTAACAAGGCGCTTTTGGCTACACAGGCCTGGTGTCATCAATCCCCGCCTCCCCCTATAACAGAGCCTAAACTTCTGCTTCAGGGGTAGGGACACACATAAGTTTATTAAAATGGAATACCGGGCCTTTCACAGCCTTCATTCAACTTGAGGTCACATGAATATAACAAAGTATCATAATACATAGAAGACAAGACATACAACAAACATAACAGGGTCTAACAATTTTAGGGTGTAGGATGGGGGAGTATAATGAAAACATTGGAGAGAAACTGAAGGTCCCAGAATGCAACACTGGCATATTTGCATACTCACATGTGACACAGCAATGCTGCAATGTAGGTCACCAACCTATAGATGGCAGTGATAGTACAATGTTGCAATGCAAGTTTCAACCAACAGATGGCAGTGCATAGTGCAATGCAAGGTTCAACCAATAGATGGCGAGGTTGAGTTCAAAGGACTTGAGATAGGAAACGTCCATAACAGATGTATTGCTGGAATGTCCATGTAATCCCACAGTCCTCATATATCACAGGGACATGAAAGTTGAACCTCCTGTTTCTTCACACACAGTCTTTCAGTAAGACCGATGCCTTATTTGTCATCCCTGAGGGTCCTAGGGCTGGCTTGGCTGCGTTCAACATCACTATTGTGTCCTGGATTAAGTTTACCATCCGCAAGGCTTATGAGCTCAGAGGGAAACCCGTTTCCTTCTGCATTACAGCACACTCCACCAGGTCTGTTGGGGCCTCCAAGAATTAGGCTTTTGCTGAACAGCTGTGCAAGGCAGCCACTTGGTCTTCTGTGCACACGTTTGCCAAACACTACCGTGTGGATGTTCTGGCTTTGGCTTAAGCCAGCTTTGGCAGGAAAGTCCAGGAGGCAGTTTTGCCTGTTTAGTACGTTATCATTCCTGTGCCTTATAGCTCTTTAACTGTTTGAGGCCTGTTGGCTCTTGTTCTTGTGTGCTGTGTATTGTTATTCAGTGTCTGACACTTGGTTAGTTTGGTCTGTTCCGTGGCCTGGATAGTCCATGGGAACTCTAGTATCATGGGGGACCAGAGCTTGGTCCTTTTCTTCTTCCCACCCTGGGAGCTCAATGTTGGTACATCCCCATGATACAAGTGAGTTATATTGGGTGACAGAGAAAAGATAATTTTAGTCTTGTC
Source organism: Rhinophrynus dorsalis (assembly GCA_037306005.1). Classification (NCBI taxonomy): domain Eukaryota; kingdom Metazoa; phylum Chordata; class Amphibia; order Anura; family Rhinophrynidae; genus Rhinophrynus; species Rhinophrynus dorsalis. Next base: position 133,194,939 of record CM074728.1, read on the forward strand.
TTTTAAATCCTTTTCTGTTAGTCCATATAACTCACAGGTACCTTGGGGAGGAGATCACTCCTCCCAGTGGGCTGGAGCAATTCTAAAAGTGGCATAGCTGTATACATAAGTTGTTATATTGCTGCCTCTGTGTTTGTACTATGTTTGTCCCCAAGGAACAGAAAATTGAGAAATCTAAGACTGCTGAGACCTCCAAGGAAGATAAATCAGTCTCAAAACCCAAGGCACGTGCAGGATGTGAACAAAAATCTCTGCTTCTGCTAAACTATGTAGTGAATGTCTTAAATGTGCTGTTGGAAGTGAAGTACCTGCTCAGTTCCAAGACTTTCTCAGCTGGATGAAAACCTCAATGCAGGAAACATTCTCATCTATGCAAGAAAATGTCCAGGTCATTCAGATCCTGATGAAGGGCCCTCTAAGGCACAGTATGAAGAGGAGGAAAGCTTCATTGAATTGGAATCAGGAGTCTCCTCTGCTGAAGGAGAGAGAACAGAAGACACTGGCAGTTTCAGCCGAGACAAAATGGATTGCCTTGTCAAATCCATGAGAAAATCATAAGTTTTATCTAAAGTCCAAAAATACCTCAATATTATGGATATGGCATTTGTGAGATACAAGAAGTCTAGCCCCCAGATACCGGTGCACAGCTCTATTCAGGACATCATTAAAACTGAGTGGAAACAAGGGGAGAAGCGTTGCTCTGTTCCCAGACAATTCCAATGCATGTACCCGTTTGCTGAAGAGGATACCTCTAACTGGCAGGAGATAAGACCAGAAAAAATGTGGTTCCTCACAGGCACAGAGTACTAGAAATCAAAGATTTCCAAAACAAAGGGCAGTTCCAACAATTAAGACAGTCTATCCCCTGCTCCAATAGAGGTAGAGGGCAGACTAGAGGAGTTCCAGTATGCCTGGAGTCTCATTCATCATGATAAATGGGCCCTTGAAATAGTACAGAGGGGTTATGCACTGGAGTTTCAATCTGTCCCCAAGGCACACTGATTCAGGACATCCATCGTAAGACACAAAACAAAGTACCAGCAGATGCAACAAGCAATACAACAGTTGCTGCAGAACCTCCACAACAGAGATTAAAGCGGAACTAACACCGCTAACAAAAGTTGTCTGTAATAATTCCCTATCTGCCGACTAGCTGCTTAGTAGTGCTAGTTGCCAGAATTATTACTTCTTCATGGAGAAATATGAAGCGATCCTCGGCTGACAGGCAGGACGGAGCACGGACATCTTGCCCTAGTGACGTCCGCGCGCCTGCGCTATCAGTCCCAGACGGCTGTAGGAGGCGTTGCTCTGGAAGAGATTGACAGCGCATGCGCGTGGATGTCACTAGGGTAAGATTTCCGCGCACAGTCCTGACTGTCAGCCGAGGATCACTTCAAATTTCTCCATGAAGAGGTAATAATTCTGATGATTAGCGCTACTAAGCAGCTAGTCGCCAGATAGGGAATTACAGACAAGTTTTAGTGGTGTTAGTTCCGCTTTAAGGGGCTTTTACTCAACTCTTTTCTATTTTATAATGCCTACAGGGGAATTACAACTTGTCCTGGATCTGAAAAAGCTTAACTCCCTTCTAAAGGTGCATCATTTCAAAACTGAAACATTATCATCAACACTAAAGCAGATACAGCCACAAGCTTAAATCACCAGATTAGACCTATAGAATGCGTATAATCAACTCCTCATCAGAGAATCTCACAGAAAATACTTCACATCTTCGGTCATCATTACCAATACAGAGTCCTTTCATTCACACTGGCTCCCTCCCCAAGAGTCTTCACCAAAATTATGGCGCTAGCTATGGCAGAACTCTGACTCATCATATCAGTCATGCCATATCTGGACAACATACTAGTCAGACATCCGAACAAAGATCAGTACGCAGCACTGACACCTGCCTGGTTCTTCTAACCAGTCTAGGTTGTCAAGATTGTCAATCTGCAAAAAAAGCTTGCGCTCACCCTCCTAGAAACTAGTAGTTCTGGGGATAGAGTTCAAAACCAACCTAGGACAAGCAACTCTGTCGCAAGAGACATCACTGCATACTCAACAAGGTCTGTGTTTCTCTAAAAGAAGTTCCACAGTGTAAAGCAATTTCAGAGACTTCTGGAACACTTGTCGTCTACTTACCAGATACTTCTATGGGCCAGAGTACATTCTTGCCTACTATTATCTAGCCTACTACAAAAGTAATCACTTCAATTTGTCTCAGAAAATTCCAGTACTCAGGCCCACCAGAACAGAACGGTCATGGTGGACGAAGCTATGGATTCTTTCAAAAGATCGACAGATAGAACCAGAATGGATGATTCCACACATAGATGCTAGCAACTTTGGCTGGGGTGTGATATGGGAACAGAAGACTGTTCAGGGCAGTTGGACAACACAAGAATCCAAACTTCATACCGTGGCACTTCCACCTCGTTTCTTTCATCCAATTCCTCTCCTTCCCAGGGTGCTCCAGAAGATCAGGATGAATGATGCAACAGTGATTCTGGTCGCTCTTTATTGGACCAAGAGGGCGTGGTTTGCAGAACTGGTGAGTCTTTTCATTCGAAATCCATTACCACTGCCACCTGGACCTCCTTTTTCAGGGCTACCATTGAAAAGAGGATGTGGAAAAGCTGGCTTTGACGGCATGGCTATTGAAGCCCACATGTTGATGTGAGAGACCCCAGTGGAGAAACCCTCTTCTTTTCTCTGTCGTCCAATATATGTTACTGGTAACTTTGGGTAGGTGATCAGCCCCTTTAATAGGCAGGAACAATTCTGAGAAGTGACTGCTGGGTGAAGCCTATCTCCTCTCCTTAGCTTGCAGCTAGCCAATCCCCAACCAGTAAAATTTGTTCCTTGGTCAAGACACAAGCAAGAGAACAGTTCTGCTATAGTTTTAGCTTTTTAATTATTTTTCTGTTAGATATGGAATACCACCATTAGGCGGATTACCGTCACTGACAATTCCCATCACCCAAATGTGGATAGCTCAGTTTACCAGGTGCTTTTGTGTACCTAATCCCTGGGGGGAAATCTTGGCTGCAAGTTCTTTCCCCAGGAGTTGCCCACTGAGGCTTCTTCTTGATATATGGTAATCTGAAGACAGAAGACCTGCTGAAAAAGGTGAGCACCCTTTGCTGAGGTCCACATGTCCAGTGCTTCCCCTCCTCACAGGGGTCTCATTTGGAGTTCCTATTACATACTTATACACTCACTGGGTTTATTCTGCATGTCTGAAGTGTTTGGAGCAAGTTTCTGTGGTAACTTAATCCTGTTGCTGCTGGTTAGCACCTTTTGGGGGGGGGGGTTGGGCACTTTTCCTGTAGGGTTCAGTGTTTGAGTGGTTTTACCTTGGGTATTCACCTCGCTAACTTTATGTTCCGCGCCCTTAAGGCATGCGTTTACCGCATAGACACCATTGCTCCATTCACTTCTATGGGACTTCACAGTTTGGGACATGTCTCTGCAACCGTTCCACGTAGAGTGGTCAGAGGCAGCTCATGTTGTTGTTTTTCCCTTGCTTTGTCATCCGGTCAATGTTCTGGGTATGTTGGGGGCTTCTGGCACTGTTGGGGTACTCTGTCAGCGAAACTACGTTTCCCATGAGCGCCCGCTTTGCGTGCTCTTTTTCGATTGGCTCCCGTCACGGCAGCCATTTTGTGTACTCGCAGATTGAGTATCCTACGCAGGACTTGGACTCTCCTTCTCTGCTCCGCAGCTTAACCCTTTGCCTACCAGATAAGTCTTATTTTAGTGTTTCTGGGGTGCATTAATTACCATACACGCTTTAATCATTGGTGTTTTGATACTTTTGACCATTCTGACTCTGTGAGAAGGTCTACTTCATTAGACCTTGGGGATAACCCTAAGACTAAGGATACTGGGGTGTCTGTGTCCCCCACTGCATGTGCTGCTGCCACTGAATCCCCTGCTGGGGCCTCCAGCCATGCACTAGAGCCAATATGGATTCACGAGTTTAAGGCTACTACAAGGTACCTCCGGTCCACCTTATAACTCCTTCCATCCACCTTGCAGGGGGTCTTCAATTCCTTGCAGACCCCCGTACCTATCAGATCTCCCCTGCCTGAACCGCCTGGTGTACCTGACATGTCTGATTCCTCTGAGGAGGAATTATTGCTGGACTCGGAGGATGATGACTGTTCAGCTGTTCCTTCATCTCAGTTTTTTGTGGACCCCATTCCCTCGGCTGAGGGCCTGATCAGGGCTTTGTTGTCCACCCTGAACATTCCCTTGGTGCAGGAGGAGTCTTCTGACCCCTCTGTTTTCCAGGAGCTGGTTAGACCTCATGCCTGCTTTCCACCTAATCCCACCCTTGACCGCGTGGTATCAGAGGAGTGGAAATTTCCAGACAAGAAACCATCTGTGTCTAAAAAGTTTTCTAAACTTTATCCATTTTCTGAAACGGCCCTTACTCAGTGGGTTCATCCGCCTAAAGTGGATGCCCCAGTATCCAGGCTTTCTAAGTCAACTGCCTTGCTAGTGGATGATGCCTCTGCTCTTAAAGACTCGACTGACAAGAAGCTTGAGACTTCTCACAAGGCTATTTTTGTGACAGCAGGCTCTGCCCTTCGCTCTACCTCTGCTGCTGCATGGGTAAATAGGGCTGTGGCTGTTTGGACTGAACAACGCAATTCTGCTGTCTGTCAGGGAGGCCCTACTTTTGACATGTTGTGTCTTCTTGCTAACATTGCTGAGGCTCAGCATTATGTCTCTGCCGCCCTGTTTAACGCTGTGCGTATGGTAGCCAGGGCATCTACCATGTCTGTGGTAGCCCGTAGGGCTCTTTTGCTTAAGATCTGGTCGGCTGACACGGCCTCTAAGAAGGCTCTGCTGTCTTCGCCTTTTCAGGGTTCTTCCCTATTCAGGCTTGTACTCAAAGATCTCATCAATGAGGCCACTGGAGGGACAAGTTCTCACCTGCCAATGGTCCTGAGGAAGAAGGCACCTGTCAAATGGAACCGGCTTTTTTGTTCCTTTCAGGCAGACTCACGCCAAGTGACCCAGACGGTCCCTCAGGCTCTACGCTCCTCACCCGAGCCTAAGCAGCAATGGAGATCCAAGTCCTCCACGAAGCCCATAGCTTCCAAACCTCCTTCTGCATGACTCGCCAAACCTGGGTTCCCACCCACAGGTAGGTGGCTGCTTAAACCACTACCTTTCAGCTTAGCGGACCCATAGGTTTTACAAGTGGTGGCCTCGGGATACAGGCTTCCATTCACCTCTTCCTCCTCCAAGGACCTTTTGTTTCTCGTTCTCCATTGGGAGCAGAAAAGAGACGCCTTTTTGAAGAAGCTATACAGGCTCTTGTGGGCAAGGTGGTCCTGGAGCCAATTCCCCCTCAGGAGAGGGGCTTGGGATTCTACTCCAACCTCTTTGTGGTGTCCAAAAAGGATAGGGGGTGTTGTCCCATTTTGGGGCTGAAGAATCTCAACTCCTTTGTGGATAGGTCCCAGTACCACCAGGAGTCTCTGCGCACAGTGATAGCAGCCATGTCTCCTGGGGAATTTCTGGCCTCTCTGGATCTTCAGGATGCATATCTGCACATCACCATTCATCTCTGCTTTGCCTGCGACCGAGGGCACTTCCAGTTCTCTGCCCTCCCCTTTGGCATGACCACGGCTACTCAGGTCTTCAACAGAGTCCTAGGAGCTTTGATATCCATCCTACATCAGAACGGCATCAGGATGACTCCATACATGGACAACCTCCTTCTGAAGGCCTTGTCTCTGGAACTCCTTCAACAGCAGGTGCAGGACTGCATTCATGCTCTCTCCCATCACGGGTGGATCATCAACTTGGACAAGTCAGACCTTGTTCCTTCTCAGAAGATGGTCTTTCTGGGCCTTTTCTTAGACACTCAGAGGGGGATGGTGTTTCTGACAGACGAAGTGGCTCATCAGATAGCACTCAAGGTCCAAGCTATCCTGTCTCCAGATCGCGCCAATAATTTGTCATCCTTGGTGGGTAAGTTAATTTCCATCATAGAAGCAGTTACGTTTGCCATGGCTCACACCAGGGAACTTCAGAGGTTTCTGATCCTGGCCTGCAAGGGCCATCCAGATCTCCTGGAAAGATCCCAGTCTCTCCCTCCAAGTGGAGCAGAGTCTCTCCTGGTGGCTGAACCTGAACAATCTCCTGATAGGCAGACCCTTCCTGGTGCCCTTCTGGACCACAGTGACAACGGATGCCAGCCTCTCCGGATGGGGACCGGTACTGGGGCACTTGAGTGTTCAGGGCAAGTGGTCTGAGGAGAAATCTCTCCTTCCCATCAATGTCTTGGCGCTTCGGGTCAAATTTCATGCCCTGCATCACTGGACATGACAACTGGAGGATTGCCCGGTAAGGGTGCAGTCGAACAATGCTACAGTGGTAGCCTACATCAACAAGCAAGGCAGCACAAGAAGTCTTGCAGCTTGGCTAGAGGTCAAGGCTATTTTGTCTTGGGCAGAGAAGCATGTCCCTGCCATTTCCGCAACTCTTATTCCTGGCGTAGACAATGTTCTGGCAGACTTCCTCAGTCGACACACAGTGGACAGTGGAGAGTGGGAACTGCATCCAGAGGTGTTCAACCTCATCATCCAGCAGTGGGGTCTTCCATGCATCGACCTGATGGCAGCCAGACACAACAGGAAGTTTCCAACATTCTGCTCTCCCTGGGCGGATCCCATGGCTCTGGCAGTGGATGCCTTGTCGATCCAATGGAAGTTCCCTCTGGCTTACATCTTCCCTCCTGTTCCCCTGTTAAACAGAGTTATTCTGACTTCAGTAAAAATATGTGGAGGCGCTAACTGGTGAATCAATCTTTCTTTATCTTATGGAGTAACAGAGACAGTGTCCTGCAGCCTTGACCTCTAGGGCTCCCGACAAACCCAAATCCACAGATGCAGTCAAGTTTTCTTCTAATGAAGTCGGCGCTAACACCTCTCAAAAACCCCGTATAATACCTTGAATAAAAACATACAATAGGCCAGTATGTCCTTAAACACCAATATTGGAAAAAATATATCTATAAATAGTAAAAATGCTCAAAAATACTATATATTACATAAAACAAAGTTTTATTCATATAAAAATCACAGCATTATGAGTATAAGTAAAAACTCACTAAACACTGAAGATAATAATCTTCACAGAGGGCGTGATGACGCGAGTGCGTACGTGAGAGTGTCGAGAGGAGGGGGAGGAGCACGGTGGGATGGTGGTGGAGGTACGCATTGATGGCGTTTGACCCTGGTGGTATACGAACGGATGGAGAAATTGGATGGAGAAGGCTGGTGGAAGCGGCAAGAAGCGGTGGAAAGATCTGGGCAGGTTGTGGAGCATTAAGAGAAGAAGAGAGGCAGAGAAGAAGCGGTAGAGACGGAAGAAAGTTGGCGAGGAGAGAGTGGTGGCCCGAACGGGCTGGAACGCCTAAAAGTGAGTCGACCCAGCTGAAAAGTGTTGGTTGTCTAATAGCTGATATCGGGTCGGGCTCTCGGATGTCTCCCGCTATGAATGCCTAGGGTCTTACTTTTTGTGGCTCCACTAGAATGCCAAGAAAGTGGATGTGTTTTTCCTGAAGCGACCAGGGTCTGATAATACAGGGTGGGGGACGCCACCGATGCGGAGGAGGTTTCACAGGTGGTTGGAGAGAGGCCTTTGGAGAAAGGGAGGATCCGATCCCCTGTGTGAGGAGATAAGAAGGAGAGGAGGATAATTAAAGGTGAGAGAAATTTGAGAAGTAAGGAGTGATGGCTTCTAGAAAGAATCAAGAATCTAAACAAAAGAAAAATAATAAAGAGGAAAAGGGGTCAAAACAAGAGAAATCGTTGATATCGTATTATACATCCCCTGAGATGGAGTCAGTAGTTAAAGGGGGTAGACCCTCAATCTTGACACCAGTAGGAGACAAGGAGTCCCCACATGCTTCTCAGATTCTATTGAATACTAATACTATGGTGACACAGGAATTTCTCATGCAGGCATTGGACGATCACAGAGGGAAGATAAAGGAGGATCTATCTAATACACTTAAGAATATACAGTTAGAAATTAATATGATTAATGTGAAAGTACAACAAGCATTGGATAAAGTGGACTTGCTTAATTTTGAAATGGATAAGATAAAGGAAGAATATAAGAACTCAGAAAAAAGATATGAAGAGCTTCAGTTTAAAATCTCAGAGTTGGAAGACAGATCAAGGAGGAAAAATTTGAGAATTAGAGGAATATCAGAAGATTTGGTGCAGGATAAACTGTTTGCTTTTCTTGGGGATTTCTTCAAGGAGCTGATAGAAGATATTGGGCCTAAAGACTTGTTATTGGAAAGAATACACAGGACTGGCAAACCTCCGACGGAAGATGTGCAAAATCCAAGAGATGTGATCGTCCGTTTCCAAAACTATATGTATAGAGAGAAAATATGGAGGGTTAGGAATAAGCAGGATGGTATAAGTGATAGATTTAAGAAATTGAGAATTTTACAAGATTTATCTTATATCACTAGACAGAAAAGATTGGAATTAAAAGTCATCGTGGATATTTTGAACAGAGAGAATATAAGATTTATGTGGGGTTTTTCCGGTTCAAGAGAAAAGGATTTAACAGGTAAGACTAAAATCCTATTTTCTGTCGTCCAATACAGGTTACTGGTAACTTTGGGATGTCCAACCATTAAGTTCCCCAGGGTGGGAAGAAAGGCAGGGACCAGGCGCAGGCCCCCAGAGTCAGAGTACCAGTGAACCTAAAGATCATGTATAGCTTAACACTAACCACAGAGTGTCAACGGACACTGAACAGGGGTAAAACAAACCCCACAAACTGTTGCACAGCACACTGAACTAGAATCCTATTTTTTTTTCTTACTATGATCCAGGCTATGAAGCCTGTTTCGTCTAAGGCCAAGTATAGGGTTTGGTCCATTTTCCATTCCTGGTGCATGGACAAGGACTTTGACCTTCCGGTGTTTTTTTTTTTTTTCCCCCAATCCAGGATGGTGTCAACAAACGAGACTGCTTGATTTCCTTGAGGGTTCAGATTTCATGTCTGTTTTTCCAGAGATGTATTGCCACTCTTAGATGTCAAGGTATTCATTCAAGGGGTCGCTCATGCTTTCCCTGCCTGCAAGGCTCCCCCACCTCTGCAAGATATTAATTTGGGTCTTGGTGTTTTGTAGTGACCTCCCTTTGAGTCCCTTCCAACTATTTCTTTGCATCTGTTGACGTGGAAAATGTATTTTCTTTTGGTGTGGTCTCAGTTCGCAGAGTTGCAGGCTTTGTCTTGCAAGCCACCTTTCCTGATTTTTCACAAGGACAAGGCAGTTCTTCGAACCTCTCAGGAATTTCTTCCTAAGGTGGTCTCTAAGTTCCGCATAAATCAAGAAAGTGCTGTGCCTTCATTTTTTCCCCACCCCATGTTTTGACAAAGAGAGGGATCTCCACTTTTTGGATGTGGTTCAGTGCCTTAAGTTATGTGCACCATACAGAGTATTTTTCTAATACTGATTCCTTGTCATTCCTGAGGGTCCCAGGGCAGCTTCTAACATCACCACTGCCTCCTGGATCAAGTCTACCATTCATAGGGCGTATGAACTCTGGAAGAAACCTTTTCTCTTCAGAGTTACAGAATACCCCACTAGGTCTGTGACTTTGTTCCTCCTTGAATACCTTTGCTAAGCACTATCACGTGGATGTTTTGGCTTTTTCTGAGCCAGCTTTGGAAAGAAGGTCTTTTCAGGTGGTTCTGCCTGTCTAGGGACCTATTTTTTCCCTGTACCTTACTGTTCAACTGTTTGAGCCTGGTTGGCTCTTGTTCTTGTGCCCTGTGCAACTTTTTCCAGTGTCTTTTGACTCCTAGTTTTGGTTCAGTCTGTTCCGGTTCTGGATAGTACTAGGTCACTCTGGTATAACTGGGACAGGCACAAGGTCCTTTCTCCTTCTTCCCACCTCTTGGAGCCTACTGTTGGTATATCCCCATGGTGTTCCATATTGGAGGAATATCGAAAATATGATTTTAGTCTTACCTGTTGAATCCTTTTCTTAGTCCATATGGTACACAGGTCTCCCACCCAGAGAAACAGTCCTTCTATGTTATTTTTCTCACAGGAGTTTTTTTTTTTTCCCTCCCTCTCTCTCTGTCCCTCTTTGGTGTGGTTGTCTCACATCATAACTGGAGGTGGACAGGGTTGGCCTGCAGAAGAAGCTGGGAGTCCTCACCAACAGGACTTTGTCTTTTTTGAGTGTGTTCTGCCCTCCAAAGGAGAAGCTCAAACCACCATGGTACCTGTGTTCCATATAGATTAAGAGAAAGGGAATTAATAGATAAGTCTTAAATGCTATTTTAACCACTTTGGCTGTGATCTAATTTTGCATTTGTTCTCTACTGGTATATACCTTTGAATGCATTTCTGAAACACTGCCTCTCTAAGTTGGCCAGATGGAGTTCAGCGAGGGACAATCTTCAATGAGCATAAGAAAAGTCCTGCCCTCATTTGTCAATGGGGTATGGTTTTCCTTATACTCGGTGCATGAAGACTGTCCCTGACTACGAGCTATCCGGTCACATCTGAGGGGAGGCGGCATACAGGAGGTAAAAGGGGTGGGGGGGATAACTTAGAATTTAATTATTGTTTAACTACAAAACAGAAAATATTGAAATACAGTGCTACATTGCCCACTTTATGAGGATTAATCAAGCTTTTTTCCAATTCTGCCTGGACAGAGATATTTAAGTGCAAGCGGAATATCTTCCTGGCCTATCCAATACGGTAGCAGACTGGAATTCCAGACCTCTTATGGAATCCAGAGACTAATTTACACACAAGTTTTCAGGAAAATAAATGTTGCTTTGGGCCCTCTTGAAATGCACCGTTTTATGTCAAGACTGAGGAAAAGGTTATCAAATTTTTTCAGTTGGCGACCAGATCCAGAAACACCAGCAGTAGAAGCGTTCCTTCAAAGTTGGAACGAGTTCAGGAATTGTGCGTTTCCTCCTTTCACAAGGATTCCCAGAGTCATTCTTTAGGTCTGGAAACAAAAAGCTACCATATCTCAGGTCACCCCTTTCTGGACAGTTCAGCTGTGGTTCCCTTCATTTCTGAAACATTCTTTAGACTTCACACATTACATAGTTCCATTCCCTCATTTAACTGATCTATTTTAGAATCCTCAATCTATTAGTGTTAAACCAGATAATCTGATGACTCTACTTATTTCAGGGGTCCTTGTTGTATTAGTTCAATCTCTTATCTCTGAGTCATGGACCAAAGTACTAGGTCACATTACAGATCATGTGTGTGTGTTTGGTCATGTTCGTGCCTGGAATGGGATTTTGATCCCGTATCCTCTAAGCTAGCTAGTATTTTCTCTCGTTTTTTTTCAAATAGGAAAAACTTACAGAACTATTAATTGGTATAGATCTATTTCTATTAACCATGATCAAATAGATGGTTTTCCAACGGGCCAACACCCATTAGTATACAGACTTATGAAAGGAATTCTATTGTCTAGACTTCCTAATAGATATTCCAACCTTTGAGATGAGAGGATTGTGTTAGTTTCTGGAATCCTGGCCTGTTAATAATAGGTTATCACTGAAAAAAAATTCAGCCAAACTTACTCTCACCGCGTCAAGTGTAGGACGTATGCGCTCTAAACATCAACAAATAGATCTTTCTCTATCATCCAATTTGGAACACTGGTACTATGGGGGTTAAGTCCCTCTTTGGAGGACAGGACACCTCTCAGAAAGACAGTCTTTTAGGTGGAGACGCCCAGCCACTCCTCCAGCTCAACCCTCCCTGCATTCACCAGTTATGAGGTCTCCTCTGAGTTGACAACATGGCCAGCAACACTTCTTTTTATTATTATTTTCTGATTAGATATGGGGCTGTCACAATTCACCCATTAGGAGGGTTACCATTCCTGGCTTCCCCTGGAGTGGACTGACCAGTGTACAGGTGCTGTGTGGACCCTTGCAACCCTGTGGATGGAATCTTACAACCCAAGTTTTCCCTCCCAGCAGAGTCCGTAGGGGCTGTGCCCCCTTCACAATGATAACCCGAAGAAAGAAGATTGGTGAGTAACTCATTGAGTGCCTTGGTACATTGTGCCTGCAATGTGCCTCTCCATACACAGGTTTTCTCTGAGGCCTTGGGTTCCTGCACTCACGTTGGGTATCTTTCTTTATTTGTATCTGTTGATTCCCTGAGTAATGAAGCAAAGATGGATGCTTTTGGATAGTTAATCCCTTCTCTGCTATTCTGTCTGGGTTGGGAGCTTTTCCCTTTAGGGGCCTGTCTGCTTGGTGCCTGCAACATGTCCCTGGGGTCATTGATGTTTTGGGTATCTTTTGTAATTTAAGAACTGTTCCCCTGCTGCCGCCATCTTTGCTCCATTGACTTCTAAGGGAGACCTTCATTGAGACATATCTCTGCAAGTGTTTGACGTACAGAAGTCAGAGGTAAGCTCTTTCTTGTTTCTCCATGCGTTTTCATCCGGTTCACATCTTGGGGGGTGGGTAGTCTGTGATTATTACGCAGACTGAGTTGTAGGCTTTGCTAAACAACAGCAACAGAGAATGCCTGTTTCTCTGGCTTTCTTCCTATTGGCTGTCAGTTTTGCATTCCCATTTTACTTCTCTTGCTTATCCTACGCAGTGACAGATTCTCCTTGCTCTCCTCCAGATTAACCCTTTGCTTACAAGGTAAGTAACTTTTTGGGCTTTCTAGGGTGAATTATTAGTCTGGGGAACAGTTACTAATGTTCTGTACCAGTCTTAGACACTTCTTCTGTAAGGATGTCAGATTTAAAGGGTCATGGGGCTAGAATTAAGACTAAGGACTCAGGGGCATCACTTACCACCCTTGCTTACTGTTCCTCATGTCAAACGGAGCTCCCTAAAGTGTATTCGGATCTCTGCCTCTCCGGTATTGTGGCTCTTACTGGGGGCCTCCATCACTAACGACAGCTAGCTTTTGTAAAATCACTGCTCTATACAGTGACCCAGCTTTTATTCTCCTCCAGGGGGTCCTTCAGTTCTGGAAGCCTCCCAATACCTTTAAATACATGGCCCCCAGATCTCAGTGTTCCTACGCTCCTAGGGGCTTCTTCTGAGGAGGATTGACTACTCCTGTGGGAACTCTTATAAGGCTGACCCTCTTTCCTCTGCTGAGGGGCTAATAAGGGCAGTTTTGGAGAACATTCAGGTCCCTGACACCCCTGATGAGGGGTCTTCCTCTACAACTGTCTTCCAGAGGCGTAAGAAATCTTCTGTTTTTCTCCCTAGTGCCACTATTGATCAGATCCTTCTGGATAAGTGGAAGACCACTGATAAGAGATTGTCTAGAGAACCTTTGTGATAGACCCACACAATGATGAGTTGTGTAACAGTGCTTTGCGCTGAAAGGACTAAGCACTGAAAATTTAACAGTCCATTCATTAACCCTTTGAGTGCCAGAGAGGTACACAACACATTGCTTTGCAATACTTTGCCTTCGCTCTGGCATTCAAAGGTTTAAAGCAGTTGTTTTATTAACCGCGCGTGCAAGGCCATGTCTATAGATTATATATAATTTTGTGTAAATATGCAACTTTGCTTTGAAAAGTTCAAAAGTTCTCCACGACATACTTGAAAAATGATATAAATCTCCATGCGTGCTCCCTGGTAAAACAGTTAAAATCTATTAACCCTCTGAGTGAGGCCATGTCCAGTGCATTGCCTCCTCTCATGCCCAATATGCCTGATGTATCTACTGACGAGATACCCCATACTATGCCTTTTGAACTGGCCAAAGGTCCCTATCTATTAACCTTGTGAATTATGTCCAGCGCATGGTCTCATGTATTCCTCAAAGTTCCTGATCTAGTAACCCTGTGAGTGATGGCATGTTCACTGTATTGTATCGTGTACTGCCAAGTGTCCCTGATCTATTAACCCTGCGAGTAACAGAAGTGACCAGTGCATTTCTTCCAGCCATTCTCAATGCCCCCTCAGCTCCATCCAGTCTTCGGGAACCATCAACGGGTGATAATTTTTGGGAGATCCTTAGTTCAGTACAGATATCGTCATCAACGTAACGAAGTCACAGACTACCCGCCTATGAACAAACGATGGATTAAAAACCTGACCTGTTACCGTCCCCCGATGTTAAGCTTTGAGGGTCATTGCCTCTGTGCAGTGTGCTTCTAGTTTGTTATGCCTTTGAGCAAAAGGAATGGTTAGTACATCCCTTCCACTGTTAAACAGTATTGCTGATCTTTTAATCCTAGAAGTACTAAGGAACCCTATCATAGCTGTCTACAACAACATGGCGCAGCACGACGACTGGCTTCGCAACACGACTAACACCGTGATTGACTCTTATTGGACACGCCTATTTCAGTGTCAGCCTTTTTATTGGTTTGTCTAACGAACATTTCCTGTGTATTTGTCTGAACACAAACCTTCAGCCTGTAAATGAACGTGCTGGGTGGAGAAACGTCATTGCACCTGCCAGCCAATGGTCTAGGTCAGGGGTGTGGCTGCTCTGGAGATACTGATACTGAGCTAGACCGAGGGCGGGGTTAAAAGCCGATACTGAGAGAGGCGCACGGCCCGTTGCAGGTGAGGGTCACAATGTGACTGAATCCGGGAGAGGGGTCCCGGGATCGGGTGGAGGCCCTAGGTAGGCACGGTGTTACTGATGAAGAGTACAGGGACGTAGTGACATGGTATGGAAGGCCAGGGCCAAATGCATTATTGGAAAAGTGCCTCGGGTACTGGGTATGTGAGTGGAGAGGGGCCTGTGGTAAGGGTAACGGATGGATATTGAGTGGAGAGGGGCCTGTGGTAGGGGTAGTGTGTGAGTGGAGAAGGGCCTGTGGTGGGGGTAGTGTGTGAGTGGAGAAAGGGCTTTCTGTGATAGGCATAATGGGGGTGAGGAGACTGGAGAGGTGCCCTGGGTAAGGGTCAACGGGGGTGGGGTAGTGTGGGAGTGGAGAGGTGCCCTGGGTAAGGGTCAATGGGAGTGGGGTTGTGTGTGAGTGGAGAGGTGCCCTGGGTAAGGGTCAATTAGGAGTGGGGTTGTGTGTGAGTGGAGAGGTGCCCTGGGTAAGGGTCAATTAGGAGTGGGGTTGTGTGTGAGTGGAGCGGTGCCCTGAGTAAGGGTCAATGGGGGCGGGGTTGTGTGTGAGTGGAAAGGTGCCCTGGGTAAGGGTCAATGGGGGCGGGGTTGTGTGTGAGTGGAGAGGTGCCCTGGGTAAGGGTCAATGGGGGCGGGGTTGTGTGTGAGTGGAGCGGTGCCCTGGGTAAGGGTCAGAGGGGGTGGGGATGTGTGTGAGTGGAGAGGTGCCCTGGGTAAGGGTCAGAGGGGGTGGGGATATGTGTGAGGGGAAAGGTGCCCCGGATAAAGGTCAGTGGGGGTGTGAGGGGGGAGGTGCCCTGGGTAAGGGTTAATGAGGCAGGGAGCCAGTGGTGGAAATGTCTCATTAAGGGATAGTAAGGTCTAGTAATAATAAACGCTAATTTCTCTGTCGTCCAATACAGGTTACTGGTAACTTTGGGTAGGCAATCCGCCCCTTTAAGTAGCCAGGAACAATTCTAGAATTGTATGCAGGGGGTGGAGCTTACCTTCCCTCCTTGGCTGCAGCTAGCCAACCAGCTCCAGAAAGATTTGTTCCTTGGTGAAGATAACACAGGCAAGAGAACAGTTCTGCTATAGTTTTAGAAACCTTTTTATTTTTATGTTAGATATGGAATACCACCATTAGGCGGATTACCATAACTGACAATGCCCTTAGATGTGGCTAGCTCAGTATCCAGTTGCTTTTTGTGAACCTTAAGCCCTGAGGGGGAAAATCTTGATTACAAGTGCTTTCCCAGGAGTTACCCATTGACGTTACTTCTTACTACATGGTAATCTGAAGACAGAAGATCTTCAGGGAAGGTGAGCAACCCTTTGAGTGCTGCAGGTCCACTTGTCCCACAGTGCCCCTCTGCACAGGGGTTATTCCTGGGAGCTCTTATTGCACACAACTGCACTCACTGGGTCTTTCTGTTATGTCTGTCAGTGTTTGGAGCAACTTTATGTGGTAAATTAACTCTCTAACTGCTGGTTGGAATCTTTTGGGGTGGTTATTGGCACTTTCCCTACTGGGTTCAGTGTTTTGTGGGTCTCATTACCAGTAGACCCTGAGGACGGTGATTGCTGCTATGATTCAGGGGGAATTTCTTGCTTCTCTGGACCCTCAGGACACATATTTACTTATCGGCATTCATCCAGAGAGCTGGCAGTATCTCAGATTTGCCTGTGACCAAGGGCATTTTCAGTTCTTGGCTCTTCCCTTTGGTCTGATTACAGCTCCTCAGGTCTTCAACCGTGTCCTGGGAGCCTTAGTGCCCGTCCTCCACCGGGACATCATCAGAGTTACTCCATATGTGGACGACCTGCTTCTGAAAGCCCCCTCTGCAGAACTACTTCGTCAGCAGGTTCAGGACTGCATTCACGCTCTCACCCACCATGGGTGGCTCATCAACTTGGACAAGTCGGATCTTGTCCCATCCCAGCGTCTGCTCTTCCTGGGCCTTCTCTTCGACATTCGGCAGAGCGTGGTGTTTCTCACAGACTAAGTGGCTCCCCAGATCGCACACAGGGTTTCGCTGTTGTAGCTCAAGATCCAGTTCCAGCCAAGAAGCTACCCTCTCTGGTGGGGAAATTCATCTCCACCATGGAAGCAGTCCCATTTGCCATGGCTCACACCAGGGAGCTCCAGCAGTTTGTGATCCAGCTATGCAAGGGTCATCCGGACCTTCTGCAGACATCAGTATCCCTCCCTCTTCATGTGGAACTGAGTTTGTCGTGGTGGCTCGACCTCTCCAATCTTCCGAAGGGCAAGTCCTTCCTTCTATCCTTCTGGACCACTGTGACAATGGATGCCCGCCTCTCCGGCTGGGGAGCGGTCCTGGGTCGCCTGAGTGCTCAGGGACGGTGGTCTCCAGATGAATCTCTCCTTCCCATCAGTGTATTGGAACTTCGGCCAATATTTCATGCCCTTCGTCACTGGATGCCCCAGCTGGAAGAATGCTCAGTCCGGCAATGCCATGGCTGTGGCTTACATCAACAAGCAGGGTGGAACAAGAAGTCTCGCCGCTTGGCTAGAGGTCAAGGCTATTTTGTCCTGGGGAGAAGAACACATTCCTGCCATATCCGCAGTGCACATTCCAGGTGTAGACAACGTCCTGGTGGACTTCCTCAGTCGGCACACTGTGTACAGCAGACAGTGGGAACTGCATCCAGAGGTGTTCAACCTCATTGTTCAGAAGTGGGGTCGACCTGGTTGTGTCTTGTCACCATCAGAAGGTTCCAATGTTCTGCTATCGCTGGAGGGATCCTCTAGCTCTAGCGGTGGATGCCATGTCCATTCCTTGGTTATTTCCTCTGGCTTACATCTTCCCTCCCCTTCCTATGTGGCACAGAGTGTTAGGGAAATTGCGACTGGAGCATTGTCCAGTCATTCTGTTGCTCCATACTGGCCTCAACGAGTTTGGTTTCCAGAGCTTCTGGATCTGTTAGTGACGGATCCGTTCCGATTCTCCTCTCGTCAAGAGCTTCTCGAGGGTTACCTGTGGAAAGATGACGTTCATCGTCTTGCTTTGACGGCCTGGAAATTGAAGAAGAGTATTAAAAAAAGGTTTTTCTTCTGGTATGGTGGCTACCATACTTGGTGCTCGCAAGCCAGTTTCCTCAAAGGCCTACCATCATGTCTGGTTGACCTTTCTATCTTGGTGTGCCAATAGGCACTTGTCTCAGGAATTTAATCTGCCCACGGTCTTGGCCTTCTTGCAGGATGATGTGGATAAGGGCCTCAGTTTGAGTTCCCTTAAGGTTCAGACTTCTGCTCTTTGTTTTCTTTCAGAGGCGCATTGCTATCCTTCCTGATGTCAAGGTGTTTTTCCAGGGCGTTGCTCATACTCGCCCTGTCTTTAAGGCTCCTGCTCCTTAGTGGGATCTTAATCTGGTTCCGGGTGTCCTTCAGCCCCCTCCCTTTGAGTCCTTGGCTACTATTCCTCTACGACTTCTGACGTGGAAAATAGCCTTTCTACTGGCAATCGTGTCTATTCGCTGTGTGGCGGAGTTGCATGCTCTGTCCTGTAGATGACCATTTTGGTGTTTCACAAGGACAAGACGGTGCTTCGCACCTCTCAGTAGTTCCTTCCCAAGGTGGTTTTGGAGTTCCACATCAATCAGGAGATTGTGGTGTCCTCTTTCTTCCTTGAGCCCACCTCTGACAAGGAGAGGGATCTCCACTTGATAGACGTGGTGCGTTGTCTCATTTTTTGTACATCACACTAAGTCTATCAGGCATTCTGATGTGCTATTCATCATTTCTTAGGGTCCCAGGGCAGGAAGACCTGCATCCAAAGTGACTATTGCTTCTTGTATCAAGTACATTATTCGTAAGGCTTATGAGCTGAGGAAGAAGCCTGTCCCTTTCAGGGTCATGGCTCATTCTGCTCGATCTATTGTGGCCCTTGGGCTTACAAGAATCAGGCCTCTGCTGGTCAGTTGTGCAAGGCTGCCACTTGGTCGCCTGTGCACACCTTTTCGAAGCACTACCATTTTGATGTGCTGGCATCGGCTGATGCCAGCTCTGGGAGGAAAATCCTGGAGGCAGTCTTACCTGTCTAGGATCTTCTTCAGTTCTTGATGCTTCCTTCACTTTTGAGCCCTGTTGGCTCTAGTTCAGTGTGCTGTGTAACAGTTGGGGTGTTGTTACACCTGTTCAGTGTCCGTTGACACTCATTGTTTGTTGGGCTGTCTCTGAGCTGATGGTTCATATAAGCGCTGGTGACTTTGGGGGCCTTGTGCCTGGTCCTTGCCTTACTTCCCACCTCTGGGAAACTCAATGGTTGGACATCCCAAAGTTACCAGTAATCTGTATTGGACGGCAGAGAAAAGAGGATTTTAGTCTTACCTGTTAAATCCTTTTCTCTTAGTCCATACAGGTTACTGGTCTCCCACCCTGTGAAGAGACCATGCTTGGCTCTTCTGTGGTAGACTTTGGGGGGTCCTTCAGGGTCAGGCTCACAGGAGTCTTCTTTCCTTCCACTATCTAGTCATAGTGTCTCAAATCTTTCTGGAGCTGGTTGGCTAGCTGCAGCCAAGGAGGGAAGGTAGGCTCCAACCCCTGCAGTAATTTCTAGAATTGTTCCTGCCTACTTTTAAAGGGGCGGATCGCCTACCCAAACTTACCAGTAACCTGTATGGGCTAAGAGAAAAGGATGTAACAGGTAAGACTAAAATCCTCTTATTGTAGCTATTAAAATAACAAAGTAAGAGGTTAGTCCTATCTCTCAATCCTTTATGGTTTGAGAGATTTATGAAGATAAAGTTCTCCTCTTTCTGTTACATGACCTGTAAAGCTATCAGCCCGAGATTCTGGTTGCGTAACCAGATGAGGCTCTTCAGCAGAGCCGAAATAGCATGATTGTAACAGAAATCCTTAATTGGAAAGGTCTACAAAGTATGCCTGCAAACCAGGCACACTTTATAGACCATTCCAATTAAAGATTTGTGTCACGATCACACTATTTTGGCTCTGCCCAGGATATCTTGCAACCTGCTTTAGAGGTCACATCACAGAGGGGGGGATTTTTTCTTCGTATATCTCTCAAAAGATAAGTTTTAGCTTATTGTAACAGCTACGTTTGTATTTATTATTACTAGACTTTACTGTCCCTTTAAATCAGAGGCATTTATGAAGACTACATTGTACAGGACAGACCAGGAATCAGTGGAACCCTGAAGTGTGTTTCTTATAATTTGTGGATTTTCCTAACTTCTTGAAGTTGTCAGGATTTTATTAAAGACGTGGAGGCGAGTATTATGCATTCAAATCCTTCTTTACTACTCCAGCAGCAAAATGAACGTTTAAATACAAGAGAAAATTAAACCAATACAGTAAGATAACCCCGCCCCTTACATAGCAGTATCCAATCACAATCATATCCACAGTATAACTGCAATATCCAATTCTTCTAATTTCCCTCTTTCTTTGATGCAGATCCAATCCAAGCTGAAGTCATTTAAAGCCAAAACTTGAGAGAAATCACCTTGAAACTGTTAGACGATTCTTCGATTCACCAATATGATTATCCTAAAGAAAAAACAAAGAAATAGGGAGGGTTAATACAGGGGTGGATAATACTCGCCTCCGTGTCTTTAATAAAATCCTGACTTTCCTTCACAAAGTTAGGAAAATCCGCTAATTTTAAGGCGAGACACAGAGGCTCATATTATGCAAGTTTAAGGCTGATTAATAACATTAACAGTTGCATGAATAATAGGTTTAAAATAAAAAATCTTTAAAGTGGATTCATTGGACCAATCAGCCGCTTTAAGGATATCTTCAAGTCTGGCACCAGACATATAAGAGTTGGAAGCCATAGCTCCTTGCGAGGAATGTGCACCAAACAAATTAGTATCAACTCCTGCTGACTGCATGATCCAATTAATCCATCTTGCCCAAGTAGCTGTAGAAACAGGTCTATAAGGTTGTACAAAAGAAATAAACAATTGTTTTGAATTTCTAGTTCTAAACTTTTTGGTAGCTAGCTGAGGATTCTGAGGAAACTTTGGATAGAAGATTTCCCTGGATAAAGATTTAGTTCGTCTAGATATTATAAGTCTTACACCATCAGGTTCGTAAAATCTATTAGAAATGCCTAACGCGTGAACATAAGCCACTCTCCTAAAGAAATGAGGCAAAGTAACATGGCAAGTTTAGCTGAAATTTGTTTTCATGACAAGTCCTCATTAGGAGGCCAAGATTCCAAAACATGAAGAACTACTGTTACATCCCAAAGGTCAGAATATCTGGTAGTCGGAGGTCTAGAAATTTTATACCTTTAATAAGCCTACACACCAAAGGGTGTTGACCTAAAGGAAAACCTGCAATGAATGAATGACCAGCCGAAATAGCCGATCGGTAACAATTAATGATCCTGTAGGCTTTGCCCTGCTGAAAACAGGAGGACAGAAAATTTATGATAGAAGTTAAATCGGCAGAAACGGGATCCAAATTCCGTTCCATGCACCAACGTGTCCAGATATTCCAGCATGATTTGTAACATGCTCGAGTACCCGGTGCCCAAGCCTCGGTGATGAGTAATTGAGCCAATTCCGTCGATAAACCACTGATTCCTGAAATCCGCCATGCTAAAAGATGCAACTGATTTTGAAGCAGGAGGCTGTGTGAATTCCCTGCTGGGTCCAGCAACAGCTGGGGAAAGGGAGTCAGATAACGTGGGAAGTCTATGGACAACTCTAACAGATTCGGAAATCATGGTTGAGCAGTCCAAAATGGTGTTGTTAGAACCGTGGTAACCTGTTGCTTCCTGACTTGGAGAATGACCCTGGGAATCATGGCAAAAGGAGGGAACGCGTAACTCCCCATTACAGGCCATTGCAGAAGAAAGGCATCCACTGCTGAAGCGTCTGGATCCAGTCTCCAACTGAAGAAACTTGGAAACCGAGAATTCAGTCTGGAAGCAAAAAGGTCTAAATGAAAGGGACCCCAGATTGAATTCAATATCGTGAAAACTGAATTGTGGAGCGTCCAGTCGCTTGAGTCTATCAGATATCTGGAGTTCCAATCCGCAATGGTATTGGATAGTCCGGGAAGATATTCTGCCTGAACCGAAATGTTTTTGTTTGGGCAAAACTTCCAAAACTCCTTGGCCAGATTTGCCAAGGTTTTCGGTTTTGTTCCACCCATATGATTTATGTATCTCACTGCTGACACATTGTCCATCTTTAGAAGAATACAACAATTTGACGTGTCTTTTGTGAAGCTTTTGATGGCGAACGATCCTGCTAATAATTCCAAGCAATTTATGTGCATGGTTTTCTCCGTGATTGACCACTTCCCTCCTGTAGTGAGATTTCTGCAGCGGGCTCCCCAACCTGCATTGCTGGCGTCTGATACTATGACTACATCTGGAGACATGCCGAAAATGGCCCTCCCATTCCAGGCTTCCATATGGTTTAACCACCATAGAAGCTCGTCTCTGGCTTCTTCGGATAGAAGAATACATTCCGAATAACCGAGACCTCTGCGAAGATGACAAATTTTCAGTCTTTGGAGGGCTCGATAATGAAGTGGAGCCGGAAAAATTGCCTGAATTGAGGCAGAAAGAAGTCCTACTATTCGCGCTATCATCCTCTGAGAAATCAAATCTTTCCTCAGAATGTATTTGATTTCCTTTTGAATGTTCTTCAGTTTCCTTTGAGGAAGAAGAATAGAATTCAGAGAGTCCACTACAAATCCCAGAAATTCTATACTCTGAGTTGGTTGTAATACCGACTTCTTCCAATTTATGATAAAGCCGAGGTCTGTCAAGATCTGAATAGTCATTTGAAGATGTGTTTTGATCACATTCAGATCCTGAGACATGATTAGAATATTGTCTAGATAAATTATCAAGCAGACTCCTCTGTTCCTCAAAAAATTACAGGCTTCATGATTTTCGTGAAGCACCATGGAGCCGAGGATAGACCGAAAGGGAGACACACGAATTGCCATTTTACACCTTTCCATAAAAATTGTAGGAGATTTTGTTGGTGTTGAGCAATGGGGATCGTTAGATATGCATCTTTCAAATCCAAATTTACCATCCAATCCGATGGCATTAGATCTCTCAGGCAATGAATGCCTTCCATTTTGAAATGCCTGTAAAGGATAAAAGCATTTAATTCTTTTAAATTTATGACTGGGCGTACGCCCCAATCTTTCTTGTTTACCAGGAAAATGTTGCTGACAAAATCTGGTTCTGATAAGGGAGCTAAAATTATTGTTCCTTTCCTTTCTAATTCTAATATCTCTAAATCCACCAAAAGGAAATCTTCTTTTGAAAACTGGAAAGAATGTGGAATTTGATATTGATGAGGATTGAGATAAAATTCTATTTCGTATCCTAAAATTGTCTGAAGTACCCAATGATTTGAAGTGATCTGAGACCAGTTTTGTAAAAAATGGGCGAGTCTGCCACCCCTCTAAGGGAAGGGGAAGGACCATTACCTGTATAAGGTCTGGATCTTGGAAGTCCTCTCGCATTCCTAGATCTCCAGATTCTTCCGCGTTGAGGGAAAAGGGGAGAAGAACTCTGGTCTCTTGGGAATAACTTCCTTTTCCATAGTACATAGGGTCTTGAAAATTCCTATATTGGCCTCTATAGGAACCAGAGGAACGGCCGGGGAAACGACCCTTGCTTTTCCCGGCCCTGACAAAAATCTTTTGATTAAAGACTTTTTTTCATAGAATTTTGAGCCTTATCAAGGGCTGTGAAAGTATTAACGTACTTTCCCAAATTTTTTATGAAAGACTCCCCAAATAATACTCCATTAGCTTCTGGACCTGCTTCAGTAGAAGCCATTTCTGATAGCTTTGTATCAATACGGAGGAGAATAACCGTTCGTCTTTCACTAGAATGTGCCTTATTGGTATTTCCTATTGAGCAAAATGCCCTTTGAATCCATCCTCTTAGGATGTTAAGATCAACTGAGGATTTATTAGAAATGGCCTCTTCAATGAGACTGAAAACTTTTGCTAGAGGGCCAACCGTATCCAGCAATTTATCTTGGCACAGTTTAAGTGACCTTTCCACGCCATTTCTAGGGTCTCTTCCTGATTTGGCTATATATTGAGCCATTTGTGGATCCATCATAGGGGTATCGCAGATTTTATTAATAGAAGGTCTAGGACATTCTCACCTTAATTTATTTCTAGATTTTGAATCTAGAGCTTTTCTCAGCCATAATTCTATATATTTGGCCACATGGTCTTTAGGCACCCATTCTGAAGACCTGGGGTGTTTTATACCTTCCGGGTTAAAAAAAAAGGATTACCTCTTTCATCTAGTACCACATTATCATCAATATCATCCCCAAGATCATTATAATCTGTATTATTCACATCAGATTCATTTGAAGCATCCAAATCATAATCTTTTTAGTTTTGTGTTCCTCATATTCATTGCTTGAATCCTTAGAAGAAGATTTCAAACAAAAAGAATCTGGTTTAGACCTAATCTTATTTCTTTTGCTCGGTACTCCATTCTCCCGAGTTGTTGAGGTTCTTTTATGTGGAGCTGATCCACATGATTTTGCACTAAAGTTCTTAGTGTTTTCTTTATGAGAACGTACATGTTCTGTTTCTGAGGAACAATGCTTCATTTTCCTTTTCTTTTTACCTCCTTTATTATTTTGATTCAGTCTCTCAGGAGAAGAATCAATAACATTCAATTGTTCAGTAGATTGGGGAATTAAATTCATTTGAGGAGGATTATTGACTTCTGAGAAAAAACATCTGTAATGGACTTAGCCAAAGTTTCAGTCATCTGATTCATACAGGACGCGATGGCATTGGAAACGGATTTATTAACCCTTTGGTCCATTAAATTCTGAATATGCTCATCAGTAGATTTAGATGGGAAAGCAAATGCGTCTTGTGAATCAGAATTGACAAATACATTGTCTTCCTCCATAAAATGACTAGGAATTTTATTCTCTTTTTGTGGTGTAACGGGAGGAATAATTTTATGAGACATACTAATAAAGAGACTGTCAAAATTCAAATATCTTAATTCAAATTTAAGAAAATTAAATCTGAGAAATAATTTTTTTTCTACAAAAAAGTGAAGAAAAAACTGTCAATAAATAAATTCTGATAGTATAGATAAGAATATATAAGCTATGAAAATTAGCTAAGGCAAAAAACAGCGTCTATAGTTACCACAGACCAGCACAAAATGGTGCCGACGTCTGAGGTAAACTATACACGCACAGAAATGACAGGAAGGGCAAAGCCCTCGTCCAAGATGGCCACCGATAGTGTTATAAAGTCCAAAACGGGCAAAAAAAACAAAGTTTAATGCAATATTACAAGTCAGATCATGAGGACAAAAGAGAAGCGAAACTCTAACAAAACAAATGTTGGAAGAGTTCCAAAGCGGAGTCGCGCCTTGAGGTACCATAAAGAAAGAGAAAACGCTATGTAAAGACTGAGCATGCGAGGGATTCGTCCGAAACAACGGACAGCAACGGAGACAAAAGAAAAACGTTGTATGAGGAGGAAAAACCGAGTATAACAAAATAAAAGTATACCAAGTAAGAAAACTAAGAAAAATAGAGGTAGAGCACCTCACAGGACCAAGAGAAATATATAGAAAAATCGGATGATAGAACAAACAGGTCAAAACTAAATAGGAAGAATAAATTACCTAAAAATACCAGCATTAACATAAAATAATAAATAAAAGACTGAAACCATATATTTTATTCAATGCACCAAAAATATACTTATCTGTCAAGCGAACAGCAAAGAAAGAGGAAATTAGAAGAATGGATATTGCAGTTATACTGTTGATATGATTGTGATTGGATACTGTTATGTAAGGGGCGGGGTTATCTTACTGTATTGGTTCAATTTTCTCTTGTATTTAAACGTTCATTTTGCTGCTGGAGTAGTAAAGAAGGATTTGAATGCATAATATGAGCCTCCGTGTCTTGCCTTAAAATTCAGTGTTATATGCTCAGATTGTTGTGTGTGTCGTGGTTCATGCAATTCAGTGTGTGCTTTTGTCTGTCGTCCAATATAGGTTACTGGTAACTTGGGTAGGTGACCGCCCCTTTAAGTAGGCATGAACTTTTCTTTAAGAAAATGCTGGGTGGAACCTACCTTCTCTCCTTAGCTGCATCTAGCCACTTCTCCCCAGTAAGATTTGTTCCTAGATGAAGATACAAGGCAAAAGAACAGTTCTGCTATAGTTTTAGCTTATTTTTTGTTTTCTGTTAGATATGGAATACCACCGTTAGGTGGATTACCATTGCTGACATTCCCTAGTGGATAGCTCAGTTTCCAGGTGCTATGGTGGACCTCTTGTTTGACAAGTTCTTTCCCTAAGAGTTGCCTAATGATGCTTCTTCTTTACACATGGTAATCAGAAGACCTGTAGAAAAGGTGAGGAACCCTTTGAGTGTTGAGGTCCACTTGTCCCATGCTTCCTCTCTGCACAGAGGTCTCCTTTGGAGTTCTTAATACATACTCCTGCACTCATTGGGTTTGTCTGTATGTTTGTTGGGGGTTTGGAGCAGTGTTCCAGTGGCATCTTTTGGGGGGTTTTAACACTTTTCTTTTCAGGGTATGGTGTGTATTTTACTTTTAACTTTTGTGGTGTTTTTACAACTTTAAGTCACTGTATAAACGCCATGCTCCTTTCACCTGTCTAGGACTTTACAGTTTGCGACATATCTCTGTAACCGCTCAAAGTAGCAACTTCAGAGCAACTTGCTCTATCATCTGATCAATGTTCTGTGTATTTTGTGGGGCTCAGGGGGCTTCAGGCACTGTTGGAGTACCTTTTGTCACGGTTTTATTGAACACTCAGACAATTGGGTAGGTTAAAAAGCTTTATTCAACAATATAAAGCGCAGCAAGGCCCCTCACGGGTCCAAACTTTACAACAGTGGTTGACACAGGACAGGGCATACAATTAGCAGTACAATACTGGAGGCTTTACTGGCCTTACCGAATACCGGGTAAGGCAGCCTGAAGGCAAATGCAACAAGGACTTGGAAG
This sequence comes from Rhinophrynus dorsalis, assembly GCA_037306005.1. Taxonomy (NCBI): domain Eukaryota; kingdom Metazoa; phylum Chordata; class Amphibia; order Anura; family Rhinophrynidae; genus Rhinophrynus; species Rhinophrynus dorsalis. The sequence continues at coordinate 133,221,560 of CM074728.1, forward strand.
GCTCTACCGGCCTTACCGAATACCGGGTAAGGCAGCCTGTATCTGGTGCAACAAGGAACTGAGGCGGCTGTACCGGCCTTACCGAATACCGGGTAAGACAGCCTGTATCTGCTGCAACAAGGAACTGAGGAGGCTCTACCGGCCTTACCGAATACCGGCTAAGGCAGCCTGTATCTGGTGCAACAAGGAACTGAGGAGGCTCTACCAGCCTTGCCGAATACCGGGTAAAGCAGCCTGTAATCTGGTGCCACAAGGACTTGAACGGCTCTACCGTGATACTGGCAGATAGGAAGTAATAGGCTGGCAACGTAACCGCTAGTGGCTAGATAGCACTGACCGGGTGTACATCACGTAGGCCACAGAGAATCACAGGCTGAGGGTATAATGGATAGGCAACGTTAACAGCTTAGTGACTGGATAGCACTGACTGGTGTACGTATCAGAGGCCACAGAGAATCACAGGTTGGGCATATAATGGGTAGGCAACATTAACCGCTAAGTGACTGGACAGTGCAGACTGTAAGTAGCAGAGGCCACACTGATACACAGGCATAGAATAATCGGGGCAACAAATCTGACAATAGCGGAAGCAACACAAACAGCGTAAGTCAGACAATGCCTGGATCAGTATCAGAGAGCGGTAGTCAGCCACAGCCAGAATCGGTACACAGAGAGCGGTAGTCAGCCCAAGCTTGAATCTGTACACAGGAGCGGTAGTCAGCCAAAGCCTGGATCGGTACACAGAGAGCGGTAGTCAGCCAAAGCCTGGATCGGTACACGAGCGGTAGTCAGCCAAAGCCAGAATCGGTACACAGGAGCAGCGCAGGAACGAGGTCAGACGAAAACCGGATCAAACACTGAACAGGAGCGCAGGAAAACGTGAGGTCAGAGATACCACGAAAGGGCACCGGCCCAATGACAGGAGGGCGTATATAAAGGCTAGCACCAATAAGAGGCAGGCAGGCACAAACCCGGAAGTAAGAATGTCGACAGAATCACGGGCACCATGATACCTTTTTAGGGAAAACAACATTTCCCATGACCGCTTGCTTTGTGCGCTAATTTCTGATTGGATCTCATCGGGGCATCCATTTTCTGCTTTCCCTACACGAGTATCCTATGCAGGGCTTGGACTCTCCTTCTGTCCTCGATAGATTAATCCTTTGCCTGCCAGTGCAAATTAGCGATTTCTGGGGTGAAATTGTAATCTTGCACACTGTATTGGGTTGTTTCCTTATACTTGGGATGTTTTGACACTGTGAGGATGTCAACTCTTCTGGTGCTTGGGGCTAGACCTAAGACTAAGGATACTGGGGTGTCTGTGTCCCCCATTGCGCACTGCTTCTCATCTCAATCAGGGTTGCCTAGAGAGTACTCAGGTCATTTATGCTCAACATGCGCTGTTGCCCCTGTGTCTCCCCCAGGGACCTTCAGCCATGCACAAGAGCCAGTTTGGATGCAAGAGTTTAATGCCACTACTAGAGACTTAAGGTCTATCTTGCAACTCCTTCGATCCCAATTGCAGGGGGTCTTCCAGTCTTGGCAACCCCCTACTCCTATCAGGTCTTCCCTACCAAAGCCGCAGGGAGTACGTGATGTCTGACTCCTCTGAAGGGGAACTACTGGTAGATTCTGATGAGGGGAATGTTCTGCTGTGGTCTCTTCCCGATTCTTTGGAGACCCCTTTGAGGCCTGATCCCTTGGTTGAGGCCCTGATCAGGGTGGTGGTAAACACCCTAAACATTCCCTTTGTTTCAGAGGCTCCTGTGGACCTCTCTGATGTGTTCCAGGAGCGTAAGAAGCAGTCTACCTGTTTTCCACCTAACCCCACTTTTGACCGTCTGGTGTCTAAGGGGTGGAAAGCTCCTGACAAGAAGCCTTTCATTTCTAAGAAGTTTGCGAAGTTATACCCCTTTTCTGAAGCAGCATTAGCTCAACGGGCTCATCCACCTAAGGTGGATGCTCCAGTTTCTAGGCTTTCTAAATCCACTGTTTTTACCTGTGGCAGATGTATCTGTCCTCAAGGGCTGGACTGACAGGAAACTTTAGACATCCCTTTTGCTACGGCTGGTACTTCCTTGCGCCCGGCGTTTGCTGCTGCTTGGGTGCATAGGGCCATTGCAGTTTGGACTGAACAGCTCAGGGTGGCTGTCTGTCAGGGTGCTACTATTGCTGATATGTTGCGACTCCTTGCCAACATTTTGAGGCTCAGCATTATGTTTCTGCTGCTATTTTTGACGCCATCCACTTGGTGGCTAGGGTTTCTACTATGTCTGTGGTAGCAAAATGGGCTCTTTGGCTCAAGATCTGGTATGCAGACACTACCTCTAAGAAATCCTTGCTTTCATATCTTTTTCAGGGTACCTCTCTTTGGGCCAGAGCTTAAGGACCTCATTAGTGATGCCACAGGGGGTAAGAGTACTTTGCTGCCTTTAGTGCCTGGGAAGAAGCCTCCAGTGAAGTGGAATCTGTTTTTTCGTCCCTTTCAGGCTGAGGCGCTCTTCCAAGCCCAAACAACAATGGAGGGCCAAACAGTCCTCCACAAACCTGCTCCGGAATGACTCGCCGAACCCTGGTCCTTCGCACCAGTGGGTGGTCATTTGTGCCACTTCCTCAGTGTCTGGACAGACACCCTGGGGGATCCGTGGTTTTTGCAGGTTGTGTCAGAGGGGTACAGGATCCCTTTTGTCTCTCTTCCGCCGTTCAGGTTTTTCCTTCTCACATTCCTCAGGGAGTGGAGAAACGCCGTCTGTTCCATGGTGCTGTCCAGACCCTTTTGCACAAGGTTCTGGAACCAGTCCCAGTGCCGGAAATGGGTCTGGGTTTTCTACTCCAACCTGTTTATGGTTTCCTAGAATGACGGCGGCTGTCATCCAATTTTGGACCTCAGTTCCTTTGTGGTCAAGACTCATTACCACCAGGAGTCCCTGTGGACTGTGATCGCGACCATGCCTTCTGGAGAATTCCTCGCTTCTCTGGACCTTCAGGATGCATATCTGCATATTGCCATCCATCCAGAGAGCCGGCAGTACATCCGGTTTGCTTGCAGCCAAGGGCATTTTCAGTTTTCTGTTCTTTCCTTTGGTCTGACTACAGCTCTCCAGGTCTTCAATCGCGTCCTGGGTGCATTAGTTTAGTGACCTCCACTGGGACGGCATCAGAGTCACTCTGTACATGAACAACTTGCTTCTGAAGGCTGCTTCTCCGGAACTCTTTCAGCAGCAGGTCAAGGACTGCATTCATGCACTGACCCATCACGGATGGATCCTCAACATGGACAAGTTGGATCTTGTACCGTCTCAGAGACTAGTCTTCCTGGGTCTCCTCTTTGACACCAAACAGGATATGGTGTTTCTTACAGACGAAGTGGCTCACCACATCGTCCACAAAGTGTCTGCTGTTCTGGCTCTTGATCCAGTTCCAGCCAAGAAGCTGACCTCCCTAGTGGGGAAGTTCTTTTCCACCATAGAAGCGGTTCCGTTTCCCTCACACCAGGGAACTTCAAAGGTTTGTGATCCATGTATGCAGGGGTTAGCAGGACCTACTGAAGATTTGTGTCTCTTCCCCTTCATGTGGAGCTGATCCTGTTGTGGTGGCTCAACCTCTCCAATTTGCTGAAGGGCTGTCCCTTCCTGATATCCTTCTGGACTACCGTGACTACTGATGCCAGCCTCTCTGGCTGGGGAGCGGTCCTGGGTCACAGCAATGCCCAGGGTTGTTGGTCTCCAGAGGAATCTCTCCTTCCTATCAATGTGTTGGAGCTTCAGGTGATATTTCATGCTCTTCTCCACTGGACACGTCATCTGGAGGGATGCCCAGTAAGAGTCCAATCCGACAGTGCTACGGCCATGGCTTACATCAGCAAGCAAGGCGGTACAAGAAGACTTGCTGCTTGGTTAGAGGTCAAAGCTATTTTAACCTGGGCAGAGGAGCATGTTCCTGCCATATCCACAGTTAATATTGCCAGCGTAGACAAGGTGCTGGCAGACTTCCTAAGTAGACACAGTGGACAGCGGAGAGTGGGAACTGAATCAAGAAGTGTTCAGCCTCATTGTTCAGAAGTGGGTACTTCCTTGCATCGATCTAATGGCAACAAGGTAAAATTGGAAGGTTCCGTTGTTCTGCTTTCGCTGGAGGGACCTTCTAGCTCTGGCAGTGGATGCCATGTCGATCTCATTACACTTCTCTCTGGTGTACATCTTTCCTCCCATTCCCATACTAGACAGTGTGTTGCAGAACCTGCGCCTCTAGGGCTCTCCAGTCGTTCTGATTGCTCCATACTGTCCTAGTCAAGCTTGATTTCCGAAGCTCCTGGATCTCTTAGTGGCTTCCCCGTTGTCCAGATCTCCTTCTGCAGGGGTACCTGTGGAAGGAGGATGTGGACCGTCTGGGTTTGACAGCATGGAAATTGAATCCTCAATACTGAAGAAGAAGGGTTTCTCTTCTGGTTTGGTGGCCACTATGCTTAGTGCCCACAAGCCTGTTTCCTCTAAGGCCTACCATAGAGTCTCGTTCATTTTTCTCTGTCTGATAAGCATCTTTTCCAGGACTTTGATCTTCCTACTGTCCTGTCCTTCCTGCAGGACTGACTGGATAAGAGCCTCAGTTTGAGTTCACTTAAGGTTCAGACCTCTGACCTCTGTCGTCATGCAGAGACTCATCGATATCCTTCCAGATGTCAAGGTTTTCTTTCAGGGTGTTGCTCTTACTCTTCCTATCTTTAAGACTCCCGCAACTCAGTGGGATCTTAGCTTGGTTTTGGGTGTCCTTCAGCACCCTCCATTTAAGTCCTTTGCTACTATTTCTCTGCGCATACTGACTTTGTAAGTGGCCTTTCTCCTGGTGATTGTGTCTGTTTGCCGTGTCAAGGAGTTTCATGCCCTGTCCTGTAAACCACACTTTTTGGTGTTTCACAAGGACAAAGCAGTTCTTTGCACTTCTCAGGAGTTTCTTCCTAAGGTGGTCTCGGAATTCCACATTAATCAGGAAATTCTGGTGCCCTCTTTCTGTCCTGACCCTACATCTGACAAGGAAAGGGATCTTCACTTGATAGATGTGGTGTGATGTCTGAAGTTCTGTGTGTACCACACTGAGTCTATTCGTCAGTTTGACGCCTTGTTCGTCATTCCTGAGGGTCCCAGGGTAGGGAGACTGGCAACCAAGGTGACCATAGTATCTTTGATTAAGTCTACTATTCATAAGGCTTACAATTTGTGGAAGAAGCCTGTTCCATTTAGGGTTTCGGCTCATTCCACAAGATTCATTGGGGCATCTTGGGCTTACAAGAATCAAGCCTCAGCTGATCAGTTGTGCAAGGCTGCTACTTGGTCATCTGTGCACACTTTTTCTAAGCACTGCCATGTTGATGTGCTGGCATTGGTCGATGCCAGCTTGGGACGGAAGATCCTAGAGTCTGTTTTGCCTGTCTAGGTTCTCCTTTCGTCTCTTCAGTGCTCCTTCACTTTTGAGCCCAGTTGGCTCGGGTTTTTTGTGCTGTGCTACGTTCCTGGTGTAGTTATGCACCGGTTTTGTGTCTATTGACACTTCATTGTTCTTGTTGGACTGTCTGTGTCACGACCAGAAGCGAGGACAGCTAAGGAACCAGAGTACTTGGGAGCAGGATAAGGACGCTCCTCCAACAAGAGGCCGCTGAGCTAGATGCTAGGGAGCGTAGGTTGCCTAGGCCAGGGTTGTGCTGCGGCTGAGCCGCCTATAGGTGCTGGCCGCAAAGCCAGATGTTGTGGCCCCCAGCAGAGGAGCCACTGGGTAACCCCGGATAACCCCAACCCAGACAAACTATACTCAGAGGTCCCCAGGGAGGATAGTAATCTCCAAAAGAGAATAAGTACTCACTCAGGTCTCCTAGGAAGAGGAATCCCGCGAGGCAGGCACAGCTGATAGGACACACCAAGGCTGGCGGAGACAAAAGGGCACGGTCCTGGAAGATCTTCCGGAGGCTGGAACAAGGAGAGGCAAGGTCAAATACTGGTCCGGGTAATACACAGAAGAATAAACACAGGGTCAGGCAGAGACTTGGTCACAGGCTGGTCCAGGTCATACACAGAAGAGACTAAGTAGAGGGTCAGACAGAGGCTTGGTCACAGGCTGGTCCAGGTCATACACAAAGGCACTAAGCAGAGGGTCAGACAGAGGCTAGGTCTAGGCAGGTCCGGGTCATACACACAAATGCAGGAATACTAGGCACTGGAAGCACAGATAGACACTATACTAACGCGTCTAAGCAGAACTGGAGTCAGAAAGATAAAGACCCCCAGCCGGAAGCAGCCTAGAGAGAGGCTAGAATGTCGGTGGACCTTCTACAAAGTCCTCTCTATGATCCGCCGACATGCGCTTGCACGCCGCTTCCGGAAGCGGGCGCAGACCAGAGGAGTCGCCCGGAAACCGGGAAGGCAACCCGGAGCTGTGAAAACGCCCAGGGTAAGACGATGGGTGAGCGGGACATCACACTATGATCTGACTGGCTCTGGTGACTTTGGGGGCTTTGCAACTGGTCCTTGCCTTACTTCCCACCTCTGGGAAACTCAATGATTGGACTTCCCAAAGTTACCAGCATCCTATATTGGATGACAGAGAAAATAGGGATTTTAGTCTTACCTGTTAAATCCTTTTCTCTTTGTCCATATAGGTTACTGTTTTCCCACCGTGTCAAGGGACCATGCTTGGCTCTTCTGTGACCGAACAGTGGAGTCCTTTTGGGTTAATGCTCACAGGAGTCTTCTTTTCTCTTCTTACTACCTAGTTGCTATTTAGTGTCTCAAATCTATCTGGAGAGGAAGTGGCTAGATACAGCTAAGGAGAGGAGGTAGGCTCCACCCAGCATTCTCTTCAAGAATTGTTCCTGCCTACTTAATCGGTGTTACTGTGTGTACAGATCAGTGTGTATGCGATATAGATCGGCGTGTTACTGTTTGTACGAATCGGTGTGTATGCAGTACAGATTGGTGTGTGTTTCTGTATGCTCAGATCAGCCTGTGTGTGTGTGACTATATGAACATATTGGTCCGGGCATGCTTCTATAGGTACGGATTCATGTTTATATATGTACGTTACCTTATGTACAGATCTTAATGTAGGTATAGATTGGTTTATTGGATGCACAGATAGGTGTTTGTGTTACTGAATGTACAGGTGTGTGTGTGTGTGTGTGTGTGTGTGTGTGTGTGTGTGTGTGTGTGTGTGTGTGTGTGTGTGTGTTGGATGTATTGCTCTGCTCATCCTGCTTGTGTGTGTTTACTGGATTTACATATCGGTTGCGTGTGTATTAAACTGTATGTGCTGGAGGTGAAGTGTATATGTTGTGGGTTGTTGTGCATCTATTAATATGTTTGATGTTTCTCCATTGCAGATAATGCTGTGTTCAGGAAACCCTCCTACCCTGTGACTTTGTGTCACGGATTTTGTATGGAGCCAGATCCTAGCCAGTCATCACTGGGTTTTGCAGCTGCTGTCAATGTTTGTGTGATGGCTGACAATTATCATCTGATATTCTTTTCATCACTGGCCAGCATGAGTTAGCCCAAGGCACTTGCACCTTTGAGTCTACAACTGTGCATTGTTTAGGATCTCAGGCCAGCCCTGTGCTATGTGCTATCTTCCCACCCCCTCTTTGCTGACCAGCACCTATAACATGAGGTGTAGAATATATAAAAGGAAAGTTATCATTCTCATGCTTGTGGTGGCTGCCTGTGGCCTAGCTTTGTGGAACAGTGGAAGGCAAAAGAAAAATGGATTTATTCCAGAGCTGGAAGTTGAGAAACGCCAGAGCAAGAGTCATGTATCTCCCGCAATTAGAAAACTGTCCAACGAGTCCATGGCAGACAGAGCACAAAAGAGCAAGAAGGTAGATAACATGACACTGGGGTACAGAGCAGTGGTTTTCCAGTGGAATTTTGACCAAACTATCAAGAACCTTGAAAAAATAAAGAGACCACTTAATGATGTTGTGGTGGTAGTTCAAGTGCACAATCGCCCAGAATTTTTGAAGCAACTTTTGGAGTCACTCCGGAAAGCAAAGGGCATTGAGAACATTCTTTTGATTTTTAGCCATGACTATTGGTCTCCAGAAATAAACCAGGTCATTGCCAGTATAGATTTTTGTCAAGTGCTCCAAATTTTTTTTCCCTTCAGTATTCAACTGTACCCAAATGAATTTCCTGGACATGACCCTAAAGATTGTCCAAGAGACATAAAGAGAAAAGATGCAGTTGAAATTGGCTGTATCAATGCTGAATATCCAGATTCTTTTGGGCATTACCGAGAAGCAAAGTTCTCTCAAACTAAACATCACTGGTGGTGGAAGTTGCAATTTGTGTGGGAAAAGCTCAGTGTATTAAAAGAACACAGTGGATTAGTCTTGTTCATTGAAGAAGATCACTACTTAGCTCCAGATTTTTACCACTTCCTAAAAAAAATGTGGAGTAGAAAAAACGAGGAATGCTCAGACTGTGACATTCTGTCTCTTGGAACATACATCCGCCTCCAGACGTTCTCTGAGAAAACTGATAAAGTGGAGGTGAAAACATGGAGATCCACAGAACATAACATGGGTATGGCAATGAGCAGGGAAACATATATTAACCTCATTAGTTGTTCTGAGTCCTTCTGCACTTATGATGACTATAATTGGGACTGGACCCTTCAGTATTTGACTGTTAATTGTCTTCCTAAATTCTGGAAGGTTATGGTGCCTGAAGTTCCAAGGATTTATCACATTGGAGATTGTGGTATGCACCACAACAAGCCTTGTAAACCTCTTATGGAAAGTGCCAAGCTGGAGGCTTTGTTTTCAAACAGTCAGCGTTATATGTTTCCTGAGCGAATAGAAATCAGCCGCAGGTACTCAATGGCTGCTCTATCGCCTCATGTCAAGAATGGTGGCTGGGGAGATATTAGAGATCATGAACTATGTAAGAGTTATCACAGGTTGCAGTAAGAATCTGAACCTGCAGCCTTTTCCACTTTCTATTCTTTGATCTAGACTTTTGCTCTTTATTCCAGATTACTGACGGTTTTATTAATTCTTCAGTCTTAATTTGATTCTTGACAGTCATCACAATCTTCAGTGCTTCTCATTGTATGAAATCTCTGGAGCAAATGGTTCATCGTGCCTCGTTTCTTACAAATTATGCAGTCAAGGAACTTGAGTTGAGGACCTCGTGTTTATCAAATACATTTTGAGAATAAATGATTTAATTATGTGTACTTAACTGAATATTTGTTATTTCTGGTTCCCAATATGTTAAAAATGCATTTGACCCATTTCATTACAATACAATGTGCTTAGTACTAGGTTGGTGCTGAAAAGATTTAAAGGGATGTTCATATACAGTATTTACTATGGGAATAAATAGAGCTAAAACACCATCATAAATCTATGTAAATTGGTAACATTTTTGTGCAACTCTAAAGTGCATCAAGTTATACTGAGATGTGGCCCAAATTCATGAATTAAAAACTCGAAAAGACAAACCTGTGCTATTGCATAGGGATTTCTCCAATGTGAATTTGTTTATAGCCTATATAATACTGTTTATAACACATTTTAATTATGTTTTCTTAGTGATTTCACTAATGTGAAGCTATGTACAACATATAGTACGTGTGAAGTCATTTTTCCAAGTTGAGGTATTTGCATAGTTTTTGAATTAAATATTTTTGTCACTGAGTGACTTAGGAATAACAACTCTGACAAGAATAAATATGGTAAAACAATGATCTTAAGAATAGTACAATAAAATAAATAGCACTTCCCCAACCTTCACAGGGCCAGATATGAGGACCATGACTGGACACTTCCTCAGCCTTCACAGGGCAGGTTAGGACAAGGACAGGATCACCGGACTGGAGGCAGATAGAGTACCACTCTGCCTATCTGTAAGCTCTAGTAGCAAGGATGGTAGTGGCTACTGAGACAGGAGCAGCTGTAAAGCCCCTGGAAACAGGAAAATTCCCCTAGAATGCTAGGGTGACTGGACAGGCACCAGAGGCAGATTCACCCTAGAATGCTAGGGTGACTGGACAGGCAGCAGCACAGGATGGTAGGCAACTGAAAGGTCAGTGACACGGACTGACGCAACTGTATGCCGCTAGTAAGGAGGAATCTCCAAGTAGGCCTAAGCCAGGAGTCAAATCAGAACGGGTAGTCAGCCAGGGGTTGGATCGGGTAGTCAGCCAGAGCCAGGCGTCAAACCGGAACAGTTGGTCAGCCAGAGCCAGGAGTCACACCAGAACGGAGAGCAGTCAGGGATGAAGCGGAGCCAAAGTCAGATGAAACCAGGAGTCTTAACGGTTTTGTAGGACACTCAGACCAGTAGGTTAGAATAAAACACAGTTTTATTAAAGACAAGAAAGACTGCCCTCTATAGGCAGTACAGAATGACTGAAATAGACCGTAAAGTACATATGCCCTCTCAGGCCCAGTATATAGGGAAATAAATATATATATACTGTCTCAGGACAGGCATAAGTAGCATACAGGGTGCTCAAGGGTTAAAGTTCATAGAAATCAAATCAGTCTCTGTTGTGGTGTGTTTGACACGCCCATAAGATGGTAAAGGAGTGATATAGTGGTGCTAGATATGGGAACACCAGTAAATGGAACAGGACAGAGACTACTGCTTATGCTGAGCAGGGAACTGAGGCCAAAATACTCTGCAAGAGCTTTTAGGAGCTTGGAGCCACTAGCACCCAACCGGTGCGTTAACGGAGACCAAATACACTGCGAGAGCTGAGGAGTATAAAGCCAATAGCACCCAACTGGCGCTGTAACGGAGACCAACTACACTGCAAGAGCTTAGCTGTATAGAGCCAATAGCGCCTCTCCGGTGTTGTAACGGAGACCAACTATACTGCAAGAGCTGAGGTGTATGGAGCTAATCGCACCCAACCGGTGCGGTAATGAGACTACTGCGCCCAACAAGTGTTAACGGATGCGCAAGGTAAATCGGAGGCCACCATTCTCTGCAAGTGTTAACGGGAGGCTCTTTCTAATGGAGACTACAAGGCTCCGCAAGTGTAAGCGGAAAGCTCAGGGTAGCAGAGGCACGGCTCTGCAAGTGTTAACGGAGGCTCAGTGAACGGAGGTAACAGTGCTCTGCAAGTGCAAACGGAAGGCTCAATGAACTGGGACCACTGTGCTCTGTAAGTGTAAACGGAGGCCCAGAGTAACGGAGGCACAGTGCTCAGCAAGAGTAAACGGGAAGGCCCAGTACATAGGAGGTAACAACTGTCAGCCCTGCAAACAGCACAGTGGAAGTCAGAATGTCGCCCAGGCGACACTGGAACAGGATCTCAGCAGGAACACAGGCAGGGTCGTCAATGTAGCCGGGTCAGGTCACGGAGCAGGAACATCAGCCAGGCCGGGTCAAATCACGGAGCAGGATCGTCAGAGTGCACCACAGCAAAGAGTGACAGAAAAAGATCATGGGAACCATGATAGTACCCCCCCCCTCAAAGACCCCCTCTCCTAGCAGAGGGTCTAGATTTCTGGAAATTGCGCAACCATCTAGGAGCGTGAAGGTCCTTCTGATCGACCCAAGAACGTTCTTCAGGGCCATAGCCCTTCCAATTGACCAAATATTGCAATTTCCCTCTAAATCTCCTAGAATCAATAATACTCTGAACTTCGTACTCCTCTTGGCCTTGAACGTCCACCGGCCCAGGGACCATCGGAGTGGTAGTGTAGCGGTTGCATACCAAGGGTTTTAACAGAGACACATGGAACACATTATGTATGCGCATAGAAGCTGGGAGATCCAATGCGTACAAGACAGGGTTCACTTTGCGGATAAATTTGAACAGACCAATGAACCGGGGAGCCAACTTATTGGAAGGTACTTGCAAATTGAGATTTCTGGAGGAGAGCCATACCCTGTCCCCAACCTGGAAGGAGACCGCTGGCATCCGTCTACGATTGGCATGCTGCTGATGTCGCTAGAATGACTGACTGAGGGTCCTCTGAACCTGTGCCCAAGTGGAGCGGAGCTGCTCAATATGCTCGTCCAGAGCTGGAATTTGCTGCGACTGAAATGAGTCCGGGAGCAGGCACGGCTGAAACCCGTAATTGATGAGAAACTGGGAGCTCCTGGAAGATGAATTAACTGCACAATTCCTGGCGAACTCTGCCCATGGCAACAGGTCAGCCCAATTGTCATGATGATCAGTCACAAAGCAGCGCAGGAACTGCTCCAGTCCCTGATTGGCACGCTCAGTGGCCCCATTGGTCTGGGGATGGTAGGCGGAGGGAAAGGACAATTGGATGCCCATCTGGCTACAGAATGCCCTCCAGAATCTGGACACGAACTGGCTCCCACGGTCAGACACCACCACTCTGGGTACCCCATGCAAGCGGAACACTTCTCGAGCAAAAACTATTGCCAATTCCTGGGCCGAAAGAAGGCCGGAGAGGGGCACGAAATGAGCCATCTTGGAGAACCTGTCGACCACCATTAGGATAAACGTGTACCCCCTTGACACTGGCAGTTCTCCCAGGAAGTCAATAGATATGTGGGACCATGGGCATTCGCCATTAGGCACAGGTTGGAGTAGGCCCACTGGGAGGTGTCTGGGGGTCTTGGCACGAGCACAAGTGGCACAGGCTGCAGTAAAAGCGGAGCAATCGGCTCTAAGGGAGGGCCACCAAAACACTTGTGAGAGAGACCATATGTAACGGTTTTTAAGACACTCAGACCAGCTGGTTAGAATAAAACACAGTTTCTTTAAAAAAATAAAATAAAGAGGAAAGATCGCCCTCTACAGGCAACACAAAATAATAGCGATATAATGACAGTTATGCCTTCACAGGCCCATTATACAGAAGCATAAGTATCACATATACTGTCACAGGACAGGCACACAGTAGTGAGGGTACTCAATGGTTAAATACAATAACCAGTCAGTCTCTGTTGTGGTGTTTGGCACGCCCAAGGTAGTGATCAGGCAGCAATTGGTGTTAGATGATGCAACACCTAAAGTTCTTAAGGCTAGAAAGATGCTAGGCAGTACCGGAATGGTGGTAGAATCTGCAGAGAAGTTGCAGTGAATAGCCCCCACGGGCATAGTAACGGAGTCAACTTAAACTGCAAGTGCTTGAGTCAATAACCCCCACGGGCGTAACAATGGAGATAGCTACACTGCAAGAGCTTGCCAATAGCCCCCATGGGCGTAATAACGGTGACCAACAGCACAGGATTAGCTTGAGCCAATAGCCCCCACGGGCGTATACCGGAGACAACCTGCAAGAGCTTGAGCCAGTAGCCCCCATGGGCGTAACAACAGAGAACACCCTGCGCTGCAAGTGTTTGAGCCAATAGCCCCCACGGGTGTAACAACGGAGACCACCCTATACTGTAAGTGCTTGAGCCAATAGCCCCCACGGGTGTATTCCGGAGAGAACACAGCTAGAGCAAGAGCCGCCATCTATACCAGGCTTACAACGCGGCCGGCCCAGCAGATGTAGCGAATCAACAGCCTAGGCTCTGCAAGTGTAAATGAGGGCTCAGATAAGGAGACAACAGCACTGCAAGGGTTAATAGCAGCTCAAGGATCGGAGGCTCCGCAATAGCGGGTATCGCTCTGCAAGTGCCAAGGAAGACTCAGCAACGGAAGCACAGCTCTGCAAATGTAAACGGAGACTCAGCACTGGAGACACGGCTCTGCAAGGGTTAAAGAGGCAACAGGATCAGCCCGGTAATGAGCTCAGCGGAACTCAGAATGTCGCCACGGCGACACTAGCAGCAGGAACAAAGCAGGTCTCTGTAACAAGCCGGTTCAGATCACGGAGCAGGAAGTCAGCCAGGCCGGGTTGGGTCACGGAGGTGGTTCTCAGACAAGCCAAATCAGTCACGAGCAGGAACGTCAGCCAAGCCGGGTCAGATCACAGAGCAGGAACTCAGGAGCGTAGTCAAAAACAGGCCAAATCGGTACACAGGAATCGGGAACACCGCAACAGCGACACTGGCTCTGGAACACCATGAAAGGGCACCTGACAGGTGTCAATGGCCGGGCATAAAAAGGTCACCAGGGGTGGGCCAAACAGATTCAGCCAATCAGAGCACACCACAAGCGAGAGTGACAGAGAGAGATCATGGGCACTGTGATACCATATTAACTGATCCTTCCCGATATGCCCAGCAGCCTTAGAAGAATGATATGTCTCCAGCAGACGGGTACGGAATGGCTCATCCACAAAACACTTGCCAACTGGGGGAGCCCTTGCCTGAGATGCCAAAATCTCCTCCCCCAATGGCGAAGTGATGCTAGTACGCACAGTGGCCAGGATACGATCTGGCTGAATAATAGGTACGGGTTCTTCATCCCTCTCAATGTCCGATGCAAACTGTCTGGACAGGGCATCCGCCCTAACGTTCTTTGAGCCTGGTAGATAGGACACTGCAAAATTTAATCGAGACAGAAAAAGTGCCCACCTAGCCTGTTGGGAGGACAGCCTTTTTGCTTCAGAGAGATAAGTCAAATTTTTATGGTCAGTTAGGATTAACACCGGGGTTCTGGTGCCCTCCGGTAGGTGACACCATTCTTTTAATGCAAGAATAATAGCCAGAAGTTCTCTGTCACCAATTTCATAATGGCTTTGGGTACTAGAGAGTTTTTTTAGAAAAGAACCCTCAAGGTGCCACCTCCCACAGGACGCTGGGAAAGTACTGCCCCTACCCCGACTTCGGAGGCATCGACCTCCAAGGTAAATAGCAGGGCAGGATTGGGGTGGGACAGTATAGGAGCAAAAGCAGATTTCAGAGTCTCAAAAGCATTTTCAGCTGCCTCGGACCATTGAGAGGGATTAGCGCCCTTATGCGGGAGGTCAGACAGAGGTTTAACGATAGTAGAAAAGTTCTGGATAAACATCCTATAATAATTGGCAAAGCCCAAAAAGTGCTGGATAGCTTTTAACCCCTTGGGGCGAGGCCATTGTAGGACTGCTGCTAGTTTCTCCTGGTCCATAGCAATGGCATCCATAGAAATTACAAACCCCAGGAAGGGTACTTGGGACCTGTGAAACTCGCATTTTTCTAATTTACAGAACAGTTTATTTTTGTGTAAGTGAAGCAAAACCTCAGAGACATCTTTAATATGCTGGGTTAGGTTAGTAGAGTGAATCAATATATTATCAAGGTATACGACCACACAAGACTGAAGCATGTCATGGAGGATGTCATTGATGAACTCTTGAAATACAGCAGGTGCATTACATAGACCAAATGGCATCACTAGATATTCGTAATGCCCCGACCTGGTATTAAATGCTGTCTTCCACTCATCCCCAGCCTTAATTCTGATCAGGTTATATGCGGCCTGCAGATCAAGTTTCGTAAAAATGGAAGAGCCCTTCAACCTGTCAAATAACTCCGTAATAAGTGGTATGGGGGTAGGCATTCTTAGACATAAGCTTATTCAGTCCACGGTAATCAATACATGGTCTTAGTTCGACACTTTTCTTTTTTACAAAGAAGAAACCGGCACCATCCGGGGAAGTAGACTTGCGTATGATTCCTCTTTTGAGGGAGTCCTCAATGTAGTCCTCCATAGCCTTGTTCTCATCGCAGGACAATTGGTAAGTGCAACCCCTAGGAGGCACCACGCCCGGAGGCAAATCAATAGCGCAATCATACGGTCTGTGCTGAGGCAGTGCGCTAGCCTCTCCCTTACTGAATACGTCACTGAATTCACGATATTCAGCTGGCACTGAGGGAGAGGTACATAAAATCTTGACAGGGTGTGACAAACAGTTTTTCGTACAGTATTCAGAACATGATCTGACCTCACATCTCTGCCAGTCAAACTGGGGATTATGTGATAGCAGCCATGGGAACCCCAGAATGACTGCATGATGAGGGGAACTAATTATTTGGAAACGTAATTCCTCCTTGTGGAGAGCCCCAATAGACATAATAATAGGAATCGTTTCCATAGTGATAAATGCAGGCTCCAAAGGTCTACCGTCAATAGCTTCAATTGCTAAGGGAGCCATTTTGAAGGCTCAATGAACTGGGACCACTGTGCTCTGTAAGTGTAAACAGAGGCCCAGAGTAACGGAGGCACAGTGCTCAGCAAGAGTAAACGGGAAGGCCCAGTACATAGGAGGCAACAACTCTATCAGCCCTGCAAACAGCACAGCGGAAGTCAGAATGTCGCCCAGGCGACACTGGAACAAGCTCTCAGCAGGAACACAGGCAGGGTCATCAACGTTGCCGGGTCAGGTCACGGAGCAGGAACATCAGCCAGGCTGGGTCAGATCACGGAGCAGGATCGTCAGACAAGCCGGGTCAGATCACATAGCAGGAACGTCAGCCAGGCCGGGTCGAATCGTGGAGCAGGAACTAAGGAGCGTAGTCAGACGGGTCAAGTCGGTACGCAGGAACACAGCACACAGTAACACTGGCTCAGGAACACCACGAAAGGGCACCTGACAGGTGCCACATGCCGGGTATAAAAAGGCCATACTTGGCGGGCCAAACAAGTTCAGCCAATGGGAGAGCACCACAGCAAAGAGTGACAGAAAAAGATCACGGGAAACGTGATAGTCATACACTGCAATCGGGTATCGGAATCACAAGAGCTATAATGCACAGGTACACCACGAAAGGGCAACCTAGTAGTGGCGGGCTGAGGCCTTTAAGGCCTAGCAAGAAGACGGAGACTCACTCTGGCAACAAGCAGTAGGCTATAAGAATAGCAAATGTGTTACAGCGCGACAACTAGGAAGTAAAGAAGGTCTCCTGCACACACAGATGCTGGAGGCAATCACGGGCACCATGATAATTTTCAAGCTTTCCTGCCACACCCTGACACCCCACTTTAGCTAATTAAAACATATTTCTGTTATAAGCAGTAATACATGGTATACCTAGATTCACGTTGAAGTTGTGTACAGGTTTGTATTAATGTATTTGAATATTAGCATAAATATCCCTGCGTTGCCTGGAATGTGTAACTTGCACAGACCTGCCACACTGTGTCAGTTCAGTTCTCTGACTCTCGGTCCTCTCGCAGTCAACATCTCACTCAGTTTGTCTCTTTGTTTCATCCCTTTCACAAGCTCCCCAACACTCTTGTTGAACACTCTTTGGCACGTTCCTTATTTCTTGGTTTCTTTCAATATCTGTCTTGCTTTACATACTCTCGTTTTTCACTCCTATGCTCTTGTACATTTGCACTATTTTTTTCTTTAGCATCATTGAGGGATGCAGGGACCATGGGGTATAGGAGCAGACTAACAGGAGGCAGGGCACTCTGAACAAAACCTCCCACTTCATGGTGCCTATACCCCTTCTCCAACCGTCTCTGTTTTTTCACAGTGTCCCTCAGGAGGTAAGGGATATACTTCTCTGAAGAGAATGTTTAATATATTTTAATTTTATAGCTTTCCTGCTACCAAATAAGTTAGTCTTTATCAGACCTTCCTGATCTGCCTACTAATAAATAGTATAACCCTGTATGTTCCCTTTTGAAAGAAATGTATCTAATCTTCTCTTAAATGTATCTATTGTATCTGCCATAACCACCTCATAGGGCAAAGAATTCCACAATTTAACAGACCTTACTATAAAACACCCTTTCCTCTGCTGAAGTCTAAACCTCCTTTCCTCTAATCTCAAGGGGTGTCACCTGATCAGGCCTTGGAATAAATAGCTCACCGCAGAGATCCTTGTATTGACCTCTCATATATTTGTACAATGTGATAAGGTCTCCTCTTAGTCGTCTTTTCTCTAGACTAAATAAACCAAGTTTTTCTAGTTGTTCCTCATACATCGTCCTCCATTCCCTTAATTAATTGTGTTGCTATTCGCTGTACCCTCTCTAGTTCTAGTATATCCTTTTTCAGAACTGGTGCCCAAAACTGCACTGCATACTCAAGGTGAGGTCTTAACAATGATTTGTACAATGGAAAAATAATGTTATCCACTCTTGCTTCAATACCTCTTTTTATGCAAGATAGAATTTTGTTTGCCTTTGCTACTGCTGTTTGACACTGGTCACTATTTCCAAGTTTGTAGATGACAAGGATGCCCAGGTCTTTCTCTAGCAACGAGTCCCCTAAAATGATTTCATTAAGTTCATAAGTAGCCTTGGGATTATTTCCTCCCAAATGCATGACTTTACACTTCCCCACATTAAACTTCATATTCCATTTGTTTGCCCAGTCTGCCATTTTATATAAATCCCTCTGTAGAGAGCAATTATCCTGTTCTGAATTAATTACCCTGCATAATTTAGTGTCATCTGCAAATATTGATATTTTGCTTTCTATATCTATTTCTAGGTCATTTATAAACATGTTAAAAAGCAGCGGACCTAATACTGAACCCTGAGGTACTCCACTGTCCACTTTATCTGTATTGGAGAATTGTCCATTTACAGCCACACACTGTTCCCTATCCTTCAACCAGTTTTGTATCCAATTGCAAAGGTTATCTCCTAGCCCCAACTTCCTTATTTTATACCCCATTTTTCTGTGTGGCACTGTATCAAATGCCTTTGCAAAGTCTAGCTATACTACATCAACTGCCTTGCCATTATCAAGGTTGCTGCCTACTTCCTCATAGAAGCTGAAAAGGTTAGTTTGGCATGATCTATTCTTCATAAAATCATGTTGATTCCTGCTAATTTTCTTATTTTTTGTGTTGTAATCCTGAATATAGTCCCTTATTATCCCTTCTAGCAGTTTTCCCACTACAGAGGTCAAATTCACAGGTCTATAGTTACCGGGTTCTGTAATAGTTCCCTTCTTAAATAGAGGCACTACACTGGCTCTTCGCCAATCCTGTGGCACTGAGCCTGTGGTGAGAGAATCTTTAAGGAGTAAATATAGGGGTTTTGCTAGCACTGCACTGAGTTTCTTAAGAACCCTTGGATGTATACCATCAGGACCTGGTGCTTTGTCAGTCTTAATTTTGTTCAGTCTACCCATGACATCTTCTTGAGTTAACCCAATATCTGATAATTTTATTCTTTTATTAGTTACTTGTTGAGACTCTTCTTCCATTCCTTGCTCCCTTGTATATACTGATGCAAAGAAAGTGTTTAGAACAGTGGCCTTTTCCTTATCATCACTGATCAACTCACCCATCTCATTTTTGAATGGTCCAGTGCACTCCCTCTTAAATTTTTTGCTGTTTATTTGAAAAACTTTTTGGGATTAGTCTTTCCCTTGAAATTCAAGTTTCATTTTCTATTTTTGCTTTCCTTTTTGCAATCTTTGTTGCACTCTCTGTATTTTAAGAAATAATGTTCAGTTCCTTCAGAATTAAATAGTTTGAATGCTTTTTTTTTTCTTTGAAAAAAGAGGAAAAAAGACAACGCACCAGAGATCTAAGTGTAGTCAATGAAACATGGGAGGGTAAGAAAATAATAAGAGTATATGTACAAATAAACTGAATTTATTAGGACAATAGAATACAAAACATTACTGTATTAAAAATAGTGATAGTCTCAAAGACTAGTTTTACGAGGCGTATAGGAGTATTGACAATGTCCCAAGATACTGGTGTAAAGAGGACACCGGAGAAGCGATACACTGTGGTAATCAATATATACAATATAAACGTGGTGAAAGGGGAAGCGCTTCGGGACTTCCCCCTCTAAATAGGTGCTCACCAGATGTACTCTTTATGTTGAAACATTTAGTGTATTTAATACAGTCTGCTCACCAGAGTTCTTCTTGGCATGTAGCGCATCAGTTACAGGGAAGCCTGTCCCGTTTCACACGCTTCTGCGATTCCCTCTCCGGTCCACTCGTATCACCGGTCCCGATGGCAGTCAAGTACAATGCTGTCACGGTTTTTTAAAGACACTTAGACCAGTATGTAAAATAAAACACAGTTTTATTTAGCAATAATAACACATAAGGTCGCCCTCTAGTGGCGGTTGGGTGTACATAAACGATAGTGACTGGAAAATACAAAGTTAGATGCACAAACGGAATACAAGTACAACTGTACCACAGAGGAAGGGGTATAACCCCAGAGAGTTAAGTCCTTGATAAATAACAGTTTCACAAGGAACTGTTTGGCACGCCCTGGGTGTAAGTAAGCTGAGCTTAAGGTAACCACAGAGGGTTAAGTCCTTGATTATGATCAGTCTCTTAAGTGGATGCTTGGCACGCCCGAGGTGTAGATAAGCTGTGCTGAAGAAATGGTCACCATCAAGTGGATAAGGACTGTCTCGCCACGGTGTGTAGTAAAGCAGAGCCCAATAGCCCCCACGGGCGTACCTACTGGAATGGCTACTGCTAGTGCAAGTGATCTTAGCCCCACGGGCGTGTATCGAACCGGCCTGCAATGCAAGAGCTCCCAAGCCTCCTCAGACTCTACCGGACTGAGTATAATGAGACAGGGCCAATAGCCCAACTGAAGTAGTACCGGAATGCTAGTGCTGAAGCCTGTGCCCGTCACCACTCAGTATAACGGAATCGCCCAGTGTATACAACGAGGGAGAGAGAGAGCCAAAGCGCCCAACCGGCCTAATCGGAAGTGAACACTCTACTGGGATGGTATCGAGTTGCCGACGGAGAGCGGCCAACTCAGCAGGAGTTTCATAATGAACGAGGCTCACACTGGAGTAAGGAGAGTGGGACCGAGGCAGCACTGGTAGGGTTAAAAGGCACGTTTACACAAGGCTTTTCTGCAGTAGCACAGCACTGCTGTCTGAGTGAGGCGTACACAGCTCTGCACGATTGTCACACTGCACTGCACGAAGTAACACCAGGCAAGACAGCCACACAAGTACTGGAACAGTGGATGATAATGTCGCGACGGCGACAACCGGAACGTAGGTCTTCTGGAACACGCTGTAGGTTGATCTTGCAGGAGGAAGTCAGCCGGGCCGGATCGGAGCACGTAGGAGGTAGTCGTACAAGCCGGGTCATACACAAGCAGGAACGTCAGCCAAGCAGAGTCGAGATCCGGAGGAGGTAGTCAGACGAGCCGGGTCATACACAAGCAGGAACACTGGAGAATGGTCAGGGCAAGCCAAATCGGTACACAGGAATCAGAAACGCAGCAACAGAACAACTGGCTCAGAAACACCACGAAAGGGCACCTGACAGATGGAATAGTCAGGTATAAAAAGGAAACCAAGGGGCGGGCCAAACCAAGTGAACAAATCACCCTTGACCATAGAAGAGAGTGACAGCTAGATCACAGGCACTGTGATAAATGCGTAACTATTGAGTGTGCTCCGTTTCCTCTTACTCCACCGTAATAGTCCAGTTCTGATGTCCCATAAGGCTTAAAATTCAACGCGTTTCGGAGCATTAAAAGCTCCTTCCTCAGGAATAAAACCTTAAAATCAGGCTGAATAAGGTGCCAATATGACAAACTGTATTTAAATGATAAGTATTCAATGGGATGTGAGGTCATTCGGGGTCATGAACTCTCGTTCGGTACAATGAATAAAACTAATACACAAGCGAATCTAAGATACAATTTCGTTAAACAATATATGTATTCCGAACCATATTTCACCAAGGAGACATTTCCACGAGTGACTAATACAATTATTGTAATATCGGCTAGTGACTGGACCCGCTTGATCGTATTAGATAAATCAAGTGGATCCCGTCAAAAGTCGACTTCTATAATGCATATTTATTTCCTTGGTTAAACCAGGATGTGTATTGCAATTAAAATAAAATGCTTCATCCTATGCGGCCATAAGGCCACCGTATCACTTCATAAATGTAACACAATAACATGTGTAGTCAAGAATGGAAGATTTCCTATAAGTGAAATCATGAACATTGGAGAGTAGGAGATGGGTCCCTTTTGAATCAGGACACAAAATATATAGAATGTACATAAAAAGAGGTATATCTATAATAAATTATGACATAATATACTTAAAAAATGGAAAGAAATGTATAAATAAAAACACCTGGGTTATTAGTAATATATGAAGAGTAAAGGAGTGTACATATGTATAAACTCGGAAGCAACCGAGATCAATGGGTGTATAGAAGTAGTGACCTCAGAAGTATTCCTAGTATATAGCCCTAAATGACTAATTAATAGATTCCATCATTATATGTATATAGAGGGATAACTGAATATTTTTTTTGAGTATATATCTAAAAGGTGGGGCTAATAGGGGCTTAATGAAGGGTTATAGACACCACAAATCAAGTTCTTCATTCATACCTTCCGGGGCAAGTGTCTGTAATTTAAATATCCAGTTGCTCTCCTGTCTGGCTAATAATCTAAATCTGTCACCCTGTAACTGATGCGCTACATGCCAAGAAGAACTCTGGTGAGCAGACTGTATTAAATACACTAAATGTTTCAACATAAAGAGTACATCTGGTGAGCACCTATTTAGAGGGGGAAGTCCCGAAGCGCTTCCCCTTTCACCACGTTTATATTATATATATTGATTACCACAGTGTATCACTTCTCCGGTGTCCTCTTTACACCAGTATCTTGGGACACTGTCAATACTCCTATACTCCTCGTAAAACTAGTCTTTGAGACTATCACTATTTTTAATACAGTAATGTTTTGTATTCTATTGTCCTAATAAATTCAGTTTATTTGTACATATACTCTTATTGTTGTCTTTTTTCCTCTTTTTTTCACTTTATGTACCTGCTCGAGAGGACTCCGAGCAACGGACAACAGCACAGAATTACGAAGGTTTCCTAACTTATTAACCTCATCCATGCTCACCACATACTAACATCTAACCTCCACCATTTGATTATCATCTCATCAAACCATCATCCACTTTGATTCATCTTTTGGAAAAGGGTGTTTCACGGACTTCATTCCTCTTTTTCTCATCCATCCATTGAACTTTATGACTTATATGATATGTATGATTTTTAGTTATACATTTCTATATGCCATCATTGTTATTTGCTATCATCTGTTTAGCCATATATCTACCACTGTTTCCTTAATCACCACTTATTGTGGAATAACGTATATTGAAACTCTTCCCTTCTCCTGAATTTTACAGTGAGCGCTCGAACATTTTTCTTGTTTAGCTTTTTTTTTTTTTCTTTGCCATTTCCTTCTTTACATGTGTAGTTAACCACATTGGCTGTGACTTACTTCTTTTGCATTTGTTCCCCATTGGTATATACTGTTGTGTACATTTCCATAACCTAAATCTGAATTCTGACCATTTATCCTCAGTATTTTTGTCTTTAAATAATGTATCCTGGTCTATGTGTTGCATTGAAGCCCTTATCAATTTGAAGTTAGCTTTTTTAAAATTAAGAGTTCTGGTTGAACCTATACAGTTTTGCTTTGCCAGACTGATCTCAAATATAACCATGTTGTGATCACTGTTTCCCAAATGTTCACTTACCTTAATATTGGATACCATTTCCATGTTAAACGTTATCAGTAGGTCCAATATATTGTTATTTCTTGTTGGCACTTCCACCATTTGTGACATGTAGCTTTCACGAAGTATGCTTACAAACCTGCTACCCTTAGCACTCTGACATGTCTCATTTTTCCAGTTGATATCTGGATAATTAAAATCTCCCATAATTATAGTATGCCCAAGCTGGGCAGTTTTCCTTATTTGCAATAGCAGTTGGGCCTCAACATTGTCATCAATATTTGGTGGTTTGTAGCATATACCCACCAACACCTTTTTCTTATCTTTTACACCACATTTAGTCTCAATTTCTACCCACAAGGACTCCACATTTTGGCCAGTTTCCTCACTAATATAACCCCTCAAAAAATTGGATTTAGCTCTGGTTTCAAATATAAGCGCACACCTCCCCTTTTTCTATTAATCCTGTCTCTCCTAAACAGGGAATAGCCCTCTATATTTACGGCCCAACCATGTGTATCATTCCACCATGTTTCTGTTATACCAATTATGTCCAATTGCACATTAACCGCCAGTAATTCTAGTTCTCCTATTTTATCTACCATACTGCTTGCAATTGCTAGCATACAATTAATTTTGAAGTCTTTACATATATCACTCCCTATATGCCTTTTATCTACATCTTTATTTACTGCATTTATCCCCACCCTTTCTCCACCCCCCTGATCATTTACTTGGACCTGGTTCCTATCAGCAAAAATTGGGTACATAGAGCAATCTATACCCTCCCCCCTTTCCCAGTTTAAAAGCTCCTCCAAGCTTCTTAGCATTCTCTCCCCTGGCACAGAGGCTCCTCTACCATTTAGGTGCAATCCATCACTTCCATATTGTACCCAAGAGCAAATTCATTGTGGTTTTCGTGATATTTCCCAGGGGAACACACCTATTTATTATATCTTTGAGAATATAAATTTTATGGCAATAGTATTTTAATATCTTTGGAAGAATTTTAATATAAAGAATATAAGAAATATTGGATAGTTAGCATATTTTTTTTTCTCTCCTAAGCGTGAAGATGCTTTTGGAATAAGGTATAAAACTTACCCTTCAGTATCCAGCAAGACTCAGGATCTTCTATGAGGGAGACGTGGTCACTTTCCAATCACTACAACAGGCAAAGCGATGTTAAGAACAGTTCCCAAGGTTATCTCTGCATTCCTCATCTGGAACTAATTTTACAGTCCTTTTTGCCCTAACCCGCGTAACAAAAAAAGAGGAAATTATACATACACTAGATGTAGTATGATGTTTTCACAAATATGTTTAAGTCACACAAGATTTCAGACAAACGGATACCTTATTTGTCATACCAGATGGTCCTAAAAAGGGTGGACCAGCTTCTAAAACAACTATAACTTTATGGTTGAAACAGACTATAAGACAAGCTTATACACTTAAATCAATTCTGGGTCCTTCCCGGATTACATCCCACTCTGTTCGCTCACCCGGCACATCATACGTATGGTGAGGCGCAGGATAGTGCACCAAGTTCTAAAACTCTACTTGCTGAAAGTATAGCAAAAAGGAACACTGTTTTATATGTCAGGACTCTGATAGATGCTGAATGCAGCGTTTCCATTGCAGAGGATTGAAGACCTTCTAGGACAAGGTTCAAATCCCATGGTAGGATCGGAGCATTATACAGATGAAGAATTGTATTCACTCCTTGAATAAATGTTTGAATTTCTGTAAGGATATCTATTTTCTTATTGAAAAGAATGGGTAAAGTTAATATTTTGACCTGTCTGTGAGAATTCTAGGATTGTAAGTAGAGGAAAATGGAATGGTTCCACAGAATGTTGCTTGCAAAGTGAGAAATATATTCTCTAAATATGATGATATGCAGTACTGTGCAAAAGTCCTAGAAGGTGTAAAGTAAGTGCTTTCAAAAACAGGCATGCTAATAGTTTATGTGATGGCCCCGCAGCAGGCGCCCACCCCCGTAGTGTTAGGGGGGTACCTACCAGGTCATTTACACTGGACCGGCCTCAGAGGACCACAAAAAAGACCTGGGCCGTTTGCCACTGGATCTAGCTGCACCACACAGAGGAGGAGCAGTCAACTGGATTGGAAGACCTCCAGGTGCAGCCAGCCCAGTGGAGAGCAGCGACCTGGGTAGGGACTCGCACTTCTGCCCACTGGAACAGGTCACTGCAGAGAAGGTATCATCCCCTCTGCTGCAAACTCTCTGCTGGGCAGGCACTAACCCCTCTGACTTGTTCTGGAGAACAGGGTCAGTTCCCTCTGCGACAATGACACCTACTTCTCCTTCAGGCAGGAACTCGCCCCTCTGCCCTGGTAAAATGACACTGTCTTTACCAAGGTGCTTTTGGCTACACAGGCCTGGTGTCATGAATCCCCATCCCCAATAACAGAGCCTAAACATCTGCTTCTGGGGTGGGAAAACACACCTAAGTTGATTGAAATTGAATACCAGGTCTTTCGTAACCTACATTTAACTTGGGGCGACATGAATATAACAAAATATCACCATACACAGATGACAAAACATACAACAAACATAACAGAGTATCACAATTTTGGGTGTAGGATGGGGGAGTATAATTAAAACATTGACAAGAAACTGAAGGTACCAGAATGCAACCGTGACATATTTGCATACTCGCATGGGACATAGCAATGCTGCAATGTATGTCACCAATCAATAGATGGCAGTGCACCGAACAATGCTGCTATGCTTGTCACCAACCAATAGATGGCAGTGCATAGCACAATGCTGCAATGCTTGTCACCAACCAATAGATGGCAGTCCATAACACAATGCTGCAATGCAATGTTCAACCAATGGATGGCGAGGTTGAGTTCAAAGGACTTGAGATTGGAACAGTCCATAGCAGATGTATTGCTGTAATGTCCATGTGATCCCACAGTCCTCATATATCATAGGGACATGAAAGTTTAACCTTCTGTTTCTTCACATTTAGTTTATATTTATCAATTAACAAAGAGGATTTTAGTCTTACCTGTTAAATCCTTTTCTCTTAGTCCATATAGCTTACCGGTAACTCTGGAAAGGCGATTGCCCCTTTAAGTAGGCAAGAACAATTCTTGGAAAGAATGCAGGGAGGAGCCTTCCTTCCCTTCTTAGCTGGTCACCAGCCAATCCGTGTCCAGTTAGATTTGAGACACTAACCTATCTGACTAGGTAGCAAGAAGGAAAAAGAAGACTACAGTGAGCATGAACCCGAGCTCCCATGTTCAGTCACAGGAGAACCAAGTAAGGTTCATTGACAGAGTGGGTGACCTGTAAGCTATGTGGCCTAAGAGAAAAAGCA
Organism: Rhinophrynus dorsalis; assembly: GCA_037306005.1. Lineage (NCBI taxonomy): Eukaryota > Metazoa > Chordata > Amphibia > Anura > Rhinophrynidae > Rhinophrynus > Rhinophrynus dorsalis. The sequence goes on from CM074728.1 coordinate 133,248,235, forward strand.
TTTAACAGGTAAGACTAAAATACTCTTTTCTCTGTTGTCCAATATAACTTACAGGTAACTATGGAAAGTGCAAACATTGAGTTTCCAAGTGATTGGAAATAAGGCAAGGACCAGCCGCCGGTCCCCCAAGATACCAGAGCTAATATGGACTAGTCAGATCACAGAATAACCCTTAACAAACTGTCAATGGACACTAAACTGGAACACAGCACACCAGCAACTGTAAAACAGCACACATAAGAGCCAACAGGGCTCAACAGTTAAATATCACTAAGACACAGGAAATAAAGCTCTAGACAGGCAGAACTGCCTCCAGGACTTTCCTGCCGAAGTCAGAACATCAACACGGTAGTGTTTAACAAATGTGTGTACAGACGACTAAGTGGCCGCCTTGCACAGCTGATCAGCAGAGGCCTGATTCATAAAGGCCCAGAAGTCTCCAACGGACGTGGTAGAATGGGCCGTTATGCAGGCTTCTTCCGTAGGACTTACGAAAGGTAGACTTGATCCAAGATGCAGTAGTCACCTTGGATTCACCTTTACCAGCACTGGGACCCTCAGGGATGGCAAAAAGTGCATCAGTCTGGCGAACATACTCAGTGCGGTGCAACAGAACTTAAGGTAGCACACTACATCCAACAAGTGGAGATCCCTCTCCTTGTCAAATTTAGGGTCAGGACAAAATGACGGAACAACAATCTCCTGATTGATGTGGAACTCAGAGACCACCTTAGGAAGAAATTCCTGGGAGATACGAAGGACTGCCTTATCCTTGTGAAACACCTGGAAGGGCGTTCTCCAGATATCTGGAAGGATGGCGATGCATCTCTGAAAAAAGACAGAGAGAGCAGATGTCTGAACCTTCAAAGAACTCGGGCTAAGGCCCTTGTTCACAAAATCCTGTAAAAATGACAGGACTGTTGGCAGATTATACTCTTGTGAGGGAAGATCCCTGTCCATACACCAAGCGTGAAAGATAGAACAAATCCTGTGGTAGGGCTTGAAGGAAACAGGCTTCCGGCCTGAATCATAGGGGCTACCACTGCAGGAGAAAAACTCTTCTTCCTCAAATCTGAGGATTCAACCGCCAAGCCGTCAAACCCAGAAGGTCCACGTTCTCCTTCCACAGGTAGCCCTGTAGGAGGAGATCCGATCTGTGTGGAAACCAAAATGGTTCACACACAGACAGGTCCAGTAGCTCCAGGAACCAAGGTTGCCGGGGCCAGTACAGAGCAACTAGAACGACCTGAGTTCTCTCCATCCTTAGCTTCCTCAGCACCCAGGGAAAAGGAGGAAAAACATAGGTTAGAGGAAACTGCCAAGGGATCGACAAAGCATCCACTGCGAGATCCAAAAGATCCTTCCAGCAGGAGCCAAACGTCGGAACCTTCCTTTTGTCTCTGGTCGCCATCAGGTCGATCCAGGGGAGTCCCCATCTCTGGACGATGAGGTTGAACACCTCCTGCTGAAGCTCCCATTTACCATTGTCCACTGTGTGTCGATTTAAAGGGATAGTAATACTTCGTTTTATCTTTTTTATTTTGTAGGAATTAAAAAAACATGAAGAACGGTATGTCTTATCTCTCAAACCTTTATGGTTTGAGAGATATTCACAAGCAAAGTTTCACCCTCCCACCCCTTTTACCTAGTGTAAGCCATCTCTTCTCAGATGTGGAATATGGTTGTAAGACTGACAGATAACAGAAGGGGACAATCTTCTTCCTATAAAAACAATGAAAGCCCTGCCCCCTTGACAAGTTTTTCCTTTATCTTGAAGATTGTCCCTCTCTGCAGTCTACCTGGGCACCTCCCTTCTGATCTGGCTGAGCAGTGTTACATCAGTAAAAGGGGCGAGAGGAGGTCACTTTGTCATTGAATTACTCTTGAACTACAACTCTGACAGAATTGAAATAACACTCTCCAAAGTCCAAATACTATGATGATTAATTAGAGCTGTTTTATTATGAAACATTACAATCCCTTTAAATTGGTGCCATTTTTACCAGAAAGGAACTGGCAGTGGTTTTTGCTCGAGAAGTGTTCCGCTTGCATCGGGTTCCCAGAGTTGTGGTGTCTGACCGGGGGAGCCAATTCGTGTCCAGGTTCTGGAGGGCATTCTGTAGTCAGATGGGCATCCAATTGTCCTTTTCCTCCGCCTACCATCCCCAGACCAATGGGGCCACTGAGCATGCCAATCAGGGACTGGAGCAGTTCGCCAGGAATTCTGCAGTTAATTCATTGTCCGGAAGCTCCCCGTTCCTCATCATCTACAGGTTTCAGCCATGCCTGCTCCCGGACTCATTCCAGTCGCAGAAGATTCCAGCTCTGGACGAGCATATTGAGCAACTCCGCTCCACTTGGGCACAGGTTCAAAGGACCCTCAGACAGTCATTCCAACGACATCAGCGGCATGCCAATCATAGAAGGCTGCCAGCGGTCTCCTTCCAGGTTGGGGACAGGGTATGGCTTTCCTCCAGAAACCTTAATTTGCAAGTTCCATCCAATAAGCTGACTCCCCGGTTCATTGGTCCTTTCAAGGTGATCCGCAAAGTTAATCCTGTTTCTTATGCATGGGAACTCCCAGCATCTATGCGCATACATAACGTGTTCCATGTGTCCCTGTTAAAACCTTTGGTATGCAACCGCTACACTACCACTCTGGTGGTTCCTGGGACGGTGGATGTTCAAGGCCAAGAGGAATACAAAGTTCAAAGCATTATTGATTCACAGAGATTTAGAGGGAAATTGCAGTATTTGGTCCATTGGAAGGGCTATGGCCCTGAAGAACGTTCATGGGTCGATCAGAAGGACCTTCATGCCCCTAGGTTATTGTGCAATTTCCACCCTAAATATACTCAGAAACCTGGACCCTCTGTCAGGAGAGGGGGTCTTTGAGAGGGGGGTACTATCATGGTGCCAGTGCTCTTTTCTGTCACTCTCTGTGTGGTGCCCTCCCATTGGCTGAGCTTAGTTTGGCCCGCCCAGTATGGCCTTCTTATACCGGGCCTTTGGCACCTGTCAGGTGCCCTTTCGTGGTGTTCCTGTACCAGTGCTACTGTTTTGCTGTGTTCCTGCTTTCCTGTGTACCGACTTGGCCCGTTTGACTACTCCTTCTGGTTCCTGCTCCATGATTCGACCCAGCCTGGCTGAAGTTTGTGCTCCGTGACCTGACCCGGCTTGTCTGACATTCCTGCTCCGTGATTCGACCTGGCCTGGCTGACGTTCCTGCTCCGTGACCTGACCCGGCTTGCCTGACGTTACTGCGCTGTGATCCGGCCAGCTATTCTGCTCCTGTGTCCGTGCCGCTTGGTTGGCCTAGCAGACTGAGCACTGTTGCCTCCGTTATCACTGAGCCTTCCGTTAACTCTTGCAGAGCACTGTTGCTTCCGTTAACACTGAGCCTTCCATTAACTCTTGCAGAGCACTGTTGCCTCCGTTACCACTGAGCCTTCCGTTAATTCTTGCAGAGCACTGTTGCCTCCGTTAACACCGAGCCTTCCAGCTCTTGCAGAGTATCGTGCCTCCGTTGCTGCACCGGTCAGGTGCTATTGGTGCAAGTCCATCAGCTCTTGCAGTATACACTGTCTCCATTATAGCACCGGGCGGGTGCTCGTGGCTCAAGTCTGTCCTAGCTCTAGCAGAGTATTGTGGCCTCCGTTACTGCTCAGCAGAGTGTATAAGTGTCAGTCCTGCTTTACAGACTTAGGTGCTTCCACATCTCGTACCACAGTCTCTTGATAACCATTACTATCATACTGGGCGTTGCCAAGCACACCACATCAGAGACTGATTACTATCTATGAACTTTAACCCATGCTGTGCTGAAGTTGCCTTGTTATGCCTGACCTGTGACAGTATCTAACCTTATTATCATTGTATACTGGGCCTGTGTGGGCATATGTCCACGATGTATATCTTCCTGTGATTCACTATAGCCCGTTGTGGGTATTCTCATTGTGTCTTTTAATTAAACTGTGTTTTATTCTAACCTACTGTGTCTGAGTGTCGTACAAACCGTTACACACGTCCTGATGACAGCCCGGGTGAGCTGTTCACTGAACCAGCAGTGGCAAAAATGGACTTGAGGGAGACCTCAAGTTTCTTGTCAGTCCAGTCCTTCAGTGCAGAGGCATCAGAGACTGGTATGGCAGTAGACTTACCCTGGAAACAGGAGCATCCACTTTGGGAGGATGAACCCACTGAGTAAGCGCAGCTTCAGAAAAGGGATAAAGCTTGGTAAATTTCTTGGACACAGATGGTTTCTTGTCCGGGGATTTCCACTCCTCAGACACAAGGTGGTCAAGAGTGGGGTTAGGTGGAAATTAAGTAATGGGCTTTTTAGGCTCCTGGAACACATCAGAGGGGTCAGAAGGAACCTACTGAACTAAGGGAATGTTAAGAGTAGTTAAGACAGCCCTGGTCAGGCCCTCAGCGGGAGGGTTCAGGATCAGCCTCAAAAGGATCCCCAAAAAGCTGAGAGGAGCCCAATACAGAACATTCCTCAACATCTGAATCCACCAGCAGTTCCTCTTCAGAGGAATCTGACACATCAGGTAGTCCCTGAGGTTTGGGCAGGGAAGACCTGACTGAAACTGGGATGGAAAGAGTTGCAATGTGGACCTAAGTAGCAGCCTTGAATTCTTGCACCCAAGCTGGCTCTAATGCATGGCTGGAGGTCCCTGGAATGCTGTCAGGGACTTCAGAACATGCTGGGCATAAATGACCTGAGAATTCTCTAGGTAGTCCTGAGTGACAGGAAGAGCAATGGGGTTACAGAGACCCCAGCCTCCTTAGTCTTAGGCCTGGCCCCAAGCTCCAGCGGTATAGGCATTCTCACAGTGTAAGAAATCACCGAATTATAGTGTGTATGATTAAAGTTTCATCCCAGAAATCGCTAAAATAAACTTATCTGGCAGTTGAAGGGTTAATCAGCAGAGGAGAGAAGGAGAGTCCAAGCCTTGCGTAGGATACTCGTTCTGGAAAGATCACAAAATGGCTGCCACAGTGGAAGCCTATCAGAAACTAGCGTGTGAAGCAAGCGCTCATGGGAAATGTAGTTTTCCCAGAAAAGTACCCCAAACAGTGCCTGAAGCCCCCTGAGCCCCCCAACACACTAGAAACATGAACTGGGTGATAGAGCAAGGGTAGTCAAGTAAAATGAGCAATCTCTGAAGTTGCTAGGTTAAACGGTTGCAGAGATATGTCTCAAACAGTACAGTCCCATAGAAGTGAATGGAGCAATGGTGTCTATGCAGTAAAGCACGCGGAACTCAAATTTTACAAAATTGAGAGTGTAATTCTAAAATGCCTAAAACAGCATTAGAACATGTGAGGACACCCAAAAAAACACCCTATAAAGTGCCAATCCAGCAGCTAAAGGGTTTAAGTTACCACATAAACCTGCTCCAAAACACCCAACAGACATACAGATAGACCCAATGAGTGCAGGAGTGTGCAATAGGAACTCCAAATTAAAACACCCCTGTGAGGAGGGGCACTGTGGAACATGTGGACCTGCAGCACTCAAAGGGTTGCTCACCTTTCCTGCAGATCTTCTGTCTTCAGATTACCATGTAGTAAGAAGTAACCTCAGTGGGTAACTCCTGGGAAAGCACTTGGAATCAAGATTTTCCCCCTCAGGGCTTAACCCTTTGAGTGCCAAGTGGGTACATTGTACGAGTTTGGACAGCTGTACCCGCTGTGCCAAGCTCGTACAATGTACCCACTAAAATGCGGTCACTGCATGAGCCGGTATAACCGGCATGCAGTGGCCGCATTTTAAAAAAAAAAAATGTGGGCAATCGTGGGGGGACATGAGGATCACTCCTCATGTCCCCCCTGTTATTGATCTCCCAGCCGATCGCGCTGGGAGATCAATAAAAGAAGAGGAGAAGCGCAGCTGAGGCGCAGCTTCTCCTCTTCTTTGTCTCCTACCCGAACTTCCGGGTAGGAGTGGGCGGGACCGGGGGAAGCCTCCCAGCGTCATCAGTGACATGTCACTGATGACGTTGGGGAAGTTTCCCCGGTCCCATTCACTCCTACCGGTGGTAGGAGTGAAAGGCAGGAGAGCTTTTGCTCTCCTGCAAGTCGCCATATTGATCTCCCAGCCGATGGCTGGGAGATCAATAACTGGGGGGACACCAGAAGGGGTCCTGATGTCCCCCACGAGGTCTGAGAAATTAAAAAAAAAAAAAACAAAAAAAAAAAAACGCTAAGTAGCCCTGTGAGTGCCGCAGGGGTCCCCAGCACATTGCTTTGCAATGTGCTGGAGACCCTTGTAGCACTCACAGGGTCTTTTCTTTGGGTTTTTTTTTTTATTTTTTTAAAGACCTCATTGGGGGGATCAGGGGGGATCCTGATGCCCCTCAATGAGGTCTATTATTAAAAAAAAAATAAATACAATTTTTTAACCCTGTGTGTGCCACAGGGGGGGGTCAAATGCACCCCCCCCTCCTGTGGCACACACAGGGCTTCTATCATTACTTTGTTACTAGAGATTGTTGGGGGGCCATCAGGATTTGTCCTGATGGCCCCCCAACAAGCTCTGATTACAAAGTATTAATAAAAAAAAAAATTAACCCTCTGAGTGCCAGAAGGGTCCAATGCATTGCTTTGCAATGCGCTGGAAACCCCTTTGGCACTCACAGGGACATTTATTTTGATTCCTTTTTTTTTTTTTTTTTTAAGACCTCGTTGGGGGGAATCAGAGGGGTCCTGATACCCACCAATGAGGTCCATAATAAAAAAAGTAAAGAAAAAAAATTAACCCTGTGTGTGCCTCAAGGGGGGCCAATGCAGCCCCCCTTCTGCGGCGCACACACAGGGCATTTATCATTACTTAGTTATCAGAGATTGTTGGGGGGCCTTCATGATTGGTCCTGATGGCCCCCCAACAAGCTCTGATTACCAAGTAATGATTAAAAAAAAAATTAACCCTCTGAGTGCCAGAAGGGTCCAATGCATTGCTTTGCAATGCGCTGGAGAGCCCTTTGGCACTCACAGGGACATTTATTTTGATTCCTTTTTTTTTTTTTTTTTAAGACCTCATTGGGGGGAATCAAAGGGGTCCTGATACCCACCAATGAGGTCCATAATAAAAAAAGTAAAGAAAAAAATTAACCCTGTGTGTGCCTCAAGGGGGGCCAATGCAGCCCCCCTTCTGCGGCGCACACACAGGGCATTTCTCATTACTTCGTTATCAGAGATTGTTGGGGGGCCATCATGATTGGTCCTGATGGCCCCCCAACAAGCTCTGATTACCAAGTAATGATTAAAAAAAAATTAACCCTCTGAGTGCCACAAGGATCCAATGCATTGCTTTGCAATGCGCTGGAGACCCCTGTGGCACTCTCCGGGTCCCCTGTTTGTGGACATATATATATTTTTTTTTACTAAGACCTCATTGGGGAGGGATCAGGGGGTCCTTATGCCCCTCAATGAGGTATATAATAAAAAAAATAAAAAATAAAACACAAATTAACCCTGTGTGTGCCACTAGGAGGGGAGTTCAATGCCGACCCCCTTCCTGTGGCACACACAGGACTTTTTATCAACACTGGTAGTCACAGATCTCCCATACACACTATCAAACACTGCCCCACCATCCTTGCTCCTCTGCTCATACCCACACACACTGCCTAATCCCTCACCCTCCCACATACTTTGTTACACTTGTAGTCACAGGTCCGCACGTACACCGGCTGACGCCCTAGCTTCTTTCATCTGTTAGCCATAAAATCACACATACACTGTTTGCTTTACCATTTCTGTTTCACTGGTAGCTACGCTCCTGTAGCGTAAATTGGTATGTCAACCCACAGCAGTGGGGTACCATTTTTCTTAGGCTGGCAAGAAGTCCTCCTAGGAAATCCCACGCCATTGAACCATTTTAGTATCTTTGAAGTGACTGATGTGTAAAACAAAATTTTATTTTTTCCTGTAGCACCACATTCTGGAAATAGTTGTGCCAACTAACTTAGGGGTAAAAAGGCAAGTGACCCCTCATTAGATGCGGCAGGTTGTCTTCTTTCCAAAATGGTATGGTTTATCTACCTTTTCTTCAATTCTGAAGGTGTTATAGTCATTTTCGTACAGGCAAGTCAGGTTTGAGAAAATGTTAGAAACATCAGAGGTTGTAGTAGGTGTAGTTTTCTACTTCTAGCACCCCCTAAGGTAGTTCAACTCATACCAATGGGGTGTCATTTGACTCCTAAGAGCACTAGCAAACAAATGCAGTTGAAAATTCCATGGTTTTCACAGCGCTCCATACATTTGAAGGGGCAGAAATGTAAAAAAATGCAATTTTTTTCCTATATCGCCTCCTTCTGGAAACATTTATGCACACCAGTATTGGGGTAAGAAGGCAAGTGACCCCTCATTAGATGCGGCAGGTTGTTTTCTTTCCAAAATGGTATGGTTTATCTACCTTTTCTTCAATTCTGAATGTGTTATAGCCATTTTTGTACAGGCAAGTCACATTTGAGAAAATGTTAGAAACATCAGAGGTTGTAGTAGGTGTAGTTTTCTACTTCTAGCACCCCCTAAGGTAGGTCAACTCATATCAATGGGGTGTCGTTTGACTCCTAAGAGCACTAGCTAATGAATGCAGTTGAAAATTCCATGGTTTTTACAAAGTTCCATACATTTGAAGGGGCAGAAATGTAAGAAAATGCCTTTTTTTTTCACTAGCGCCACCTCCTGGAAGCATTTGTGCATACCAGCCTTTGGGTAAGAAGGCACGTGACCCCTCATTAGATGCGGAAGGATGTTTTCTTTCCAAAATGGCATTGTTTCTCTACCTTTTCTGCATATCTATTATGGTTATAACCATTTTAGTGCAAGCAGATAATTTCAAAAACAAAAGTGTCAGGTTTACGTACGTGTTCCTAGCACCCACATATTCTATGTTAACCCACACAAATAGGCTACCATTTTTCTCATGTTGGTAGCAGGTACTGAATACAGCAGGAAATGTTATGGTTTTCAAAGATTTTAGTATCTTTGAAGTGGTGGAAATGTAAAAAAACATGTATTTATTCCCATAGCGCCACCTTTTGGAAATATTTGTGCACTTCAGCCCAGGGGGTAGAAAGGCAAGTGACCCCTCATTTGATGCGGGAGAATGTCTACTTTCCAAAATGGTATACCTTTTATACCTTTCCTTCATGTCTCTAACAGTTATGGACATTTTAGTACAAGCCGCCATTTTCGAAGAAGCAAACAGGTAGGTGTAGTGATGTGCTTCTGGCACCCCTAAGGTAGGTCGACTCATTCCAGTGGGGTGTCATTTTTCTCCTAAGAGCACTAGCTAATGAGTACAGTTGGAAATGCCATGGTTTGCACAAATTTCAGTACATTTGAAGGGGCAGAAATGTAAGAAAATGCCTTTTTTTTTCATTAGCGCCACCTTCTGGAGGCATTTGTGCTCTCCAGGCTTGGGGTAACAAAGCAAGTCACCCATCAATAGATGCGGCAGGGTGTCTTCTTTTCAAAATGGTATGGTTTGTGTACCCTTTCTTCACTTCTGTAGTTGTTATAACCATTTGGGTACAGACAAGTAATGTTTGAGAAAATGTTAGAAAAATTTGAGGTTGTAGTAGGTGTCATTTTGCACTTCTAACGCCCCCTGAGGTAGTTAAACTCATACCAATGGGGTGTCATTTTTCTCCTAAGAGCACTAGCTAATGAATACAGTTGGAAATACCATGGTTTGCACATATTTCAGTACATTTGAAGGGGCAGAAATGTAAGAAAATGCCTTTTTTTTTCATTAGTGCCACCTTCTGGAGGCATTTGTGCACTCCAGGCTTGGGGTAACAAGGCAAGTCACCCATCATTAGATGCGGCAGGGTGTCTTCTTTTCAAAATGGTATGGTTTGTGTACCCTTTCTTCACTTCTGTAGTTGTTATAACCATTTGTGTACAGACAAGTAATGTTTGAGAAAATGTTAGAAAAATTTGAGGTTGTAGTAGGTGTCATTTTGCACTTCTAACGCCCCCTGAGGTAGTTAAACTCATACCAATGGGGTGTCATTTTTCTCCTAAGAGCACTAGCTAATGAATACAGTTGGAAATACCATGGTTTGCACATATTTCAGTACATTTGAAGGGGCAGAAATGTAAGAAAATGCCTTTTTTTTTCATTAGTGCCACCTTCTGGAGGCATTTGTGCACTCCAGGCTTGGGATAACAAGGCAAGTCACCCATCATTAGATGCAGCAGGGTGTCTTCTTTTCAAAATGGTATGGTTTGTGTACCCTTTCTTCACTTCTGTAGTTGTTATAACCATTTGTGTACTGACAAGTAATGTTTGAGAAAATGTTAGAAAAATTTGAGGTTGTAGTAGGTGTCATTTTGCACTTCTAACGCCCCCTGAGGTAGTTAAACTCATACCAATGGGGTGTCATTTTTCTCCTAAGAGCACTAGCTAATGAATACAGTTGGAAATACCATGGTTTGCACATATTTCAGTACATTTGAAGGGGCAGAAATGTAAGAAAATGCCTTTTTTTTTCATTAGTGCCACCTTCTGGAGGCATTTGTGCACTCCAGGCTTGGGGTAACAAGGCAAGTCACCCATCATTAGATGCGGCAGGGTGTCTTCTTTTCAAAATGGTATGGTTTGTGTACCCTTTCTTCACTTCTGTAGTTGTTATAACCATTTGTGTACAGACAAGTAATGTTTGAGAAAATGTTAGAAAAATTTGAGGTTGTAGTAGGTGTCATTTTGCACTTCTAACGCCCCCTGAGGTAGTTAAACTCATACCAATGGGGTGTCATTTTTCTCCTAAGAGCACTAGCTAATGAATACAGTTGGAAATACCATGGTTTGCACATATTTCAGTACATTTGAAGGGACAGAAATGTAAGAAAATGCCTTTTTTTTTCATTAGTGCCACCTTCTGGAGGCATTTGTGCACTCCAGGCTTGGGGTAACAAGGCAAGTCACCCATCATTAGATGCGGCAGGGTGTCTTCTTTTCAAAATGGTATGGTTTGTGTACCCTTTCCTCACTTCTGTAGTTGTTATAACCATTTGTGTACTGACAAGTAATGTTTGAGAAAATGTTAGAAAAATTTGAGGTTGTAGTAGGTGTCATTTTGCACTTCTAACGCCCCCTGAGGTAGTTAAACTCATACCAATGGGGTGTCATTTTTCTCCTAAGAGCACTAGCTAATGAATACAGTTGGAAATGCCATGGTTTTCACAAATTTCAGTACATTTGAAGGGGCAGAAATGTAAGAAAATGCCTTTTTTTTCATTAGCGCCATCTTCTGGAGGCATTTGTGCACACCAGGCTTGGGGTAAGAAGGCAAGTTACCCCTCATTAGATGCGGCAGGTTGTCTACTTTTCCGAAATATATAGTTTTATATAGTTATTCCACTGTTTTAGGGTAGTTTTACCACAAAAACCCTAGAATGCGCATATTAGATTATAAAGTTGAAAATGTCATTTTGCGCTGCTGGTGATTAGGGCTCTACGCTAGCCATGGACGTAGGTAAAACTATACAAATTTGGTATTTTTTTACTCAGGGGACTCGAGGCTTTTTCAAATAATTGAAACTTTTTCAATCAAGGTAAATATTTTTGATACATAGTATGTGATTTTAGCAAAATGAGTAAATTTTCACTTTTTTTTGTCATTATGACATCATAGCTTTTTGCACGATGTAAAATTCTCTTCATGTAAGGTATCACAAGAAAGCTTAATTCGTTCTGAAAAAAACAATATATAGTTTTCCATATGTAACTAAAAATCCCCAGAGGAAATCAAGCCTAAACGGAAGGATAGCAAAAATGTTGAAAAAGTGTCTGGCCTGCAGGGTTCAGAAAATGGCCCGAGCCTCTGGCACTGAAGGGGTTAAGGTCCACAAAAAGCACCTGGATACTGAGCTAGCCACATCCAAGGGCATTGTCAGTTATGGTAATCCGCCTAATGGTGGTATTCCATATCTAACAGAAAAATAAAAAAGTTTCTAAAACTATAGCAGAACTGTACTCTTGCCTGTGTTATCTTAACCAAGGAACACATCTTTCTGGAGCTGGTTGGCTAGCTGCAGCCAAGGAGGGAAGGTAGGCTCCACCCCCTGCATACAATTGTAGAATTGTTCCTGCCTACTTAAACGGGCAGATCGCCTACCCAAATTTACCAGTAACCTGTATTGGATGACAGAGAAAAGAGTATTTTAGTCTTACCTGTTAAATTCTTTTCTCTTAGTCCATATAGCTTACAGGTCTCCCTCTCAGTAAAAGGGACCTGTTGCTGGACATGGGAGTCAGATTGGTTCCTTGCTGACAGGAGTTTTTTCCTCTTCTTCTTCTCGCTATCTTGCTCAGTCAGTTTATTCTTTCAAATCATTCTCTAGGGGAGTGGTTAGGTAGCCTGCTAGGAGGAGGGGGAGGCTCCACCCTGTAACTTCTTGAAGAATTGTTCCAGCCACTCGGAGGAGCTATCGTTGCCCCATTGTACCTGCAAACTATATGGACTAAGAGAAAAGGATTTTAAAGGGATAGTAATACTTCATTTTAACTTTATTTTATTTTGTAGGCATTAAAAAAACATGAAGAATGATATAAGTCTTATCTCTGAAACCTTTATGGTTTAAGAGATATTCACAAACAAAGTATCCCCCCCCCTCTTCAACCAGATCAGAAGGGAGATGCCCAGGTAGACTGCAGAGAGGGACAATCTTCAATTAAGATAATGGAAAAAGCTGAAAAACTTGTCAAGGGGGGGAAGGGCTTTCATTGTTTTCATACAAAGAAAACTGTCCCCTTCTGTTATCTGTACTGTCATACAACCAGACTCACATCTGAGAAGAGATGGCTTACACTAGGAAAAAGGGGCGGGGAGGGGAACTTTGCTTGTGAATATCTCATAAACCATAAAGGTTTGAGAGATAAGACATATCATTCTTCATGTTTTTTTAATGCCTACAAAATAAAAGTTAAAACGAAGTATTACTATCCCTTTAAAGCAAGACACAGAGGCTCCTATAATGCATTCAAATCCTTCTTTACTTCTCCAGCAGCAAATGTGAACATTTAAATACAAAGAGAAAAGTGTACCAATACAGTAAGATAACCCCACCCCTTCCATAACAATATCCAATCACAATCATATAAACAGTATAAATATAATGCCCAGGCTTCTGGTATCCCTCTTTCTTTGCTGCTCCCTGGCAGATAAGTACATCTCTGTGCAATTAATAAAGTATTTGAGTTGTATAGATTGTTTCTGGTAATATTGTGTGTATTTATGTATATAATTTTATTCATCTACAATTATTTGAAAAACATTTCTTATTTTAATATTTTCCTATTGATTCTCTCTCTTTTAGTGAGGTTTTATGCTTATTTTATTGTATTTTTCTTTATTTGTTATAATCTGTAAGTTTTTTGCTTCATTTTTCTCCTGACGCAGCTCTCGTTTGGTTAAGTTGTCTTCTCTATTATCGGACGAATCCCGCGCATGCGCGGTTGTATATAGCGCTTCCCTTCTATTATCTTTTGATTTACATCGCAACTCTGCTTTGAAGCGTTCTTAATATCTAATTTGTTCTCTTACCGAAATTTTCACTTTTTATCCTTAATGGCGGCCATCTTGGTTTAGGGCATTGCCCTACCTGTCATTTATTCGCGTGTACAAGTTTCCTCAGGCGTCAGCACCGTTTTGTGCTGGTCTGTGGTAAATACTAACGTTTTTATTACTTTGTCTACTACTTCTCAATATATCTTATTCATTTAATTCATATTATTGAGCTTCTTTTCTGTTTATTTATTTTCATCTTCAAAATATATTATTACCAAAATTTTGAAGTAAAAAATTCAATCCTTGACATAACTTTTGACTGATAATGACACATAAATTAATTCCTCCAGTTACACCACAAAAAGGGAATAGAATTCCTTCTCATTTTACTGAGGAAGACAAAGTGTCTGTCAATTCTGATTCACAAGACCTGTTTGTTTTTCCAGCTAAATCCAGTGATAAGCATATTCAGAATTTAAAGGGATAGTAATACTTCGTTTTATCTTTATTTTATTTTGTAGGCATTAAAAAAAACATGAAGAACAATATAAGTCTTATCTCTCAAACCTTTATGGTTTAAGAGATATTCACAAACAAAGTATCCCCCCCCCCCGTTCAACCAGAGCAGAAGGGAGGTGCCCAGGTAGACTGCAGAGAGGGACAATCTTCAATTAAGTTAAGGGAAAAAGCTGAAAAACTTGTCAAGGGGGAAGGGCTTTCATTGTTTTCATACAAAGAAGAATGTCCCCTTCTGTTATCTGTCTGGTCTTACAACCAGATTCACATCTGAGAAGAGATGGCTTACACTAGGAAAAAGGGGCGGGGAGGGGAAATTTTGCTTGTGAATATCTCTTAAACCATAAAGGTTTGAGAGATAAGACTTATATCGTTCTTCATGTTTTTTTCATGCCTACAAAATAAAATAAAGATAAAACGAAGTATTACTATCCCTTTAATGGATCAAACGGTTAATAAGTCCGTTTCTAATGCTATCGTGTCCTGTATGAATCAGATGACTGAAACTTTGGCTAAGTCCATTGCAGATGTTTTTAATCAAAATAAAACTAATAATCCTCCTCAAATGAAATGAATTCCCCAATCTATAGGCAATCTAAATGTAATTGATTTCTCTCCTGAGAGATTGACCCAATTCAATAAAGGGGGTAAAAAGAAAAGAAAAATGAACCATTGTTCCTCAGAAAGAGAACATGCTTGTTCTCATAAAGAAAACACTAGGAACTCTAGTGCGAAACGACGTGGATCAGATCCACGTAAAAGAACCTCAACTCGGGAGGATGGATTGCCGAGTAAAAGAAATAAGACTAGGTCAAAACCTGATTCTTTTTGCTTGAGATCATCTGATGACTCAAGCAATGATTACGAGGAATACAAAATGAAAGATTCTGATTTAGATATTTCTAATGAATCTGATATGAACAATACGGATTGTGATGATTTTGGGGATGATGTTGATGAGAATGTGGTCCTAGACGAAAGAGGTAATCCTCTTTTTGATCCGGAAGGTATAAAACACCCTAGGTCCTCAGAATGGGTACCTAAAGATCATATGGCCAAATATATAGAATTGTCGATGAGAAAAGCTCTAGATACAAAATCTAGAAATAAATTAAGATCAGAATGTCCTAGACCTTCCATTAATAAAATTTGTGACACCCCTATGAGGGACCCACAAATGGTTCAATATTGTAACGGTTTTTCAGACACTCAGACAATGGATAGAATAAAACACAGTTTTATTAAAGAAAAAATAAGAACAAGCTCACCCTCTATAGGCAACACAGTAAATAGCAGTATATAGGCTACATATGCCTTCACAGGACCAGTATACAGAAGCAAGGATGATACATATACTGTCACAGGACAGGCTAAGAATAGCGAATGGCAAGCAATAGTTAAATACAAGGAATCGTCAATCTCATTTGTGGAGTTTGGCACGGCCAGGGTGAAATAGGCAGCTATAGGTGTTAGATTACACAACACCTTAAGTCCTTAAATGTAGAGAGCTGCTTAGGTAGTGCAGAGACTGAGGCCGAACGCTGCAGGGTAGTTGGAAGATAGCCCCCACGGGCGTATAACGGAGACCAACTATATCGTGATAGCTTGAGCCAATAGCCCCCACGGGCGTAGAAAGGAGAATACTGTACTGCAAGAGCGTGAGCCAATAGCCTCCACGGGCGTATAACGGAGACCAACTGTATAGTGATAGATTGAGCCAATAACCCCTACGGGTGTAATAGGAGACCACCTGCACTGCTAGAGCGTGAGCCAGGAGCCCTCCAGGCATAACATCGGACACTGGGTACTGCAAGAGCTTAGTCGATAGCCCCCACGGGTGTATTAACGGAAACCACCTGTTGCTGCGAGTGCTTGAACCAATTGCCCCACCGGGTTGTATGGGAGAGAACTCTGTAGGAGCTAGAGCCAATAGCGCCTCCCACGGGCGCGTTAACGGAGACCGACTACTCTGCTTAGTAGACAATATTAGCCGCCGTCTCACCAAGGCCCACAACGCGGCTGGCTCAGCAGGAGCAGCGGATAACTGCAACGGCTCTGCAAGAGTTAACAACAGCAGCAGTGGTAGAAGATGTAGCTCTGCAAGTACAATCGGAGGCTCAGTGAGTAAAGGAATTGCTCTGCAAGTGCCAAGGAGACTCAGCTTAAGGTAGTACAGCTCTGCAAGTGTAACGGGAGACTCAGCTCAGGAGACATGGCTCAGCAGGACTAATGGTAGCAGTCTCGATCAGCACAGACACCTATGCGGCAGCGATCAGAATGTCGCCGGGGCGACAACAGCAGCTGTAAACAGGAGCAGTAGCAAGCCGGTGCAGGTCACGGAGCAGGAAGTCAGCCAGGCCAGGTCAGATCACGGAGGAGATACTCAGACAAGCCAGATCAGCAACGAGCAGGAACGTAAGCCAGGCTGGGTCAGATCACAGAGCAGGAACACAGGAGCGTAGTCAGAACAGGCCAATTCAGTACACAGGAAATCAGGAACACAGCAACAGCAACGCTGGCTCAGGAACACCACGAAAGGGCACCTGACAGGTGCCATTGGACAGGTATAAAAAGGTCACCAGGGGTGGGCCAAACAAGCTCAACCAATAGGGGAGCAGCACAAGCGAGGGTGACAGAGAGAGATCACGGGAACCGTGATAGTACCCCCCTCTCAAAGACCCCCTCTCCCTGCCAGAGGTCTTGGTTTCTGAGGGTATTTAGAGTGGAAGTTGCGCAACAATCTGGGCGCATGGAGGTCCTTCTGATCCACCCAGGAACGTTCCTCAGGTCCATAGCCCTTCCAATGGACCAAATATTGCAACTTCCCCCTAAATCTCCTAGAATCAATGATACCCTGGACTTCGTACTCCTCTTGGCCCTGAACGTCCACCGGCCCAGAAATCACTGGAGTGGTAGTGTAGCGGTTGCAAACCAAGGGCTTCAACAGAGATACATGGAACACATTATGTATACGCATAGAGGCTGGGAGTTCCAATGTGTACGAGACGGGATTCACTTTGCGGATGACTTTAAACGGACCAATGAACCGGGGGGCCAGTTTGTTGGAAGGCACCTGCAAATTGAGATTTCTGGAGGAGAGCCATACCCTTTCCCCAACCTGGAAGAAGACCACTGGCAGCCGTCTACGATTGGCATGCCTCTGGTGTCGCTGAAATGACTGACTGAGGGTCCTCTGAACCTGTGCCCAAGTGGAGCAAAGCTGCTCAATATGCTCATCCAGAGCTGGAATTTGTTGTGCCTGAAATGAGTCAGGGAGCAGGCACGGCTGGAACCCATAATTAATGAGAAACGGGGAGCTCCTGGATGATGAATTAACTGCACAATTCCTGGCAAACTCTGCCCATGGCAACAGGTTGGCCCAATTGTCATAATGATCGGTTACGAAGCAACGCAAGAACTGCTCCAGTCCCTGATTGGCACGCTCAGCTGCCCCATTGGTCTGGGGATGGTAGGCAGAGGAAAAGGACAATTGAATGCCCATCTGCCCACAAAATGCCCTCCAAAATCTGGACACAAACTGGCTCCCACGATCAGACACCACCACTCTGGGTACCCCGTGCAAACGAAACACTTCTTTGGCGAACACCATCGCCAATTCCTGAGCCGACGGAAGACCAGAGAGGGGCACAAAATGAGCCATTTTAGAGAACTATCAACCACCATGAGGATTAACGTGTACCCCCTAGACACTGGTAATTCTCCCAGAAAGTCAATTGATATATGGGACCATGGACGGTCACCATTAGGCACAGGTTGGAGTAGTCCCACTGGGAGATGCCTGGGGGTCTTGGCACGAGCACAGGTGGCACATGCTGCAGTAAAGGCGGAGCAATCGGTTCTAAGGGAGGGCCACCAAAATAACTGAGATAGAGACCAAATTAGCTGATCCCGATGTGCCCAGCAGCCTTAGAAGAATTGTTTGTCTCGAATAGACGGGTACGGAATGGCTCATCCACAAAACACTTGCCAACTGGGGTTTCTGGAGGTGCCCTAGCTTGAGAGGCCAAAATTTCTTCCCCAGTGGCGAAGTGATGCTAGTGCGTATAGTGGGCAGAATATGATCTGCCTGAATAATAGGTACTGGTTCTTCCTCCCTCTCAATGTCTGATGCAAACTGTCTGGACAGAGCGTCTGCCCTAACATTCTTGGAACCCGGCAGATAGGACACTACAAAATTGAACCGGGACAAAAAGAGTGCCCACCTAGCTTGTCGTGAGGACAGTCTCTTTGCTTCAGAGAGATACGTTAAATTCTTGTGGTCAGTTAATATTAATACTGGTGTCCTGGTACCTTCCAATAGGTGACGCCACTCTTTAAGTGCCAGAATAATAGCCAAGAGCTCCCTGTCACCAATCTCATAGTGACTTTGGGCGCTGGAAAGTTTTTTAGAAAAGAACCCACAAGGTCTCAAGGTACCACCTCCCACAGGGCGTTGGGAGAATACTGCCCCAACCTCAGAGGCATCAACTTCCAAGGTGAATGGCAGGGCTGGGTTAGGGTGGGACAGTACTGGAGCAGAAGCAAAGGCAGACTTCAGAGTCTCAAACGCATTCTCAGCTGCCTCAGACCATTGAGAAGGAGTAGCGCCCTTATGTGTCAAGTCAGACAGAGGTTTCACAATAGTGGAAAAGTTCTGGATAAATTTCCTATAATAATTGGCAAAGCCCAAAAAGCGCTGAATAGCTTTTAACCCTTTAGGTTGAGGCCACTGTAGGACTGCTGCCAACTTCTCCTGGTCCATAGCAATGCCATCTCTAGAAATTATGAATCCCAGGAATGGTACTTGGGACCTATGAAATTCGCATTTCTCAAGTTTACAGAACAGTTTGTTTTTGCGTAATCGAAGCAAAACTTCAGAGACATCCTTAATATGCTGGGTAAGGGTGGTAGAGTGAATCAATATATCATCTAGATATACCACCACACAGGACTGAAGCATGTCACAAAGGATGTCATTAATAAATTCTTGGAACACCGCAGGTGCATTGCACAGGCCAAATGGCATCACCAGATATTCATAATGCCCTGATCTGGTATTAAATGCTGTCTTCCACTTATCTCCAGCTTTAATTCTGATCAGGTTATATGCAGCCCGGAGATCAAGTTTAGTAAAGATGGAAGAGCCCTTTAACCTGTCAAATAACTCGGTAATGAGTGGAATGGGGTAGGCATTCCTCGACATCAGCTTATTCAACCCCTGGTAATCAATACATGGCCTAAGCTCGCCATTCTTCTTCTTTACAAAGAAGAAACTGGCACCAGCCGGAGAGGTAGATTTGTGAATAATCCCTCTTTTGAGGGCGTCCTCAATGTACTCCTCCATCACCCTGTTTTCATCATACGACAGTGGATACATGCGACCCCTCGGGGGCACTATGCCTGAGGGCAGATCAATAGCGCAATCATAAGGTCTGTGCTGGGGCAGAGCGCTAGCCTCCCCCTTGCTGAATACGTCACTGAATTCCTGATATTCAGCTGGCACGGAGGGGGAGGTACATAATAACTTGACAGGGTGTGAAAGACAGTTCCCAGCACAGTACTCCGACCATGATTTGACTTCTCATCTCTGCCAGTCAAACTGGGGATTGTGTAATAATAACCATGGAAACCCGGAATGACTGCGTGGTGAGGTGAACGAATTATTTGGAAACGTACCTCCTCCTTGTGGAGAGCCCCAACAGCCGTAGTAATAGGGGTCGTTTCCATGTTGATAAATGCCGGTTCCAATGGCCTCAATAGCCAGGGGAGACTCCCTTTTCAGTACCGGAATTTTGTGCAATTCGGCAAAGGATTGGTCCATTAAGTAACCGGCTGCACCGGAGTCTATCAGTGCTATAACTACCACAGACAGGTCTGCCCAACAGAATACCACCTGGATGGTGGGTTCCTGTGTACTCGAATCTAGGGACTGCTGTACGCCACCTAGGGCCTGTCCCCCAAGGTACCCTAGGTGCGTCCGTTTCCTGGCCATACCGGACATGTGCATAATAAGTGCCCAGCTTTACCACAATATAAGCATAGGCCATGTCTTTTGCGGTGCGCCCTCACCTCCTTAGTAAGCCTGGTGAACCCGAGCTGCATTGGCTCTCCAGCCTTGGGTGAACGTTCAGGAGGAATGGGTGGCGAGGGTGAGTTCAAAAGACTGCCATGCCTGTAATTTCTGGATTTCGCCCTCTTTGCCAACCGCCTCTCACGAATGCGGGAGTCAATAAGCATGACATAGTCAATATACTCATCCAGATCACTGGGCACATCTCTGGCAGCAATTTCATCTTTAATGGATTCGGATAAGCCTGAGCAAAGGCTGCCACTAACGCCTCGTTGTTCCAGCCCACCTCTGCTGCCAAGGTCCGAAACTCAATGGCATAGTCGCCCAAGGTACAATCGCCCTGTTGTATCTCCATTAACCTTTTGGCAGCACAGGCAGCTCTACCAGAGACGTCAAACACTCTGCAGAACTTTCTTATGAACTCATTAAAGTTCAGAGTGCAAGGTTTGGCATTCTGCCACAGAGGATTAGCCCATGCCAGTGCTTTGCCAGTCAATAGTGATATCATAAATCCGACCTTACTCCGGTCATTAGAAAATGCCTGAGGCGTTAGTTCCAGGAATATCTCCAGTTGATTGATAAAGCCTCTGCATTGAGTAGGTTCGCCATTATATCTTAATGGTAACGGCGCCACCGCCGTTAGGCCTCTGGTATGTGTAGTAGGAACTACAGACTGATTGTCCGGTGTCGAGACTGGGGGGACCACCGGATTCTGGTTTGGTTTGTCTAGGTGTACCGTACACTCAAGTAAAGTTTGTAAGGCCAGTGCCAACTGATCTAGGCGCTGCTCGTGAACATCCATTCTCCAGTGGATGTTCTGTGTACTACTCTCACCCTTGCTGTCTGAGGTCATGGCCCTTTCGTACTGTAACGGTTTTTCAGACACTCAGACAGTGGGTAGAATAAAACACCATTTTATTAAAGAAAAAATAAGAACAAGATCGCCCTCTATAGGCAACACAGTAAATAGCAGTATATAGGCTACATATGCCTTCACAGGACCAGTATACAGAAGCAAGGATGATACATATACTGTCACAGGACAGGCTAAGAATAGCGAATGGCAAGCAATAGTTAAATACAAGGAATCGTCAATCTCATTTGTGGTGTTTGGCACGGCCAGGGTGAAATAGGCAGCTATAGGTGCTAGATTACACAACACCTTAAGTCCTTAAAGGGATAGTAATACTTCATTTTAACTTTATTTTATTTTGTAGGCATTAAAAAAACATGAAGAATGATATAAGTCTTATCTCTGAAACCTTTATGGTTTAAGAGATATTCACAAACAAAGTATCCCCCCCCTGTTCAACCAAATCAGAAGGGAGATGCCCAGGTAGACTGCAGAGAGGGACAATCTTCAATTAAGATAATGGAAAAAGCTGAAAAACTTATCAAGGGGGGAAGGGCTTTCATTGTTTTCATACAAAGAAAATTGTCCCCTTCTGTTATCTGTACTGTCATACAACCAGACTCACATCTGAGAAGAGATTGTTTACACTAGGTAAAAGGGGCGGGGAGGGGAACTTTGCTTGTGAATATCTCATAAACCTTAAAGGTTTGAGCGATAAGACTTATATCATTCTTCATGTTTTTTTAATGCCTACAAAATAAAATAAAGTTAAAACGAAGTGTTACTATCCCTTTAAGTGTAGAGAGCTGCTTAGGTAGTGCAGAGACTGAGGCAGAACGCTGCAGGGTAGTTGGAAGATAGCCCCCACGGGCGTATAACGGAGACCAACTATATCGTGATAGCTTGAGCCAATAGCCCCCACGGGTGTAGAACGGAGAATACTGTACTGCAAGAGCGTGAGCCAATAGCCTCCACGGGCGTATAACGGAGACCAACTGTACAGTGATAGATTGAGCCAATAACCCCCACGGGTGTAATAGGAGACCACCTGCACTGGTAGAGCGTGAGCCAGGAGCCCTCCAGGCGTAACATTGGACACTGGGTACTGCAAGAGCTTAGTCAATAGCCCCCACGGGCGTATTAACGGAAACCACCTGTTGCTGCAAGTGCTTGAACCAATTGCCCCACCGGGTCGTATGGGAGAGAACTCTGTAGGAGCTAGAGCCAATAGCGCCTCCCATGGGCTCGTTAACGGAGACCGACTACTCTGCTTAGTAGACAATATGAACCGCTGTTTTAACCAAGGCCCACAACGTGGCCGGCTCAGCAGGAGCAGCGGATAACTGCAACGGCTCTGCAAGAGTTAACAACAGCAGCAGTGGTAGAAGATGTAGCTCTGCAAGAACAATCGGAGGCTCAGTGAGTAAAGGAATTGCTCTGCAAGTGCCAAGGAGATTCAGCTTAAGGTAGTACAGCTCTGCATGTGTAACGGGAGACTCGGCTCAGGAGACACGGCTCAGCAGGAGTAATGGTAGCAGTCTCGATCAGCACAGACACCTATGCGGCAGCGATCAGAATGTCGCCGGGGCGACAGCAGCTGTAAACAGGAACAGTAGAAAGCCGGTGCAGGTCACAAAGCAGGAAGTCAGCCAGGCCAGGTCAGATCACGGAGGAGATACTCAGACAAGCCAGATCAGCAACGAGCAGGAACATCAGCCAGGCCGGGTCAGATCACGGAGGAGATTCTCAGACAAGCCAGATCAGCAACGAGCAGGAACGTCAGCCAGGCCGGGTCAGATCACGGAGCAGGGACACAGGAGCGTAGTCAGAAAAGGCCAATTCGGTACACAGGAACACAGCAACAGCAACACTGGCTCAGGAACACCATGAAAGGGCACCTGACAGGTGTCAATGGACAGGTATAAAAAGGTCACCAGGGGCGGGCCAAATAAGCTCAACCAATAGGGGAGCAGCACAAGCGAGGGTGACAGAGAGAGATCACGGGGACCGTGATAAATATATAGCCAAATCTGGAAGAGATCCTAGAAAGGGTGTTGAAAGGTCACTTAAACAGTGCAAAGATAAGTTGCTAGATACAGTTGGCCCTCTAGCAAAAATTTTCAATCTTATTGAGGAGGCTATCTCAAATAATTCCCCAATTGATCTTAACATCATATCACGGTGCCCGTGCTCTTTTTGTTTTTCTGTCAGTCTAGTCTGTGCCTTGCTTCCATTGGCTACCATGTGTTAGTCCCGCCCAGTATGACCTTTATATACTGGGCTAGGGGCACCCCTCCGGTGCCCATTCGTGGTGTTCCTGTGCCAGTGCTTTATCTGCTCATTGTTTTCCAGTGTACCGACTCGGCCTGCCTGTCTACTCTGCATATTGTCTGCTGCCCTTGTGTTCTGACCCGGATTGCCTGACTATTCTCTGAGGTTCCTGCTCCGTGATTCGACCCTGCTTGGCTGACGTTCCTGCTCCGTGAATCTGACCCGGTTTGGCTGACGTTCCTGCTCCGTGATCCGTCCCGGCTTGTTGGCGTTCCTGTACTGTGTTGCCTAGGCGACATTCTGACTGTCTGGCAGTGGGTCATTTCCTTGCAGAGTATCAGCGGCCAGTCTCCATTACCTCTCCGGCTGTTGAGCCACCGGTTGCCTCCGGTTAAGCTGTGCAGAGTGTAAGTGTTGTCTCTGTTACTGCTACAGCAGGTTCCATTGGGCCTAGTCTCCGTTATTGCCTCTGCTCAGAGCAAGTGTCTGCCTCCGTTACCACTCCGGCTGTTGAGCCACCGGTTGCCTCCGGTTAAACTGTGCAGAGTGCAAGTGTTGTCTCCGTTACTGCTATGGCAGGTTCCATTGGGCCTAGTCTCCGTTATTGCCTCTGCTCTAAGCAAGTGTCTGCCTCCGTTACCACTCTGGCTGTTGAGCCACCAGTTGCCTCCGGTTAAACTGTGCAGTGTGCAAGTGTTGTCTCCGTTACTGCTATGGCAGGTTCCATTGGGCCTAGGCACTGTTATTGCCTCTGCTCTAAGCAAGTGTCTGCCTCCGTTACCACTCCGGCTGTTGAGCCACCGGTTGCCTCCGGTTAAACTGTGCAGTGTGGAAGTGTTGTCTCCGTTACTGCTATGGCAGGTTTCATTGGGCCTAGTCTCCGTTATTGCCTCTGCTCTAAGCAAGTGTCTGCCTCCGTTACCACTCTGGCTGTTGAGCCACCGGTTGCCTCCGGTTAAACTGTGCAGAGTGCAGTGTTGTCTCCATTACTGCTACAGCAGTTTATCCTGGGCCTAGTCTTCTTTATTGCCTCTGCTCAGAACAAGTGTTGCCTCCGTTACTGCTCCTGCAGTACCACACGTAAATCTGTTTCCAATATTGCCTAACTGCTCATACCAGGTCTACTTATCTGGCTATTGGCGTTATCTACTCCTCAGCTGTTTATATGCAGAGAGACCAATCACTGACCTTTCTGCACATGGGACTGTTTACACTCTGAAGTTCATTAACCCATTCAAGACCTTGTTCCTGGGAAACCACTACTCTGCCTGACCTGTGTCAGTATAGACTATTGTGGACTTATTATTTATGCTGGACCTGTGTAGGCTGATATTTATATAACCTGTTGTGTGTCTGTACTAGTCTGCTTTATACTACAGGACCTGTGAAGGTTATTCATTTTAATAAAACTGTGTTTTTTCCTAAACCTGTGTCTGTGTGTCAAACAAACCGTTACACATCATAAGAGGATGGATGCAAAGAGCCTTTTGTTTGTTAGGCAATGCCAACACAGCACTTTCTAGTGAAAGACGGAGGGTTATTCTTCTCCGTATCGATCCTAAATTATCAGAAATGGCTTCTACTGAAGCAGGTCCAGAAGCTAAAGGTCTCTTATTTGGAGAATCTTTCATTAAAAATTTGGGAAAGTATGTTAATACCTTCACTGCCCTTGACAAGGCTCAAACCTCCATGAAAAAAGTCTTTAATAAAAAGGTTTTTGTCAGGGTCGGGAAAAACAAGGGTTGTTTCCCCGGCCGGTCTTCTGGCTCCTATAGAGGCCAATATAGGAATTATCAAGACCCTACATACTTTGGTAAAGGAAGTTAATCCCAGGAGACCAGAGCTCCCCCTCCCTTTTTCCCTCAACGTGGAAGAATCTGGAGATCAAGGAACGCAAGAGGACTTCCAAGATCCAGACCTTACTCAGGTAAGTGTTTTTTCCCCTCCCTTACCCTTGGAGGAAAAAGTGGGTGGCAGACTCGCCCATTTTTTCCAAAACTGGTCTCAGATCACTTCAGATCATTTGGTACTTCAAACAATTCTAGAATACGAAATAGAATTCTATCAAAATCCCCAACAATCACAAATTCCACATTCTTTCCAGTTTTTAAAAGAAGATTTCCACTTGGTGGATTCAGAGATCTCAGAATTGGAAAGAAAGGGTGCAATAATTCTAGCTCCCTTATCAGAACCAGGTTTTATCAGCAATATTTTCCTGGTAAACAAGAAAAATTCGGGTGTACGCCCAGTCATAAACTTGAAAGAACTGAATGCTTTTATCCTTTACAGACATTTCAAGATGGAAGGCATTAATTGCCTGAGGGATCGTCTAATACCATCAGATTGGATGGTAAAATTGGATTTGAAGGATGCATATCTAACGATCCCCATTGCTCAACATCAACGGAATCTCCTTCAATTTTTCTGGAAGAGAGTGAAATGGCAATTCCTGTGTCTCCCTTTCGGTCTGTCCTCTGCTCCGGGGTGCTTCGCGGTATTGAATTCAATTTGGGGTCCCTTTTATTTAGACCTTTTTGCTTCCAGACTGAATTCTCAGCTTCCAAAATTTTTCAGTTGGAGACCGGACCCGGACACTTTAGCAGTGGATGCCTTTCTTCAACAATTGCCTGTGATGGGGAGTTACGCGTTTCCTCCTTTTGCCATGATTCCCAGGGTCATTCTCCAAGTCAGGAAACAACAGGTCACCACAGTCCTAGTAACTCCCTTTTGGCCAGCTCAACCATGGTTTCTCTCTCTCCTAGAGATGGCCATAGACTTTCCACGTTATCTGACTCCATTTCCCCAGCTGTTGCTGGACCCAGCAGGGAATTCTCACAACCTCTTGCTTCAAAATCAGTTGTATCTTTTGGCCTGGTGGATTTCAGGAATCAGTGGTTTATAGACGGAATTTCGGAATCGGCTCAGTTACTCATCACCGAGGCTTGGGCACTGGGTACTCGAGCATGTTACAAGTCATGCTGGAATATTTGGACACGTTGGTGCGTGGAACAGGGTTTGGATCCTGTTTCTGCCGATCTAACTTCTATTATAAATTTTCTGTCTTCCTGTTTTCAGCAGGGCAAGGCATACAGGACCATTAATTGTTATCGTTCGGCTATTTCAGCTGGTCATTCATTCATTGCAGGTCTTCCTTTAGGTCAACACCCTTTGGTGTGCAAGCTTTGAGAGGTATTAAGATTTCGAGACCTCCGACTACTAGATATTCTGACCTTTGGGATGTAACAGTAGTTCTTCATTTTTTGGAATCTTGGCATCCTAATGAGCATTTATCATTAAAACAAATTTCAGCTAAACTTGCCATGTTGCTTTGCCTCATTTACTTTAGGAGAGTGTCTGATGTTCATGCCTTAGACATTTCCAACAGATTTTACGAACCTGATGGTGTAAGATTTTTAATATCTAGGCGAACTAAATCTTTAGGGAAATCTTTTATCAGAAATTTCCTCAAAATCCTCAGCTTTGTGCTGTACTTTGTTTGAAAGCATATGAGTTAGCTACCAAAAAGTTTAGATCTAGTAATTCACAACAATTGTTTATTTCATTTGTACAACCTTATCAACCTGTTTCTACAGCTACTTTAGCAAGATGGATTAGTTGGATCATGCAGTCAGCGGGCGTTGATACTACTCTGTTTGGTGCACATTCATCTCGAGGTGCTATGGCTTCTAAGTCCTACCTTGCTGGTGGTAGACTTGAAGACATTCTTAAAGCGGCTGATTGGTGCAATGAATTCACCTTTAAGACGTTTTATTTCAAACCTATTATTCATGCAACTGCTAATGTTATTAAACAGCTTTAAACTTGCATAATAGGAGCCTCTGTGTCTTGCCTTAAAATTGGTGGATTTTCCTAACTTCGTGAAGGAAAGTTAGGATTTTATTAAAGACACAGAGGCGAGTATTATCCCTCCCTGTTCTAACCCTCCCTATTTTTTTCTGTTTGTCTTTATTTCTTATAGGATAATCATATTGATGATGTGAAGGATCGTCTAACAGTTTCCAGGCTTTAAATAACTTCAGTTTGAGTTGTATCTGCATCAAACAAAGAGGGATACCAGAAGCCTGGGCATTATATTTATACGGTTTATATGATTGTGACTGGATACTGTTATGGAAGGGGCAGGGTTATCTCACTGTATTGGTACACTTTTCTCTTTGTATTTAAACGTTCACATTTGCTGCTGGAGCAGTAAAGAAGGATTTGAATGCATAATACTCGTCTCCGTGTCTTTAATAAAATCCTGACTTTCCTTCACAAAGTTAGGAAAATCCACAAATTTAACAGGTAAGACTAAAATCCTCTTATCAGATGAATCCTCTGAATTTATAGAAGACTATAATAAACAAATTTAACATGTTCCTGTAGTAGTTTTTTTGTTTTTGAATTAGAAACTTCAGTAAGAGACAACCACAAGTACTGATATTTGGTTCATACAAGATGAAATGGCTGTAGTAACTAGTAGTATTTATTGACAGTAGCTTCCATCAATGTTTGAATATGAGCATCAAGGTCACTAGTAATCTCTTGAATCTCAGGACTGACATATCTTTCCTCAGAAAAATTAGGTGGGATTCTTTTGGGTTTAATAGGGGGAGGTATGTAGACAGGAGGGATATTCTATTAAAAGACATCTGGAGAAATTCCCTAAAAATAAGCTTAAATAAGAATATAAATAATATTTTTAAACAATAATATAGATTAAAGAAATATACTGAATATGATTAATTCACCAAATAATATTGATAACAGGCTAACCTTTAGTCTAAAAACACAACACTCAAGCTCAAATATCTTCCCTTCATCGACTGTTCCTCACAAAATGAAGATAATGCGTTGCACTGTTTCTCTGAGCATGCGCAGAGAAATAAAAAGAGTAATGCCCTCAATAAAGATGGCCACCAATTCTTCCTATGACAAAATGAATTAAAGCCTGAAACCAGGCTCATGTAATTCCTCCATTGGTTTAGGTATCTACCAAAGGAGAGGATTTTAACTCACACTATGAATCAAGCTCAAAGTTGAGCAAAATCGATGCAAAGTTTAAGAGAATGGGTCCAAAGGAAACAAATCTGCACAGATAACATAACATCATGCATTATAAGGGTATCCTTTAAAAGGTCGCATGCAAAAGACTGTGCGACCACATCTTGAATGAACTAGGTTGCCAGGATAAAAATGGTGACCTGAGAATCTCGCGCTGCATGAAAGCGCAAATTCTCAGGTTGCTCTATGAAATGCCCAAGGTGTTAAGAGTGTCCTCCCTTATTCCATTTACCTCTCCTACTGACAGCCGGTCCTCCAGCAGAGTGGGGTTTGTGGGCTGCCTGATGGGGAGCCATCAAGCCAGTAACCGGCCATTCAAGAAAATCCATCAGCTCTCTTTCCTTCTCTCTCTGCGTGCAGAGAAAGGAAGACAGAGCCCGGAGCAGCTGCATCAACAATTGGATAAGGGCATCAGCCCCATATGTTGATGAGTACTGCTCCGGGCTCGGTCTCCCTTTCTGTGCATGCTCCGTTATGTCAGTGACCATGCAGATAGAGGGGCAGGGAGAGCCCGGAGCAGCGAAGGATGAGAACCGGGGTAGCATGCTATCTGAAAAGCAGGTCAGAGTGAGCTGCAGGGATGCAGACTTGTGCCGATTAGTGCAGACTTGATTGCCCCCAGTGCAGACTTGATCCCTAGTTGTTACTGGCTTGATGTCTCCCCGTTGGCCACCCTGCAACCCCAGCACGGCTGGGGACCTGCTGTCAGTAGGAGAGGTGAATGGAAGAAGGAAGGACACTCTTAACACCTTGTGCCCTAGATTGCGAGTCAGCAGGGCTGGTGCAAGGATTTTTGCCACCCTAGGCAAAACCTAATTTTGCCGCCCCTTGGCTCCACCCCTTGTGTCCTACCAGTTTATGCCCCGCCCTGTATGTGTTTAAGTGTCAGTTTGTGTGTGTGTTCTCTATATGTGTATAAGTGTCAGTTTGTGTGTGTGTTCTCTATATGTGTATGTGAGTGAGTGTTCCCTGTATGTATATGTGTGTCAGTGTTTGTTCCTTATATGTATATAAGTGTCAGTGTGTGTGAGTCTCTGTAAGGATATCAGTGTGTAAGTATGTGTGTGTGCTTCTCTATATGCATATCAATGTGACAGAGTGTATGTTCTCTATATGTGACTGTCCCCCCCTTTGACTCTCTCCCCCTTTTGACTGTTGATCCCTCCTTTGACTCTCTCTCTCCTGTCTGACTCTTGATCCCCTTTTTGACTGTTGATCCTCCCTTTGACTCTCTCTCTCCCCCATCTGACTCTTGATCCCCTCTTGACTGTTGTTCTCCCCTTTGACACTTTCTTCCCCTGTCTGACTCTTTATCCCCTCTTGACCCCCCCATTCCACTTACTCTTCCCGGTGCACGTCTGTCTCTCCCAGTGAGTATGTTTCGGTGCCCTCCCTTGGTTGGCTATTTTTTTAATGTAGCACAGCGATGCCCGTTTCTCTTTTCCCCTCCGCTCCTTCAATCCTGGTCCAGGACTGAAGGAGCGAAGGGGGAGAGAGAAACGGGTATCGCTGTGCTACATTAAAAAATTAGCCAGCCAAGGGAGGGCACCAAAACATACTTTTATTTTACTTGGGCAGTACGTGGTGAGCGGGGGGGGGGGGGCAATGCGCCTCCAGAGAGAATGTGCACCCTAGGCCGGCGCCTGCCTCACCTATAGGAGGCGCCGGCCCTGAATGTGCTGCACAGATATCTGTGCAGCACATTCAATCAATTAAAGGGTTAATATCAGGTGGTGACAGTTCTCATTTAACCAGAGATAGAACACATACACAATACATGAGCAAAGCAGAGCAATGAACACATGAGAAGTACCAAGAAGAGAAAAGTGACTTGCTAAATGAGACAGGGATAGGCATAGATCATGAGCCTCACAGCCATACATAAGGTTTTAGGCCAGTAGGGGACATGCATATAAAATACTCCTACATGTAGGAGCCAGCAGTGACATTTTAGGAAGCCTCTCAACTATAGTGTTAGCACAATTAGGTGGCAGCCCTAGTACTTAGAGCGGTAGACTTAAGAAAGTATCACTATAAGTGCTCATTCTCCACAGAGTGCTACATTCTGGTTCCTCGCGAAATATGAGCCAGCCACTGTGTAGAAGGCCACATCCACAGCATCTCGCCCAAGCCCTGCCCCATGACAGCTCCACAACACTCAAATAGCTGCAATCTCAATGCGACTCCTTGCTCGACCCGCCAGCCCATATTCCTAGGACGGCATAGTAAGACTCCAGAACAGGATTGCTGGGATAACGGGTAGATAAAGACCCAGGCCTGCAGACAGTATCAGCAACCATGTTACACTCACCTCAGACCGCATAGGAAGAGGGACTTTTATTTTACTTGGGCAGTAAGTGGTGAGCGGGAGGGGGGTTGGCCCCGATGCTCCCTAGGATGGCATCTACCTCGCCTATGGGAGGCGCCGGCCCTGCGAGTCAGCCCTATTCTTCTGCCAGTCCAGTCACAGCCTACTTACTGTAAGAAACACGCATGCTGGACATACCACCACCAGCCAATGAAAGAGGAAAGTATTTGAACATTGGTCCTCTACTTATTGGCTGGCTGAAGTGTGCATGTGAGGCAGTGCGTATGCCACCTGGCACATGCCATTATTGTCGTGAGAGACAAGTGAGTGTCTCTGGGAGCAGTGACAGATGGAATGGAGGTTACAGAACAGGAGGAGCCTGGAAAGGCAAGTTGCAGTGAGACTGAGTCCTGCTGGCGCTGACACCATTCTGATTTCTGAGACTGAATGAGTATGTCTTCAGTTCTGTTGCTGTAAACACCCAAACCCACTAATTGCTCCAGGTGCAAGGGGTCTTCAGCTCCCCAAAATAAAATATACTTTCACCTTCCAAAACTGCTTTTACCACATTATATTAACCATTTAAGAACCATTGCTTCACAATCTGTTTCACACCCCTCTGGTCCTAAAAGAGTTACTCCCTCTGATGTATAAGGGGCAAGCAATACATTCTGTGACTCCCTCAGGCAGGGGAAAGTTAAACCATAAAATCTTTAAATCAATAAAGAAAATGAAGAAAAAAAAAATCAACCTTCCCAATGTGACAGGATTCCCTGTCATGATATTCACTCACCTCTTCCTCCAATTCCATTTGCTTTAGGGCAGGAATCTGTCATATGTGCTGAACTTATGGGTGAAGCCCATTTAAATTGCTCTATGTTCAAACAAAAAGTGGAGGCATTCCTGGGCAAACCATTTGCACTGTGGGGGAGAACAAAAAAATGTTTAAATGGGAATTTCAACCCCTTGAATGCTAGGGAGGCCTCAAATGCAATGCATTGTATACCTCTCTAGCATTCTAGGGGTTAAAATCCTCATTTAAATCAATGGGAATTTTCCATTCTCCCCTATAGTGCAAATGATTTGCTCCAGAATTCCTTCTCCTTTCTTTTGAACATATGGCGGATGGTAGTCAGTCTGTTCTAGTGTAACCACATGCCCCGAATTGCCCAGGACAGTCACGGATTTTAAATGCATCCCATGTCATAGCAACTCCATTCTGGAAAAATACAAAGCCCCGAAAAGATGACTCTAGTGCACAATGTTATAAACACTAGGAGAACTACCAGTTGCCTACTGTGACAGAAAGTGATGTCTTTACTGGTTTACAAGAATGGCTTCCATAAAGAGCTCTAAACACTAGAGAGAGAATGGGGCCTTGATCTTGACATCAAAAGAGAGATGTAGTGTAATGCTAATCTAAGGGTTTGTGCACAATGTATTTTATCTTGTAGCCCGTCTCAGGCATCACATTCAGTCACAGCAGTCAATGGGTAGTTCTCCCTCTAATGTCTTGAACTTTGTGGTGTGCCTGACAAAGAGCAGGTTATACACTGATGTACAGTGACTTCTTCCACATAGCTACCATAGAGCTGAGGACAAATACTCTTCTACTCTCATCGCTGCACTGCCCTTGAATGGCAGAATAGAAATGTGGTCAACCTACTCTCTGGATTTACGCAGGAGACTCCGGTTTTGACATCGGCCGATTCTTCATCTGTGGGGAGTTTCCACTGAAACTATGGCTACTTCCTCCTACTTTTTAATGCACCCATTAAGCCTGCCCCCTTTCTGACACAATTTTTGTCAATTATATCCCACGGAGGCACCAGAGGAGTCCCTTCTGGGACTCCAGAAGAGAAAGTTCTCAGGTATGATTATAAAGTAAGGTAAACACTTGAATGAGCGAAAAGGCATAATAAACAGATATAACTTAATTAGAATTAAAGAAATTGACGGAGTAATATAAATTTACATACCTGGGAGCCTGCCGGGTTTCACCCGGAGACTCTGGATTTAGAGCTTTGTCTCCGGATGAAACCTTCACATCTCCGGGTAACTCGACTCTCAATCATGTCTGTTTGTTTCATTATTTGAAATTGTGAGTGCATCGCTAAAAATATTAACTATATGCTGCCACCTGCTGGATGTCTGTCCAGGACCATCACTGCGGCATTTTTTTATCCAAACCGGCGCTTGCCGATGTCTGTGAACCCATTATCACCCCTGGCCCACACCAACTGATGACGAGTGACACTGACACTGATGACCCAACGAGATAGCCAGTTGTTGCTGCCGGCATGTGTCGCAGACTTGCAGGACAGCCACACGAAGAATGCCGGTGAGAGTGAGTGGAGGTCTGGAGGCATCAGAGCGAGGTCGGCGGACCATGGACCAGATGTTTGAAAAAAAAACCAAACATTTAAATATGTCGACATTTGTCATGAATGATCATGAAAATAGACATTTATTATAATGTAATTTTCCAAAATATATAAATATAATTGATGTCCATTTCCAAGTATGGACTACCAGAGAAGCGCACAACACAATGTAAAACCAATGGGTTGCACACCTCTCTGGACCCCAATATTGTGTGTAATACAGTTTGTTAAAAATACAGAACGCACACTAATGGGGTCCAGAGAGGTGTGCAACTAGGGTGACCACGGGTCCCGGAATGTCCGGGACTGTCCCTTATTTCAGGGCTATGTCCCGCGTCCCGGGTCCCCTTCAACCGGGACAATGAAGTGTCCTGGAATGAAGCCAAGCCGCCCTGGATGTCAGCCTGCAAGCGGTGTGTCACATCATGGACGCCGCTTGCAGGCTGACATCCACGGCGGCAATGCAGCTTACCTGATCTCCTGGAGGTAAGCGCTCTAGTAATACAGAGCGCTGGGAGATGACATCATCTCCCAGCGCTCTGCATTACTGAGCACAGCGCGCGGGAGCTTCAGCTCTGTGCCGGAGGAGGCACAGAGCACTTTCCACGCCGCTAGACCACCAGGGACTCAAGGTAAGGCAATAGGGTGACCACGTCCCGGAATGGCAGAAGGGAAATGTGGTCACCCTACACACATACAAACACTACAACACAATACACAAACTATCATCACACATACAATCACACCATCACAATCTACAGTCACCACAAAAACACACCTATAATCACACCATCACAACACGCAATCACAGATAAAGACACATTCAACACAGGTATAGATAAATGAACACACAAATACCCACATATAAAGAAACGCACACATATATGAATACGTAAAAACACAAACATGCCAACACCCCTATATAATACACACACATCAATGCACGCAGACCATTTTATTGATATAGATATAATGAATAGAAGTAAAATGTGCTCATGACAATAAACATATATAAATGTACGGTTATTCACATGTGATGTGTTAGCAAACATGCTTCATGTACAGTAAATGGGGAAAAAATCTTGAAGTCCCACTATCAAAAAATGTAGGTGTACAAATAGACCATAGAGTGAACATCAGTGTGTAGTTTCAGTCAGCTGATGCAAGCACTAAAGTGGTATTTTCTTGCATAAAATATGGTCATGGTCAATATTGAAAATTATCAATTGAATTATTCACTCAATGGTCAAATAGGTCATTAATAAAAAATAGAACAATAGAATTTTTAAATAAAATCAGTCCCCTGGTGTCCTAGCCACAGGAAAACCTCCAACGTCCGTGCCTTCCAGTTTTTTAAGTCTATTGTGACATGCTTCTTAAAGGGATAGTAATGTTTCACAAAAACAGGAGCTCAAAGTAGCATTCACAGTATTTGAATGCAAAAGTTTCCACCTCGTGCCCCTATACCCTAGCATTAATCTCCTTCAGATGTTGAATCTGGTCTCATCTTTTTTCCTTTATGCTAATAGAAATACAACTCTGATAATATTGAATTAACACTCCCCATGGCTCAAATACTATGATGAATAATTTGACCCGCTATGATTTTGAAACAGTACTATCCCATTAAGGGTTAATACCTCTCCACTTGTGAACAACTGTAATTATTGTCTATGTAATTTATTGACCCTATAAAACTCAAAAATAGATTGTGTTTCCTAAACACATGTATTGTGTTTACAGATTTCAACAATGCCCAAGTGTTTAGTCACTGGTTGCGCTAGCAGAACTGGAATCAAAAAATCAAAAACTGACGTTATTTTCCATAGTTTTCCAAAAGAACGCAAAAGAGTACAACAGTGGCTAGAAAGTTGTGGTCAAGTATTTGATGACGTAACAACACTTGTCAACAACATAATTTCAGATGTCAAGAGGACATTATTACCGCTTGTGCTCACATCATTTTACAGATAATAATTATGTAGTACGTGGTACAAAAAGATACTTGAGGGAGGATGCTATCCCAACGATATTCCCAAATCTCAACCTAGCACAATTTTGAACATTGTGCCAGGATACATAGTTGTTCCAACAGTCGAAGTAGGCCATTCATCTAATACAATTGAAGCCGATAGATCTAAATTACAAATAAATGTATTACATATGAGCACCAACATGGATATCAAGCACACGGACGCCAGCACTCAAACTGATTCCATTAGGATAATGATTGATTCGTCAGTGCAATGTCCGAAATTGCTTATCCAACTGAAGCGAACATGATAGCGCAAAAGAAAGACCACAATTATGCAAACATGTCTGTGGATTTAAACATGGTCTCATACAACTTTTCTCCAGTTCAAACATCGACACCTCAGAAAGAAAGGTTGTATAAAGGACCACCTCATTGTTCCTCTAGGCTAGATTTTTCAAAGACCAACAGCCAATGTGATTTATCAAAACATGTCGCTATCCATAGGAACAATGAACTAGACAGTTCACACAATACTGACACATTGAAAATCAACGACAACATCACACAGCACGAAGAGAAAATTCATAATTCATCTATGGATGACACTTTGAGTCTGGATTCATCAAGAAACTATGAAAATGAGAAAAAAAAGACCCAGATTTCGTTGTTGACACTTCTATGTCTTGCCTGGATTCTGACATTACATTTACAGGGGAATCCATTGAGGAAATGTTAGTAACCGAAAGAAAATTCCTTGTTTTTGAGTCACGCGCTGACAAACTGCTAAAATTTGTGCCATGTGGAGCTGTTCCAGAATGTAATGCTCCAAATCATGACATCAAAAAAAGGGTAGAAGGATCTCTCCTAACAGTTACAGGCGAATGCTTACTTGGGCACTCAAACATTATGTGGGAAAGTCAGCCACGGTTACAACGAATTGGTGTTGGCAATATATTAAGTGCTGCTTCCATATTGTTCAGTGGATCTAATTTTACAAAGGTATACGAGATTAATAAAGTATTAGGCTTACAGCAAATATCATCAACCACTTTTTTTAAATACCAAAAGAAATATTTATTTGGAATCATAAATTACCACTGGATGATAGAACAAGCTAAAATATTGGATGCAATTGTTGGAAATGCAGTTGGGCTGAGTGGGGATGGCCAGTGTGACAGCCCTGGTCACTCAGCCAAATACTGCACATATACCATGATTGATATGGTGTCAGAAAAATTGTAGATTTTGAAATTGACCATGTTTCTAATTGCAGTTCCTCAGTAGCAATGGAAAAATCTGCATTTTCAAAGTGTTTGGATCGTATCATTTCAAATAATGTGCATGTTAAAATTATTGCAACAGATCGGCATGTAAGCATTCGTAAAATGTTAAAGGAAAAGTATCCAGACATAAATCACCAATTCGATATATGGCATTATGCTAAAAGGTTAAAAAAAAAAATTATTCACGTCTCAGAAAAAAATTATGGCACCACTACGAAACTGGATCCCTTCAATTAGTACTCATTTTTGGTGGAGTGTGAACTCATGCAAGGGTGACATACAAGAGCTACGGGAGAGATGGCGATCAGTCCTGTATCATGTCCGAAATTAACATACCTGGTCCGATTTTGAAGTGTATCATCATTGTTCACATAACCTCTTTCTGACGATAAAATTCAATCCACCAACTGGCTAAAAGAAGAAAGTCCACCTTATGAACAACAACATAATTTTGTCACAGATCCTAAACTTGACCAGGAGCTTAAACACCTGGTTGGATTCTGCCACACTGGTTGTCTAGAGACTTATCATAGCCTAATGATAAAATATAGACCGAAGCGAATACACCTTCCTATGGATGGTATGATTGCCCGAACACAATTGGCGGCTTTGACTCACAATAATAATGTTAAAAGGTCAAGAGCTACAGTAAAAGTTAATCGCCAAGGTAGTGATCCAAAAGGATCAGAAAAAAATGCAAATTGAATGCCCTAGGTCCACAAATAGATGGGTTGTCAGGGATGTATTGGAGCCTATGTCCAATAAACATCTAGAGGCCATGTTGGTTGATGTCCTTCGATTTTGTGACAAAAAAATTGACATTCAATAGCACTCCAGATCCAGTGAGCTACCCAGAAACGTATCAAAAAAGCAAAGGCCTGAAAAGAGAAAGGCTATAGAGGAACACCGTTCTCGGTTTGCCAAAAAGTGATTATAAATTATCAGTTACAATTAAAGTTGAACTACCACCCCAGTTCAAATTTGTCCAAAATAAATACCCAACTGGAGACTAGCTGCTCAATAGCATTACTCAACAGATAACTTTACTGGTTATTGAGAATTAAACACTGTTCCCGGACTGACACGCAGGATGGAGCGCAGACATCTTTCCTTTTGGAGCCGAACGGCTGATAGCAACGCCTCAAAGAGCAGGCTGGGACTGACAGCGTAGGCGTGCAGACCTCATAATGAAAAGATGTGTGGGCTTCTTCCTGCGTGTCAGTCCGGGAACAGTGTTTAATTCTCAATAACCAGTAAAGTTATCTGTTGAGTAATGCTATTGAGCAGCTAGTCTCCAGTTGGGTATTTATTTTGGACAAATTTGAACTGGGGTGGTAGTTCAACTTTAATGATTCTATGATAACCAAAGTTATATAGGACTGGAACTAATAAGTCTTTCACCTGTAATAAATGTAGGTTTTTTCATCACACGTGATTGGTTGTAAACTGTTGTTTACCTTGGTTGACTACACTTTTACCGGTACTTAAAAATTAAAAATTTGTTAAAAAAAAAAAAAAAAAAAAAAAAAAAATATATATATATATATATATATATATATATATATATATATATATATATAATATAGAATATTTTGTTGTATTTACTATAGATGTTTCAATGTAGTTAAAAACACTGATTATGAAATTTCGAACTATTAAAATGTTTATTTGACAACCCTATTTTATCCTGTTCATGAATAAAATATGAATTAGACAACCAGTGTTGCGTTGTATCTTTTTTAGCAATTGACTGCAATATTTTATTATTTCCTTTAGAAAAAGTTATTGATTATAACTAGAAAAGAAGAAAACACATATACCGAAATTGAATGTGCTGATAGTGTTGTTCATGTTTTGGTAGATTCGTAAAAAATGCTATGGGCTTCCAAGTGGTTTGCTTTTCAAATTTGTTACCTTGCACAATTTGGCACCAGTAAAAATCGAACTATCAACTACTGTTATGTCTTAATCATTCCCTCATATTACCAACACTGCAGGTGATTTTTATTTTATTTTACATAAAATAGTAAATTTACAGGTTAAATATGCTTCTGAAGTTTTAACAGATTACGTTCCATCAGACCTCGCTGTGACAGAGTTCTCTGACGCTGGCTTGAAACCTTCATCTTACCTGTTGTGTCTCGTTCTCTCCTCCTTGTCTTATCGTGGAATGCTACGTGTCCTGATGTTCTATATATATATACAACCCCAAAATAAAAAGAAAATATATATTCTAATAACAACCGGTATTTATTTGTTTATATAGAAGGAAATGAATATAACATCATAGGAGGTTATAATCTGCCTTGATTGATTATTTCAATTTCACATAATTCATAACTGAAATATATTCATTAATAATTTAAAAATGAAAAACAACAAATACATTTAAAAGCAAAAATTTATTTTTAGAAAAATATATAAATACATATTATCGCAAACATGTTCAACAGCTATATGAACGTTAGTAGGATATACCTGACCCAGAAACAGGAACTATAAGATTCTGTAATGCAAGGTAAGGGCTGCACTTTCTCAACACTCGTCATCTCCCAACTCCCACAATGAACAAAAAGAAAAAAGAAGTTTAACTCACAATCGTATCATTCCGTGAACTGATTGATAACAAGATAGAAAATATCAGAGGTATTCATATGGAACAATAGTCTGCTAAGAGATATCCATAGGCTGACATACATTCATTTGGAGATAATACACCATATTCACTTGTTTTGTCTCAAAACTCATCAGCTGCTCCTCCTAATCTCAGGAATAAAACTATGCACATCCTAGTTTTGTACAACAGTTTATTTTTAATAGGTACCCATTTCTAGAATTCATTGCTTTATGCAAGTCATTGTTCATTTGTAAAGGTATTTGTATATACTTGTTGAATACAACTTTTATGATGGAGTTTGATTCCAGAGAAAAAGAGGAGCAATTGTTGAGTTGTGAGATAAAATGAGGGCAATCACTGTGATTTTTCTCAACATGCCTGAATGTTAGCCTAGGGATATCCCATAGTGGACCATTGTCCCATGTGAGTACATCTGATAATTTATTACTTGACATCTACCGTATGACAGTTTGATACGATTGGGTGCACCCCCTTTTTTTCTGGAGGTAAAATACAGAAACTTCTAGAATTTTTCAAAACAGTGTGTATAACAGTTACGTCTTTCAATGTTTCTGATCAAAACTTTTTTTTTTTCAACAGCTTGTACATGAAGAAATGAATTTATCTTCATAAACATAAACAGTATCAGTGTGTCATGTTGCCCACCGCGGACTAAACGCCCGCCGCACACATACTAGTGCGGGTGGGCAGAGCTCACCTCATGGCCGCCCGGTGCGGCGGCTGCCTCTCCCGGCTTCCTGCTGTTCCTCACTTGTGAGTGCAGGCGGGCGGCTCCCGCCTGTCAGCCGCCCGCCACGGCGGTTATCTCTCTCCTCTCCCCGCTGCCTCTCAGTGGCCGGTAGCCACACAGCACACCACAGCAGAGGGTCACAGCGCGCACACATCCAGCCAGCATTGTGTGCGCGCCCTGCTGGTGGTATTAAAGCTCCCAGGGCGTTGCTATGGCAACGCGGCGTTCGGCTCCGCCTCCCTGCTACCTCCACACGCCCCCAGTCTCAACTATAAAAGCCCAGAGCTCACTATGGGCTTTGCTCAGTCACACTGTGCTTCCTTGTGTTACAGTTGTCTCTTGCCAGCAGCTCTCCAGTCCTTGATCCTGTTTTTGACCTTTGACCACCTGACTCTCTGGCTTCTTACCAGGTTCAGCTCTCTAGTATCCTGATCCCAGCTTGATCTCCTGGACGCTGCTACTCCCTGGTATCCTGACCTCTGCCTGACCCCTTGGACTTCACTGCCCTCTGGTATCCTGACCTCTGCCTGACCCCTTGGACTTCGCTACCCTCTGGTATCCTGACCTCTGCCTGACCCCTTGGACTTCGCTGCTCTCCGGTATCCTGACTTCGGCTTGACCCCTGGACTTCGCAGCTCTCCGGTATCCTGACCTCGGCTTGAACCTCTGGACTCTGCCGCTCTCTGGTATCCAGACCCCAGCTGGGCCAACGGACCTCCTTCCACCTTTCTGTTGCCCATGCTCGCAGACTACTCAAGGAAGGGGTCTATAATTTGACTCAGCCCTCTTCCTGGGTGCTGCTTCAGGAAGGGTGACAACTTGCCTCTGGGTTCCTGCTTCTGAAAAGTGAGTACACCTCTACTACAAACATAACAGAGTGACTGAGCCCGAATTACATCATCTCAAGGCATATATCCAGGAGAACCTAGAAAAGGGATTCATCCGACCATCTACGTCACCAGCAGGAGCAGGTATCTTCTTTGTGGGCAAAAAAGATGGGGGTCTGCGTCCATGTGTGGATTATAGAGATCTGAACAAAATCACGACAAAAAATCGCTACCCTCTCCCTTTGATCCCTGAACTCCTTGACCAAGTGAAAGATGCCACTGTGTTCACCAAACTAGACCTCCGAGGGGCTTACAACTTGGTCCGTATCTGAC
Source organism: Rhinophrynus dorsalis (assembly GCA_037306005.1). NCBI lineage: Eukaryota > Metazoa > Chordata > Amphibia > Anura > Rhinophrynidae > Rhinophrynus > Rhinophrynus dorsalis. Next base: position 133,289,019 of record CM074728.1, read on the forward strand.
AAGGGGACGAATGGAAGACTGCTTTCCGGAGTAGATATGGACACTTCGAGTACCTCGTAATGCCGTTCGGACTTTGTAATGCCCCAGCCACATTCCAGCATTTCCTGAACGATGTGTTCCGAGACTACCTGGATTCCTTCCTAGTAATATACCTGGACGATATCCTAATCTTTTCACCCACACTTAAGGATCACCGCATACACGTTTGAAAGACCCTACAACGCCTCCGAGAACACCATCTCTACGCCAAACTTGAGAAGTGCTTGTTTGAGACCTCTACAGTCAGTTTCCTAGGTTTTATTTTGGCACCTGGGAGGATCAACATGGATCCCAAGAAAGTATTAGCTGTATTAGAATGGCCAGTGCCTATTGATAAAAAAGCAGTCCAGCGGTTCGTAGGGTTTGCTAACTACTATCGAAAATTCATCCGTAATTTCTCTCGCATCATAGCTCCCATCACTGCCTTGACCCGACAAGCCATACGATTCCAATGGACACCTGAAGCTCAAATTGCATTCAATCAGCTCAAACAAAGATTTACCTCTGCACCTGTGTTAATGCAACCCAACACTGCACTGCCCTTCTACCTTGAGGTCGACGCATCTGACCTTGCCTTAGGTGCCATTCTCTCTCAGCGCCATCCTGATACAGGTCAACTGCATCCTGTTGCCTTTTACTCCCATCGTCTCTCTCCAGCAGAAGAGAATTATGGCACTGGTGATAAGGAGCTCCTGGCCATAAAACAGGCATTGGAGGAATGGCGACATCTTCTTGAAGGATCCCCACATCCGGTAACAGTATATACGGACCATCGAAATTTAGAATACCTCCGAGCTGCCCGACGTTTGTGCCCCCGTCAAGCCAGGTGGGCACTATTTTTTACCCGTTTCAATCTACGCATCACGTACAGACCTGGAATTCGGAATACCAAAGCCGATGCTCTCTCTCGGCTTCCCGTCCTTCCGGATCATAGACCCACATCAGAGGACACCATACTCCCCGCAAACATCTTCTTGACCACATCAGTTGATATCATGGATCAGATCCGGTCATGTTCTGCCAACATCTCCTACCCAGACACTACACCACCTATTCAACGGTCTAACGGCCTTCTCTACTACAAAAAAGTAATATTTGTACCAGAGCCCATCCGGTTATCAATCTTACAAAGATGCCATGACTCTCTGCTGGCCATGGAGGAATAAGGAAGACTCTGGATCTCCTACAAAAAGACATTTTTGGTGGCCTACACTCCCACAAGATGCCACTCACTTTGTACGTTCATGCCAGATCTGCGCCCAAACCAAAGTTCCACGCACTAGACCCGTTGGTTTGTTACAACCTTTGCCTGTGCCTTCCATGCCTTGGTCCGATATCTCTATGGACTTTATTGTTGATCTTCCTCCATCTAAGGAGCATGACACCATCATGGTAGTCATTGATAGGTTCACCAAGATGGCACATTTCATACCAGTAATAGGACTCCCTTCTGCCAGCGCTACTGCATCCCTGTTCCTCTCTTCAATATTTCGACTCCATGGATTACCTAAAACCATTACCTCAGATCGAGGGGTTCAGTTCGCAGCACACTTCTGGAGATCCTTCTGTTGGAACCTACAAATCCAACCATCACTGTCCACCACCTTTCATCCACAAACTAACGGACAGACTGAAAAGATAAATCAGGTTCTTGAGCACTATCTTCATTGTTACACTACATATCTACAAGACGACTGGCTTCAATACCTACCCACTGCTGAATTTGCGTATAACAACAGTAGACATCAGTCTACACAAATGACTCCTTTCTTTGCTAACTACGGATTTCATCCGACCATGTTTTTTGGATTTCCTACTGACCTTTCAGTACCTGAAGCCTCCGATCGAATCTCTCGCCTCACTCAGCAGTTCAAGACCATGCAACAAACACTCCTGCGCGCTCAAGAATATACCCAAAAGCAAGCCAACAGACTGCGTATTTCTGCCCCTAATTATCGCATAGGTGATAAGGTGTGGCTTTCCACAAAAAATATCCAGCTATCCTGTCCATCTAAGAAATTGGGTCCCAAGTACCTTGGTCCCTTTTCCATCACAAGAATCCTCAATCCTGTTGCTGTTCAGCTCCAGCTGCCACAAACTTACCGAATACACCCTGTGTTTCATGTGTCTTTACTCAAGCCTTATGTGGCCAATCCTTTCCCGGGACGCTTACCAACGGCCCCAGCCCCGGTCCTGGTGGATGGTGAAGAGGAGTTCGTGGTTCAGCAAATACTTGACTCTCGTAGGCGTCGGGGTATTCTTGAATACCTTATCCATTGGAAAGGTTACGGCCCAGAGGACCGCTCATGGGAACCTGCTAAGAACGTCCATCCCCTTTGTGTGTTAGACAATTTCACAAGCGGTACCCTACTCGCCCTGCTCCTAGTCACACCCGGAGGTCGTGCCTTCGGAGGGGGTACTGTCATGTCGCCCGCCGCGGACTAAACGCCCGCCGCACACATACTAGTGCGGGCGGGCAGAGCTCACCTCATGGCCGCCCGGTGCGGCGGCTGCCTCTCCCGGCTTCCTGCTGTTCCTCACTTGTGAGTGTGGGCGGGCGGCTCCCGCCTGTCAGCCGCCCGCCACGGCGGTTATCCCTCTCCTCTCGCCACTGCCTCTCAGTGGCCAGTAGCCACACAGCACACCACAGCAGAGGGTCACAGCGCGCACACATCCAGCCAGCATTGGGCTTTGCTCAGTCACACTGTGCTTCCTTGTGTTACAGTTGTCTCTTGCCAGCAGCTCTCCAGTCCTTGTTCCTGTTTTTGACCTTTGACCTCCTGACTCTCTGGCTTCTTACCAGGTTCAGCTCTCTAGTATCCTGATCCCAGCTTGATCTCCTGGACGCTGCTACACCCTGGTATCCTGACCTCTGCCTGACCCCTTGGACTTCGCTGCCCTCTGGTATCCTGACCTCTGCCTGACCCCTTGGACTTCGCTGCCCTCTGGTATCCTGACCTCTGCCTGACCCCTTGGACTTCGCTGCTCTCCGGTATCCTGACTTCGGCTTGACCCCTGGACTTCGCAGCTCTCCGGTATCCTGACCTCGGCTTGAACCTCTGGACTCTGCCGCTCTCTGGTATCCAGACCCCAGCTGGGCCAGTGGACCTCCTTCCACCTTTCTGTTGCCCATGCTCACAGACTACTCAAGGAAGGGGTCTATAATTTGACTCAGCCCTCTTCCTGGGTGCTGCTTCAGCAAGGGTGACAACTTGCCTCTGGGTTCCTGCTTCTGAAAAGTGAGTACACCTCTTCTACAAACATAACACAGTGTTGCCTTCATTTTAATGTTCAATTACAATGATTCTGCACTATATTCTTTATTTGTTGTATATAATGCGTTATCATCATAGATATTGGTTATAAGTACCGGCTACTGTACTGATACAAGTACCGGCTGCTGTACATGTTTCTGCTTCAATCTTGTTATTGTTCGTTTGTTCACCAACCCAAGTAGCTTCTTGTTCCAAATTCCTGCGATTAACTAGAAATCTTCAATGTGAGCTTGAGCCATAACATTATAAGGAGACCGCTCTAGATCCAATTACATCCAATTTCATCAAGGAGGTTTGAACGAGGCACAACTTGTGTAGGTGAACAGACAAACAATCAAAGTATAAAGAAGCGAGACGTACAACTGCCTGTTCTAAAATGATGTAAACCAGCTTAACTTTAAAACACAGTATCTTGGAGAATAACACATTCCCCCCAAAAACCATTGATTATTATAGATTCATCGCAAAAGACAATTAAAATTATGGCAATATTGATACAGTTGGGAGTTTACATTTACATAAAGTAAATAGTTCTTCAGAAATACTATTAACAATACTGAGACATATTGACACCTCTCAAACTATTGAAAGACAAAAACAATCAGAAAAAAGTGGCCATGTCTACTGCAGCATAGTCACGTAAACGAATAAACCCTGTATATGTTCCATGGGGGTCAGGGAATTGATTTCTTATTGCTGTTACAACACAAGAAGGAATCGGCTGTCGATTTCTTGCACCAAGATATCCATGGATCCAACATGTAAATGACCAATAGGACACCTTCCTTATTTGTCTGTGGGAGAAAAAACAAAATTTTTAATAATACATTATTAGAAGCAATGTATATTCAATCGCAGTACATCAAGGCATAATTAAAAGTGAAAAAAGCTGAGGATTGATTAGTTTTTCTCTTGCAATGATAATAATACCCTTCACACAGAGGAAGGATATGAAATGCAGCAGGAAACTTTTTTCTGCAACTTAATATTTTGTAAATTTTAATTATGCTGTGATGTAGTGATAGTGACTGTACAGTCAGAAAGACAAAAAAAAATATTTATATATTATATCATAATACATATATATAATTATGTCGAAAATTTACAAACCGATGATATATATCCTCAGGCGGTCTTGATGTCATGGTTCCCATGATACGATATGCCAAGAAAACCCGGTCTTCGTTCAGACAAATATCTCTACATAATTCATTTGTCATGATGCAGTCAGAGGGATCTTGGAGATGAGGAAGGAAAGCCGACAGCTCGTGACAACAGACATTTTCTTCTTCCGTAGGCATGGGTTCACAGTTGCCACAGGAACACCATTGTTTGTTTCCCAATCTGCCGCCGCTTGTTGTGACCTGTAAATCTTGGATTTCTTCAGCTTCATCCCTTTGAGGATCACATGGAAAACAACCCTCATCCTCCGTATCGTGTGTGGAGCCACGTATTTCTGACAAAAGTCGAGTCTGACAAAGAAAAGACTTTACTTAGTAAACCCAAATATAAAATGAAGAACCACTGAATGACCATTGATAATGTTACAGAATCAATTATTAATATCTATGTTCACATAATATGGTTAATGGCCGTAAAGATAAAATTCAGTGGCTACTGACCAAGTAAAAGGAAAGTGACTGTGGTTGATCTCTGAGGATGCCTTCTCCAAAACCCAAGTCAGGACCAAATGGTAATTAGCACCTCATGTAATCCAGAAACATGACTCTTGCCTCTATTGGGATTATTTATAAGGTCATGAGTTACGCTAAAACTTTCTGTGAGTATTAGGTGGAACCAATGTAAATTTGTACAAATGGCCAAGAATTCAAATAAGAATATTGGTATAAATATATTTTTTTAACCCCTGGTTTTTGGCCTTTAACTAGTGTGTGATGTGTATTTTTGAGCCATGAGCTATGGAATTAATTCACTTTATTATGGTTTTGTTTGGATGGATGGACAATTAACCATCAGTGTACCAAACATTGAAACCTCCATCCGTCACAAATTATTATTACTTGTATTGACATATTACTTGTACTGACAAAGACAACTAAATTTACCATGTCATTGGATTGACGAACTGAAGTTTCCAAACACGAGGAAGTAGAGGACTCTGAATCAGACAGACTGTCAATTGAGGAAGATGATTCTTTTGGCATTTTACAGACAATAACAATACCTCCTAATTGGACAATGTCTGTTATGTATAAATAAAAATTAAATGTATCTGCATACACTGAAACATTTAAATTCAACAACAATTGACATTTGAGTTTTAGGGGGTGTTGCTGGTGGAGTGTCCTGACCTATTGACAACACCTTGTGTAACGTGGCAATACCACACAATACTTAACTCTATCTCTAAAAAACAACACACAACAACTACACACATCTTCCCGACACTCCAGTAGTAACACGCACTACCAATCTCCACACCACCAATACGAAACAGACACAGCTTTCTTCTACCCCAGCAGTACCACACAAGCTTACCTCTGCATAACTTCTCAACATTTCAAATGGCCAAAATGGGACACTTCTGTTTTAAGGATTGTTTTTATGGGCGTGGCTGGTGATTGGGTCATTAACTTGAATTTTTATGTTATTTCTTGATCTAGTGACACCTCTATGTGCAACAGAATAAATAATTTAGAGCTAGATCAGACTAATTTATTTACTATTTTTTAGGCACATATACTCATGTTTATATATACATTTATGTGAGGGAGTGTAGCTTCTAAAGAGGCACAATTGGGAGTGATGCCTCTGCCCCGGCAACTCTATAACACGATCAGCTATACTTTAGCAATACCACAACCTCACGCCAGAATTATCTCACATCCCCAACACTATTTAAAACACAGTGCTTATCTTTAAAAGTAGATAAGCATGATGTGTGAAAAAAAAAAATGTGTATTACAGTGTTAAATTGTCTATTCACAGCACAGTGTCTTGTGAGCTGTTGACCAGCAGGGAATACCGGGAGTTGTGGTCCAAAAAAAATTTGGTGGGCTGCAAACTGCACAACCTTTTATTAGACTCTTCTCTGGCCTCAATTAATAGTCCAAGCCAATGTTCACATGTTACTCTAAAGACTACTGCACATAATCACTTCTTCAAGTATGGTGCTAAGGTATAAACTCAATGTGAACATGGGGGGTGCGTATTATACCAGAGAGTTTATTGTTTAAAAAAAATAAGCCTGCCAGATCACTTCCCTCCCTCTTCCGGCGCTATCCAATGCTAAAATAAAAATTACTTTCTTCAAAATGCTAGTCCCCGCATTTTCAGAATTGCTTCCATTTTTCTCCTGCTTCCTTCAATGGGCTTTCAGGAGCTACCAGCTCCAGCCAATGGTAATGCCCTGTGATGATCTGAAAGTCCTCATAGGGCAATACCATAGCCGGAAGGAAGCATTGAAGGAAGCGGGTGGCGAATGGAAGCATGACGCCTGCAAGGAAGATTGACATCGTTTATATGTTGCCTGTTAATCTGGAAAATGCGGGGAATTGAATTATGAAGAAAGTAAGTGTTTTATTTTAGCTTCGGATAGCGCCGGGGGAGGGAGGGAAGGGATCTGGCAGGCTTAATTTTTTTTCCGTAAGAGGGAAAACCACGGTGCGTATTATACATAGGCACTCTTGTTTTCCCCTAAAATCAGAGGCATAATATACAACAGAGTATTATACACAGTTGCGTATTATACTGGAGATTTTACTATATATATATATATATATATATATATATATATATATATATATATATATATTTACACAAAAACATGTATATAAAAATATATTTTGTCTTTTTCAAACCTTACAATGCTGGCTAGCTTCTTGACAGTTGGCTGCAGGATGCTTGCCAGCTGGTTGGATAGCTTGAGCGTGGTCTGCCTGGATGGCCTGGTGGCTGTGCCTGCAGATAGTCAGTATAACTTTATAAGTATTTAATTAATTAATTGATTAAAAAAAATTTAATAAATAATAAAACTAACCTTACACTGCTGGCTAGCTTCTTGCCGGTTGGATGGAGGCTATTTGATGGCTGGCTGGATAGCCTGAGGGTGGCCTGGCTGGCTGCAGAGAGTCAATATAACATAGTGTACATATTTTGCAGAAGAGGGTATTAACCCTTTAAGTTCCAGAGAGGTACGCAACACATTGCTTTGCAATACATTGCATACTGCTTTGGCACTCAAAGGGTTAAACAATATTTAAATATAAATAAAAAACTAAAAAAAAAAAAACTTGCAAACGTTTGGTGGCCTGGGGTACTGGTTGGCCTGGGGGTACTGAATAACCTGGGGGGTACTGTACCAGGTCCAGTACACCCCCAGGCCATCCAGTCCCCCCCAGGACATCCATTGCTCACTTAGGCTATCCGTTACCCAGCTAGGCCATCCAATAACCCCCTCCAGGTCATCCATTACCCCCCTAGGTGATCAATTACCCCCAGGGTCATCCAGAACCCCCTTAGGCCATCCATTATCCCCCAGGCCATCCGTTACCCCCTCAGATTGTCCAGTCCCCCCCCCCCCAGGACATCCATTGCTCATTTAGGCCATCCAATAACCCCCTCCAGGACATAAGTACATCTCCAAGGCAATCCATCCAGTACCCCCCAGCCCCAAGCCATCCAGTACTAATGGCTTACCTGTGCTGTGGACCTGTCACTCTCAGTGTCACTGATGAGGATTTTCTGGGTCCTCCTGGCGAGTCACTTCTGTAACAGAGACGAGTACAGTTGTCCTCGGTCCTCCTCTGTAACGTGTCCTCCTTGGCGGGCTGTGCACTCCGATGTCCCACAGACTCGTATTCTGCCCCCCTCCCCATCATCACGCACCCCTGCGGGACATGATTACATCAGACGCATGCTACGCAGACAAAATGGTCACGTAGACACACGCAGAAAAAGGAAAAGGCACAGTCTGAAGCCTTGCTGCCAGCCCGACAGTGAGTGAGTGAGTCTGGCAGCAAGCGGTAGACGTTCCAAATCGGATGCATAGATGGATTACATCCAATTCGGATGCATAGATCATAGATGGGCATAATCAAACAGCATGGCATGCATAGCTATATGACACCTAAGTCATGCAGCGGGGCGCAATGCGGAACTTTTAATAGATGCGGTGGGAGCCTACAAGGCAGACAGGCTGATAAAATGGAGACATTAAATTTTTATTTGGTGATGTGATTCCACATGTAACATTTTAAAACTCAATGGAGCAAGGTACTCTTCCTGGATATATAGCACGCACACTGAGCGGCTATACCATGTGATGCGCATTCACTGACAGATACAAACGCGCTCACGATACAAGATTTGAGGGCGGGTTTATGCTGCCAATCAAGCATTGGGACGTGAACATGGCAGCGTTCTTGATAGCCAAAGTGGACGTTAAAACCCTAAATAGATGGATGAGGTAATTTCTGTTCTGCTTATGACACACATTTTTTTGAACATATTAACAACAATAGAGCCTGTGGTTATGATTTATTATTACACGATAGATCCGCTTTAAAGCATAAGATTAACCTCCTGTCTTTCAATAAAATTGGATAGTGACACATGGTACCACACGTTACCATATTACCATACCAGTGAACTCTCCGGATTTGCCCTGGAGACTCCGGATCTGACAGAGCTTTACCGGGTCTCCAGGGCAGATTCCTCTGGATGTGGAGAGTTTCTATTGAAACTCTGCCACATCTGCTTTTTCTCCCATTGTGCCTCCGTCCCCAGCCTTCTGTGTGTCACCTTTAGCCCTCTGAGTGTCAGAGTGGTACGGAATGCATTGCTTTGCAATGCATTCCGTACCACTCTGGCACTCAAATGGTTAAATCCCCCCACAACACTCGAGTTAAGCCCCGCCCCTTTTTGACGCGATTAGCGTCATTTTTGTTACCCCCTGCTGAACAGAGGACTACCCTCCGGGTAGCCGTCAACTGAAAGTTCCCAGGTATGCATATTACAATGTAATATACCACAATGTACTGCACAAAATTGAAGGCAGCTGAAGACTCTTCTAAAGAAATTAACACACTTGCCCAGTGACATGCATTTTCCCTAAAAAAGGGACATCAAAGCAGGAAAGAGGGATTTACCCTCCAAGCGAGGGGTAATTGAGAGGTATACATTGATAAAGATTGGGAAAAAAACGATTCTCTTGGAACCCATGCTTTGTAATGTTGTAAATAAAGTTATTGTAAGAGAACGTACACTAGACTTCAAGCACGCAAGCGTGTAGAAAGGCCGGGCGGCTCGATAGCGAATCCAGCTCGCGGTGCATTGTGGGATTTACCGCCCAAGGTTGATAGGCGCTTGCGCGGCTCCGCCCCTTCCTTTTCGCTATCAGGGAATCGAACAAGATGGGACACCAGCAGTTGTACTGGAGCCACCCGAGAAAGTTCGGACAGGGGTCCCGATCCTGGTAGGTGTCTTCCAGTATGGCTCCTCATTTCATACCAGGGGGCCCTTTGTGCCTCGCAACCGGGGGGCAAGATGAGCTCAGGGGCTTCAGCTTGACAGATGTCGTGTGACGCATAATGGCTGCTTGGAGCACGATGAGCAATGGCGGTGGAGTAATCGGTGACTTTTGCCTTCTCTGGTCTTTAGCATCCTAAATCCCCGTTCTGCTCTCCCTGGACGCATTTTAGGCTTTGGAAGCCTGTGGCCCACTGCTACCGGTCTGTATCCCAAGGTTTTGTAGTTCGGGGGTCCCAGTCTCGTTGTGCCTCGCCGTATCCCAGGGTCAGGCAGCGAGAGAGAGAGTCTCCGTCGTCTCCTGTTCTTGACCGTAGTACAATATCGCACTTTCCTTACAGGAAAGCTCGCTTCCATTATCTCCTGCAGATCATTCATTACTTCAGGGCTAGTTGTGCAGTGTATTATTCTTGCCTTAAGTCTTTCATTTTCTCTTTAGAAACAAATTTAGCGACCTCCATGAGAGGCATTTTTTTGGGAGGGGGTATAGTGATTTATATGTTATATTTAGTAACGCTTTACAACTTAAGAGCCAAGCACTTTAATTTACTCTGCCCCGCAACGTTTGTGTTTTTTTTCCATAATTAAGTGTATAGCTCGAACTAGAAATCTGCTGACTGGTGTATAACATGGTACATAAATTTAAATCTGCCGCTTATGATTTAAAAGTTTAAATGGCAACACTTGTTCATTTTGGTGTTCTTATTTAAATTAACATCCTCCTGCAACTACAGAATATAGTAATTAAAGCTGCGTTTACATTTTTTTTTCTCTGCACTTAAAGGCTTTAGAGAGCTTTTGTGGGGGGGGGGGGGGGGTGAAAATGTAAGGAAGGAAAAGTGCATATAGTCGGATTACTATCTCTTGAGTTTGAAGGAAAACTTGAACGTAAGTGTAGCTATATACATAAAGCCCCAATCTCATACCTAATTTGGACTGCCTGAGTTTTAATTCTACTGTAAAACTTGAGCACAATTGGAAAAATGCATAATCGTATGCAACTTGTAGACATTAGTGGATAATTTGAGCATTTCATTCATTCATACACATATGTAAACTGGCTCATTCTGATATAGATATTGACAGACTTATCAAATCATACTTTATCTGGCAGATAGCTATGCAACTTTAGATGCTGATAATAGTAAATAAATCTACTGAAGTAATTTTGCGAACCTTAAAGGGATAGTAATACTTTATTTTATATTTATTTTAGTTTGTAGTTATTTAAAAAAAAAAGTCTTATCTCTTAAACCTTTTTGGTTTGAGAGATATTAACAAGCAGTTTCCCCTCCCACCCATTTTACCTAGTGTAAGCCATATCTTCAGATGTGGAATCTGGTTGTAAGACTAGACAGATAACAGAAGGGCACAATCTTCTTCCTATGTGGATAATGAAAGACCTGCCCCCCTTGACAAGTTTTTCCCTTATCTTGAAGATTGTCCCTCTCTGCAGTCTACCTGGGCACCTCCCTTCTGATCTGGCTGAGCAGTGTTACATCAGTAAAAGGGGTGGGAGGGGGATACTTTGTCATTGAAATACTCTTGAACTACAGCGGTGACAGAATTGATATAACACTCTCCAAAGTCCAAATACTATGATGATTAATTAGAACTGCTTTTATTAAATATTACTATCCCTTTAATTTTGTTTTTCTCCTTTCATAGTCGCGTGTGTTCGAACCGGCATGGACTTATACGTAAATATGGATTGAACATGTGCCGCCAGTGCTTCAGACAATATGCCAAGGATATTGGATTTATCAAGGTATGCTGTTTAGCAATGGAAGCAATATAAATTGAAGCACAATCTTACATTTACACTATTGGTAATGTATTAGAAGTGATTCAGTTGTCTGTCAGAATCAAGAGCTAAAGCTTTGAGTAGAAGTGGGCACTATTCTTAACACACTAAGGCACTTTCACACCGGCATTATTAATGCAACAAAGTAGGAGATGTTGCTTGTGAAGAAAGGTAGCAATGTCCTGGGGTTATTTTTAACATGGCTTGGTATTTCCTCTTGTACATGCTTCATGAAGCAGCATTCTGCATCTTTATCTGTGATTTCTAGTAATGTTGCGGCATGGCTGAGTTGCTCACTCTTATGGAGCCACTTGCACTTATTTGCAATCTTCGGTGAATTAGTGACCGATGTAAGGGCCTGCTAGCACTCAGCCAAGCATGAGATTTGCAATCTGGTTCTCCCCCCCCCCCCCCCCCCCCAACAGCGGTCACTAGGGACAAGTAACATAGAACACTAACAACTGAAGCTTAGTAGTGATGCTGCTATACTTTTAAAGGGATAGTAATATTTAATTTTATCTTTTATTTTGTAGGCATTAAAAAAAAAAAGTCTTATATCTCAAACCTTTATGGTTTGAGAGATATTCACAAGCAAAGATTCTCCTCCCGCCCCTTTTACCTAGTGTAAGCTATCTGTTCTCAGATGTGGAATGCAGTCCATAGACCAGACAACAGCAAGGGACAATCTTCCTATGAGAACAATGAAAGCCCTGCCCCCTTCACAAGCTTTTCAGGTTTTTCCCTTCTCTTAAAGGGATAGTAATACATTTTATTTTGTAGACATTAAAAAAAATGAATGATGTCTTATCTCTCAAACCTTTATGGTTTAAGAGATATTCACAAGCAAAGTTTCCCCTCCCGCCCCTTTTACCTAGTGTAAGCAATCTCTTCTCAGATGTGGAATGCAGTCCATAGACCAGACAGATAACAGCAGGGGACAATATTCTTTCATTCAGAACAATGAAAGCCCCCCCCCCCCCCCCCCCCGACAAGCCGTAGAATCTCAAACTGTGGAGAGCGAATTCAGAAAACATGAGGGGGTTATTTACCTCCATGTCTCTAATAAAATTTAGACTTTTACAAAGTAAAAAAAAAAATCTAAATTTTAACGGTCAACTTCATTTTATGCTGGCTTAAAGCTTATCAATAAAACTACAAGAAACATGATCAATTGGCTTTAAAAATGGACTTGCTAGACCAGTCAGTTCTGCGAATGTCAACTAGTCTGCCTCCTGTTACAAGAACCTGAGAAGCTAAGGTTCTCCTAGAGGAATACTCCAAAATGTGATGTGCTAATACCCGCTGACTGCATTATCCAGCGAACCCAAGGGTTAGGGTATCTGCTAAGAATTGTAAGTTGGTCGTTACATCCCAGGAGAGGCTAGTGTAGGTAGGCTGCATATTAAAGGGGGTCGGCCCTCAGTATAATTGTGTGTGTGTGTGTGTGTAGAGAGATCTCATTGGTTCTGTATACTTTTCTCTGAAAACTTGAGGGGACAGAAAACTTGACTGTCTTCCACTGTGTTGGATTATCTTGGAAGATATTCTGCGTAAACTTAAGTATTTCTCTCCAGACAAATCCCAGATTTCTTGGCTAGGTTGGCCAGTTTTTTGGCTCCACCCAGTTGATATCTGATTGCAGATACATTCTCCATATTGAATAGAATGTAACAACTTGGTGCATTGTGTGCATCCCAAAACCTGGTTTTGCATCCCAAAACCTGGAAAGTGGGGATAAGTCTAGATTGATATCCTAGAGAAATCTGTCCACTTTCAACTAGAAGTATTGGCCTGTTCAGCTTTCACCCTGCTTCAATTAGGCTTTCATCCCAATGACTAAGCAGTCACTTTATTCCTTAAAAGTATACAGAGATGCCCCTACTGGCATAGAAAATGAACTCACTCTAGCTTCTATTCCTAGATTTGCAAAGACCTTTGACATAACATATTCTGAAAGTTCAGAGCCTATTGCCACACAATGTTTATTTCTGACAATTTGCCTTCCGCTCAGAATAACAAAGGGATTCCCCAAGGTGTCATTCTTGGCCGTCTATTTACATTTATAAATTATCTACCTGTAGTTTGCAAAGCGTCCTGAGTACATGTATGCCAATGGCATAAATATACTAAAACGCAAACCTATCAACTGAAGGCTGTAGAACATGATTTTTTCTTAAGTTGGGAGATGGCTAGCAAAGAACACACTATACTTACAGACAAAAGTTGCAATTGTATTTGGTACAAAGCTCAAACTAATCTCTGCAATACTTCCATATCCATTGTAAAAGTAATTTTAAGTTGGCCTCAGTGGACTCCTACAAATCTTGGCAAATGGCTTGACCTCAACCTCACTTTTGGTCTTCATATTGATAAATTAACATCCAAACTTCATTCCAAAATAGGTGCTCTAAGTCCCTTGGTAAGAGAACCTGTTCAACAGATGTTTGTCAGTCAGACTATGAGGGCTTAGTATATACTCTTGCACCATTCTGTTCTCTCAAACCATAAAGGTTTGAGAGATGACACTGGGGGCAATTCATATATTTTTTTAATGGCTAAAATATGGGGAATAGTAAGTGATACTATCCCTTTAAATAACTGCTTCTCTATCTAAGAACAATATGTAACATACACTTTGTAGGTTTTTGTTTGTGTAAATGAGACTTTGCTGCAGACTCTCCAGACATACCCGAAAACATGAATGCATTCTTCCTTGTAGGACCTTAAAACTTTTTTTTTTTTTCTGACTTTGCGTAGTTATTTTCACCATCTGCAGCTTCCTGTGTTCTCTTGTAATGTCTAGTTTGTACCTCCCATCACAGGCTTCTAGGGTTAGATTATCCTGACAATCCTTAACTTTTCCTTCAGACTGAGAACAGAGATGAACTCTACATAGTCTGCTGCAGAAATCCAATGAGGCTTAAAAAAAATTTTTTTTTTTTATTTATTTATTTTTTTTTCCTCCCCTTATCTTGCAAGCACATACTATGTACACTTTTACCTTTTTTATTTTTATTATCTAGTACTTGTCACTGACCAGGAGCTCCCTGAAGATGAATGCTTTGTTTGCCTTGTGATACTATGTAACGCTATCCCTGTCTAAGAAAAGTTTGCATCAGATTGTTTAAAGGGATAGTAATACTTCATTTTTTTTTTTTCTATGTTATTTTGTAGGCATTAAAAAAAAATGAAGTCTTCTCTTAAACATTTATGGTTAGAGAGATTCACAAGCAGTTTCCCCTCCTGCCCCTTTTACCTAGTGTAAGCCATCTCTTCTCAGATGTGGAGTCCAGTCCATAGACCAGACAGATATCAGAAGGGGGCAGTCTTCTTCCTGTGGGAACAATGAAAGCCCTGCCCCCCCTTGACAAGCTTCTCAGGTTTTTCCCTTATCTTATCTGAAGATTGTCCTTCTCTGCAGTCTACCTGGGCACCTCCCTTCTGATCTGGCTGAACAGTGTTACATCAGTAAAAGGGGCAGGAGGGGATACTTTGTCATTCAGTTACTCTTAAAAACTGACAGAACTGAAATAACTCTCCAAAGTCCAAATACTATGATTTATTAGAGCTGCTTTTATTATGAAACATTGCTATCCCTTTAAAAACTCTAAAGAGCACTGTTTATCAAATAGTGCCTATATGGGCCACTAATGGGTCAGATCTTGTGGAGTTCCTTGCTTTGAAAAGTTATAACACTTCTGAACTAGGTAGTTATTATTCCTTTTTAAAGCAGTTGTCTGCAAGCACAGAATCTAAGGCAAAGGATTCCTAACTACTGGCCTTACTATACAACAAAAACTGAATTTTTGTCAAGTGCCTTTCCTCTAGTTTTAATGGATGACCACTTTGTGTTTTTGCTCTGCATAAATAGTTAATTGGATAGGTCTTTGTAGTGACATTGAATAGACTTGTAAAATATCACCCCTTAGACCTTTACTAATGCTAAACAAGCCCAGTATGACTAGCCTCTTTAACTCGGGTACGTTTAATCATTTTGTTGCACGTTGCTGCACTTCCTGGCTTAATCTCTCGAACTGGTGTCTAAAGCTGTAATCCATATTTCAGGTAAGGCGTAAACAAAATTTATATAGCGGTAAAATTGACGTTCTGTGAATCTCTAACCCTTTTGAGACCGGATTATACCTTATTGTCTCTTCCAGTAGCTCAGAGGAGACTTTATAAAACACTTACAGCGCAACTATTGACAGTCAGTTACAGAAGGCTACCCAAATACAAAGAGAATCTGTTGCGCTACAAAGAACAACTTAAGGGAAACCGGGTGCCACTGGTGGTCACTTACCACCCCCAGGTTGAAGTGCCACGCAAAATATCAAGAGAACTTCAAAAGAAATTACATACGAATGAAAGACTTAAGAACATATTCCCACAGCTTCCCTTACACTCCTTCAGACAGCCTCCCCATTTGAAACAACTGATGGCGAGGAGTGCCCTGAATAAAAATACAAAAAATGGCACATCTCCCTGCCTGCAAAAGAGATGTGAAACCTGTGCACACATTTACACCATGGACAACATACCAATTCCAAACACCCAGTTACACAATAAGATCAATGGTACCTTCACCTGTAAATCATCCAATGTAATATACCTGATCATGTGTGCAAAATGCCCAACAGCTCTGTATGTGGGAGAAACTGGACAAGCACTACATAGAAGATTTAATTCCCACAGACACCAGTGGGAGAACATTTTTGTGAAAATGGGCAGGGTCAAGGATATTAAGTAAACTGTATTGATGCAACTGTTCCGCACTCAGAGGGACAAAGGTATGGGAGGTAAAATTAATGTTAAAATTTAATGCAATTTGTAGTGGTTTTAATAGAGAGAATTCTTCTCAAAATACAATTTCGTTGATTGACCTTTCCAACAGACCCAAGAGCATTGTAAATACCTCTAAAGCCTCAGAGGAAGAGTGCAATTTACCATTGACTGATCAAAGTATCTGGATCGAGTTCCCTTACCTGATTTCCATGCTAAACAATGTGATGTGTACTTGTATTTAAGAGATGTTTTCATATTTATATGTATAACATGCCTGAGGACGAGACCTAAGGTCTTGAAAGCCTGCATTTAAAGCTGCTTAGTTAGCCAATAAAAGGTATCAAACTATATTTGCCTCCAGTAGCTGAATCACACGCAGGGAAATCTCTTCCTGGGATATGATGAAATAATGAGCACTGACTGCAGCAGGGATGGTGTTGCATTGTATCACCCCCTGCTTTTGAAATCCCTGAGAGTATGGAAACAATAATTCAAAGCTTCCTCTTGGGCACAAGAGTTAATCTGGCTTTACATATGAAAATATGCCTGTTTAAGTTCAAAAGGAGTAATTGTCACTTTAAATGACATTTAAAAGGTATTGAGGCTTGTGCAACCTTAAGGCTTGTATGCCTAGGTTATAGCTCCCCTTGAAAGGAACAGTTGACCTTGTCGTAAACCCATGCATCCTAGAGGGCATACTTCTAGTGATCCTGCTGTTAGATTTCCTCCTAGACTGACTTCTGGTGGTGTGTAGTGGAAGCTCCTGATTCCTGAGTTATGGACTAGTTTTCATGTTTTGCACAAAGCAAGGACAAACTTGCTTCTCAGATACTTAAGGTAAGATTTTTGTTCCTGTTGAGACCTGTCTTTCACTAGCCAGAAATCGGTCTGGAGCCATTGGCACCAGACCCCTCCAGAACTGTAGCAGGTGGTGGAGCTGGGTGGGTAAAAGTCTGGTTGCCATATACAGGAAAGCATGCTCAATTGGATGCATGTTTACTTGTTTCACCCCTGAAAGACTACTGGTGACCAACAAATCGCACATCCCGTTGGTCCTCAGCCAGTTAATCCCATGGAAAATCTATCTGTATACGCAGGCTTTAAACATTCAGCAGAGTACCTTGGTGAGGAAATTGCCTGGAGTTTTAAACACCTTGAGTCCGGTCTCAAACACATCGGCTTTGCACTGGAAAATGGCTGGAGACTTGCATTTTGCCATGTGTTGCAGTTGGCTTGCTTAAGAATTGCACAGCCCTTACTGCATAAGGTTCTAGGTGCCTGCCTGCTAGGCCTTTTAGTTCTGATTTGCTAAACAATAAGGGTTCTCATTTTTAACTCTGAACCTGTTATCTGCATTTGTTTAGAGTTTGTAGTTGCATGTAATGCTTTAGAGTGGAGATTTGCTGGCTAAAGTGTTAAGTCCCTGTCAGCAATGGTGTAAAGCTCTAACGCTAAGGCAAGAGCCATTTTTGCCTTTAGTATTCCTGCCTTTAAGCACTTTCTCTCATCTCTAGTACACACATTTTTTGTTTGCTTTCTCTTGGTGCCATTTATGGTGTATATTTAACATTGTTTAATATACAATTGAATGCCAAAATGGCTACCAGGATGTGTACCTCTGCTAGAATGGAGCCCGGCTAGCTATCAGAGCATGAGAAACTTAATCTCGGGGTTGTGAGTTAGAGCCCCATGCTGGGCAATAAACTTCATTTTTCACATCTGATAAATGTTCATTACTTAAACGGTAAATGTAGCACTAAGTCTGGAAAGCTGTAAAATTCATCATCTGGTGGCACTGTTGTAAACCATGTCCTTTCTGAGGTACAACAGAGAAGCAAAATGCATGCTACAACACATATTGAAAGAGAATGGTAGCTACAGTCACTACACACAGCCCTAAACAAAGACCAAAGAGGAGTTCTCTGTGCAGCAGTCACTTTCCTTCATGACTAACATCTGTCCATCCTTTCTCACCTCATTCTTTTCAATTTTAGTTCTACTTTTGTGGTATCTGGCTGTTTGGTCTGATTAACAATGAAACAAGGCATGGGGTGTCAGTGTGCATCTGGCTGGCAGTGTAGAGAGACTCAAGTGCTAGTGTGTGGGTGCTTTGGGGTTTTGTTCAGAGTTGGGAGCATGTGACTTGGGAGTGGGTTAAGCTTCTGCATGCTGATATGGTGACACTGGGTTCCTTTCATAGCTGGGTAAACCAATCACCTGGCCCTCCTGATCTTTCCAGCAGTACCTATTGTAACTGCTACACCCAGGAAGTAATGCATTTTATCAAAGTACAGCACTGCGTTCCCTTCCAGACCAGAGTTCTCTGGGCAGCAGTCACTTTTCACAGCTAACCTCTCTCCATCCTTTCTCGCATCTTAGCAGTCAAGAACAGTGGTAATAGTAGGGTAAAAATACTAGGCAGGGGTGTGCAGTTGTGATTAAAAAAAAAATAATAATAGTGCAGTAGCGCAATCACTTTGAGCATGAGTGAACAATAAGCTGCTTTCTGGCTGAGGTTAACAGAAGGGTTAGTACACTGGCTTTGATTTTAGGGCTTGCCTAGCATGTTATAGGTGATTTTCTCATGGACTTAATGTAGGGCACAATACACATGCAGCATTCTTGGGTCTTGTAGTCTGGATGAGAGCATGTTGTGCATAACTGTACAATAGTTACCTTACACTGTTTTCATAAAGTGGAGCACATGTGCTATGGCACCCTGGTTGATTACCACTGCTTTTAGTTTAACAGCTGGAAATACACAAGTTGCAGACATCTGTGCCTAGCAACATCTGTCCACTAGCACAGTGTATTTGGCTGCTGTAACTATGGAATGCTTGTGCTGTGAATTGCTGTTACTGATGTTGCCCAGTTGTTCCTGGGGTTCTCTCCTCACTAGATGAGACTGCATACAGTGGGGCTTGTGCTACAGCTGTGCAGAACAGCTATCTGCTTGTAAAGAGGATCTGAGTCTCCAACATTAGACGCCCCACAAAATATATGGAGTTTTACTGTGCAACATGCCTGCCCTTTTTCAGGGTTTTATAAACTATGTTGAAATCTAGAAACCTAATTTGTGAGCTGTGCAGTTTACTTTGTAGAACATGCTGCATCTAGTGATTTGTGTAGACTGTGATCAGTTGTGCCAAATGTTCTTCTAGGTCTCAAATCCTGCCCCCTCCAATTTGAGTGGCTATTTCAGACTAGCTCTATTATTTGATCTCCTTTTAATGTTGCAAACAGGTTTAATGACTTGTACATTTTTGTTTTCCAGCTGGACTAAAGCTAATCCTGATCATACAAGCTCTGCCTATGTGGGGGATTTGGTGAATAAGGACCATGCACACTTAACATCCTACAGAAGAAAATGTTGCCTCTTTCTTCAAAAATAAATCTTTAAAATCTTGTGTTTTGATGTCTAAATTTTTTTTTTTTTTTTGTAAACTGTTCCAAAAATGTGTTTGTATTCCTGGAAAATATTGAATAGACTGTTTCAGGCAGTCTCAAAGTGCCTTGTCTCTGGCTGGATAAAAGCATGGAAAAATAAACACATTTTTGGCTGCCTGTGCACTATTCAAATCTCGTATGGGTATTGATGCTAGAGGTGGAATATATATCTCCCCAAAAGTATAATCCTTTAAATTTTATTAAGCAGTTCTGTGCAAAAAACATTTGCACCTGGCTTGGTATTACTGGTTAGGTCAGTGGACTTTAATATCAGACACAAAATCACTGGAGTACACTTCAGTCTCATGAACATGTTACGAATGGTGACAGGTGCCATGTCTATCAATATTGGAGTTGGTGCCAGTTGAGGCATGCACTAGACTGCAGCTTGTCTGTGTACATGTTGACACTAATTCGTAGATTTTCCTAACTTTGTGAAAGAGTCAGGATTTTATTAAAGACATAGAGGTGAGTATTCTGCAATCTCCTTTACTACTCGGCAGCAAAGTTTTATGAACATTTAGAAGAACGAACACTAACATAACGTATGGTAAATGCCACTCCTTGACACAAGTAACCAATCCCATACAGGTATGTAATGTGTAACCAAAGGCTCCATTTTCTCTTTGAAGTAGATTACTTTAACTGTCCAGTGAATCCATTTAGCTTGAGTAGCAGTAAAAACAGGTAAATAAGGTTTAACAAAATAAGTTAGCTATTGTTAATTTAGTCTGTCTAAATTTGGAAACAAATGATTTGTAACACTTAAGGCTTTGAACTACACAAAGCTGGTGTTTTTGAGGGAAGCTAGGGTAAAAATTCCTTAGAGGAGGATTTAGTTTTCTTAGAGATCAGAAAAAGAACACCATGGGGTTCATAGTATCTGTTATAGATATCTAAATTGTGAACATTGGATACTCTCTGGAAGGATATAAGGCAGAGTAAGCTTAGCAAAGAGTTAAGAGAACATGTTGGAAGGCCAAGCGTCTAGAAAAGAACTAGTTAACATCCTAAAGGGTATATTATTTAGCTTGGGTGGTCTGGACACTTATTACCTTAATCAATTTACAAATTAAAGAATGTTGACCAGAAGGATGGCCTTCAATATATACATGTGTGGCTGAAATTGAGGATCTATAACAATAGTCCTGTAAACTTTGCCTTGTTGGAAACAAGAGGAAAGGAAATGGAACTATGGAATTTAGATTGGAAGAAATGGGATCAAAGTCCTATTCCAGGCACCATCTAGCCCAGACTCTCCAACATGATTTGTAAGATGCTGTAGTGCCTGGAGCCCAAGCTTTGGTGATGAGGAATTGAGCAGTTTCAAAAAAGGTCAAGGGTAGGCCATCTATTACTGAGATCTGCCATGCTAGTAGATGGAGTTGGTTCTGAAGTAAGGGAATCCTGCTGAAGGATGGAAACTCAAAGCCTTCTTGAAGGGGCCACTTTTGCAGAAAGGCATCTAAGGCTAGAGCTTCCGGATCTGGTCTCCAACTGAGAAATTTCGGTAATCGAGCGTAGAGTCTGGAAGCAAAAAGGTCTATTGAAAAAGGACCCCAGCTCCAATTCAGATGTTTTATTAGAGGTCTGAAATTTCAGAATAAAGAAAAGACATAAACACACACACACACACACACACACACTCTGTAGTGAAAACTATAACTACAGTTTATTGAGCATGCAAAGATATAAAATAAATCAAGATATTTAGCTACCGAGTTGTACATCAATGGGGGAGAGCCCTCCACACGAAGCTCCGTAGTATTGTTAAACAGGTAAACAAACAAACTTGAGATCCAGGTACATTCTCTTTTGTCCCAAATGACTCTAAGCAAAACTCGTGTTGATTATAGGGTAAATACAGACTACACCCTTAAAGGTAGGCAAGGTATGTCTAACACTATGCATGCGTATTTGCTTGGTTATATAACACTGTATGTTACACAATTGGAGATGGCACTACATGCCTCTCATAAACACTACGTAACTGAAGATGGCATTGCCTGCCTCTCTGTTGTTGCTAACTCCATGACTGCAGCGCATTAACCCCCAACTAACCGTGAGGAAATCACCAAAAACCATCCCTTACACTCCACCCTTTGTCTCCTCACATAGTATAGGTAAGTTGTGCACCTCTGCAGAAGTAGTACAACAACAACAATAAAGCAGGCACCAAATACATTTCCACACGATATACACAATAAGAACTATGAAAAATACATGCAACAGGGTCTGAAGGATGCCTGCAAGCAAACCCCCACACTGTTAAACCAGTTGGCAGGATTAAGATTGCCCAACCAATCCAGCAAGCCTGACATTTCAGTGTGTTGCTCAGCTGCAAAGCGATCCTTCAACTGTTCTACCTGTTGAATGTGAGCCTCAATTGCATTGTATACATCATCAGTTTGATTAACATAATGACAACTCGATGGGCCTACAATAGTACACATACCCCCTTGACTAGCAGTAAGATAATCTAGGACAAAAGTCATTTGCGCTAATTGTCTATGAATCATTCTCGAATCTTCTGCAATTAAGCAAAAAGCATCATCATACAGTTTGGTAATATTATCAATTAACCGGGTTAGGTCTAGTATATATTCAAAGTCCTATGGACGAAACCCGTAAACTCCAATCCCTGGTATTCACTTGATTCATATATCAAATCAGAGGCCTGCTGATGTTGACCTTGTTGACGCCGGCTTCTTGCCAGACTGTGAGACGGAATACGGGCCATGGGCAAGTCCTCTGTCTTCATAAAAAACATACCAGGGAGCATTTGACCTGCATAACATGCTCCCACAGCTCCTTCAGGCAACCATTTGTATGCTTGGTGGCCACAAATCCAACACACCATTCCGGGCCAAACAAACCGTAGACCATTAATTATCCGGTTTAAAACTGGGAACATCAATACTTGTTGGCTAGCCCAAAGTTCACGATCCTGTTGTCGATTCACAACTTGAGCAGGCATTTGAAGAACAGTTTGTCCAGAATAGGTAACTTTATGTGTGGCATTAGCAATCCATAAACGTGGTCTTCGTCCGGTTTTATTTGCATATATTGTAAAGTGAGCTTTTACGCATGGCTTAGCAATTCACACCTCAATTGGTGGTGCAGGGGTGGTGTTGGGCCAGTTTTGTGGTACGGTGATATTGGGCCAATAACACCACATAGGAACCTGAACATGCTCCCATATGGGAATAAACACTGTAGTGGTATTGTATGTTAGGTCACTATATATCTGAGCCATGGCAGTCTCCCTATTAGGTAGTGGCATCTCCATTGGCTTTATAGACTTCAATTGCCATAGGGTCCGTGCTGATGCAGGAATAGCAAAATAACGCCCAGCAACTGGTCCCGGAACATGTGAGCAAACCCAACAGTCTGATGCACTGGCAACTTTCGCCAGACTCCAATGGGCTTTGAATAACGCCTGCTCCGTTACTTGTCGCTTGACATGAAAAGACACAGTTATATTGGCAGCTGTAGATGTTCGAGGACATCTTCCGTGAAGACCCCACACGACCAGGACAATCAGTACACTAAGCAGGAAGAACCATGGAAGGACGTATTTCCTCCAAAACCAAGCAGTGTTGGATGTTTTCTGCTCTTTGTCTTCTGGTACAATCGGTCTTCCAAAAGGACTGCCAAAGATCTGCATCATGGTAGAAGCAATAACCTGTAAGAGGGAACATAAATTGGGTTAGTTTCTCCTTCACACAATACCAGAAATGTAGCCCCTTGCCCCTTAGCCAAAATTTCTCCTGTCACTATTTGTTTGTTGGTTCCTGTGGGCAACACCTTTACCTTGGCACCCTCTTTCAACAACGGAACTTGTTCAGTAATCTGCTGTGCATCAACCACAATTTCCACCCAACCTACCACTGCTCCTGCAGGCACTGTCCCAGTAGCCACAGGAGTAATGATCACAACATATTCTTCACCACCCTTCACTTGCATGACCTCACTCCATGTACACCACTCACAAATCATGGGGTGGGGTATGAAACACAAGCGAGACATGGGGGTGACAGTTACAATGCCAGTATTACATACCACACCCCCTTCCTCTGTTTCTTCCTTTGTAATCTGTCTGGGTGCAGTAATCACTACTCTACCTTGTTCTCTAGGTAGCTTTTTCCGAGTCCTAACAACCACCCTGGGTAAGCAATCCTGTGCATTATGCCTCAACATTCGCTCTAAAGGGGTTACATCTTGAACGAAGTGGCCATTTAAAATGCTGACAGCTTCATCCAATACTTTATCCCACCCCCTTAGAGTATGTGTTGGAGTCATCTTGCGTATTTGTTTCTTCAGCAAACCATTAATTCTTTCAATGAGACCCACATCTTGCGGGTGATAGGCAATATGGTACACCCAATGTACATCCTGAGTCTCAGTCCAGTCTTTGATCATTTTTCTGGTAAAATGAGTTCCATTATCTCTTTGAATCTCCCTCGGTAATCCGTAGTACTTTGTCAGTAACTGTAACAGCTTCAATGTTGTCTTCTGATCTGCATGTTTGGATGGACATACCACTATCACCCCTGAGCAGGTATCTGCTGCAGTTGCACAGTAACGCACTTGTCCCACCCCAGGTGGTAAGGGGCCAATGAAATCCAATTGCCAGACTTCTCCACTTCGTGTTTCACAATATATTTGTCCGGGAATAGCCTTAAGTTTTCTTTTTTGTACTGCTTGACACACAGGACACTTCTCCACAATGTTTCTTGCTTGTTCCACTGTCAATAGGATACCTTTGTGATTAGCCCACTGGTATGTAGCTAACGCTCCTCTATGTCCTCCTTGATGATGCGCCCATTCTCCCAGTTGCACTACATCTTGTGTTGCTATTGGAGCCAGATTGTCTGCCATTTCATTTCCTGGTAATCCAGCATGTCCATCCACATGACCCAAGGCGATAGATCGTGTATGGCCATGTTTCCACAATTTCTGCCAGAGATCAACACCACCCCACAATGGCTTGCCCTTGATAGTCCAATCGTCTTGTTTCCAGTTGGCCATCCACGCTGTCAATCCTTTGTAGACGGTCCAGCTATCTGTATAGATGTACAATGGTCCTGTTGTTTCTTCAATTACCATAGCCACTGCCTTTAATTCAGCCAATTGACTGGACCCTCCTTCACCAGTTTCATGCAAGACCCAGTCAGTTGTTCCGCTGTTAGCTTATACCATGCTTCTGCTTCTTTATATGGCCCACCACAAACCTGGCTTGATGGTAGCTCTTGTTCCACGGCTTCGAAGTTAACAGCACCCGACAGACGTTGATTGATGTCAGAGGTTTCTTTTCCAGTCATATTCCCTCTTTCACTCAGATACCATTTCCATTTCTGTAGTGTCTGCTTCTGAGCCACTGCAGTGTGAGCCGCCAGGCCTTCTTGACGCACCCAGCTGCTAATAGGCAGATCAGTTCTCACAGTCACTGGCTGTACTCCTGTGGTACCTTCAGTATGTTGCAAAGCAGTATATGCTGCTAACAATTGTCTCTCCAAAGGACTATACTTTCTTTGTGCCGGAGTAAACTGCTTTGACCAAAATCCAATGGGTGTCTTCCACACCCCAACAGTGGCAGACTTTTGCCATAGTCCCCAGGACATGCCATGATCTGTCATGTATACATCCAGGATAAACTTGATCGGAGAGTATGGGTCCCAATTTGTTATTGACTCGCACATCTTCTTTGGATAGGATTAAGGCTTCCTCTTGTTCTTTACCCCTAGTGAATGCTGCTGTCTTCCGTGTCACATTATATATAGGGCTTAATAACAGGCCTAAATGAGGTACAAATGATCTCCAGAAACCAAAAATTTGTTGGTGCTTTCAGATTGGCAATAGTATTCAACACAGGCTGGGGAATACTTTTCTGGGCTCCATGCCACACCATCCCCAAAAACTTTACTTGTTGGGCAAGGCCTTGGATCTTCTTCTCATTAACAGCCCACCCTCTGTGTTTCATCCACAGTAACAGAGTGTCCAAGTCCTTGGCCACTTGTTCTTCTGTTGCACCGGACAGCATGATATCATCAATGTAGTGATACAGAGTACACTGTAGAGGCCTCATGGCTTGCAAGTCTCTGGCTATTAGTCCATGACAAATAGTAGGTGAATGGACATAGCCCTGTGGCAAAACCAGTAAACTGTATTGTTGTCCATTCCATGTAAAAGCAAACTGATCGTGGGATTCAGGAGCAATGGATATGGAAAAGAAAGCATTGGCTAAATCAATAACAGCATGCCATTGCCCTGCAGTTTGTGCGATCTTTTCCACCAAGGTAATCATATCTGGTACTGCAGCAGACAGCGGGGGCTCTACTTTCCACAGTCATGCACCAGCTGCCATCTGGTTTCTTCACAGGCCATATTGGGCTATTTTATGGACTGAATGCAGGCCTTAGCACGCCTGCTTGCAACAAACCCTGTATAGTCTCTGTTACTTCTGTATGGCCTCCTGGTATTCAATACTGTTTCAACTTCACTGGCTGTGGAGGAGGGGGAATGTACACTGGGGTCCAGTTTGCATGCCCTCTGACTATTGGCTTAAGTGCTGAAAGACACAAAGTACAAATAGCAGTGCTGAATGTATAACAGCCTGTCTCTGTGTATACTGTCTGCCCCATTAAGAGGTCCATACCCAAAATGTTATTCTGTAACTCGGAGACCAGTATCTCCTCTGGAAAAATAGGACCCTTTCCTATCTGCATTCAACACTGTACTCGATACGCAGGTGTTTTTCGTCCTCCCAACCCCTCAACTGTAACACTACCTGTAGTGTATTTTGTATTCCTGGTGTTGCTGTGAAGCAAGGGCACTTCTGCCCCAGTATCCAGCAAAGCCAGCACATACTGTGGTTTCTTCTGTTATTCCCAATATAAAGTCACATGTACATATGGGCGGAGGTCCCCTGCTTTCAGTGCTGCTATATGGAAAACAGTAGGGCTTGGGGACGGGGACCGACCAACACTTCATAATGGTTCAGGGACTGTCCATGTCCGTTGGTGTTCATGTAATGCCTCAAATGCTTCCGTGTATGGGGTAGTCATTGGAGGGGGTGGTGCTGTAGGTGTTACGGGTAGTGCGTCAGTCGGTACTACGTCACCCTCCCCTCCTACTTCTACATCACTCATTGCCACCTTTTTGGGTCTGGTAGCTTGTAAGTTCCCTGTTTGTTTCAATTCCTGACAACGTTTCAACAAGGCATTTGTAGGTATTCCATCAATCTTCTCTTTGGGTACCCCACTCGCCAACAAGTCCACAAAGAGTTGTTTACGAGCGATATTCACCCTGGTCCCACCTCCACCTGCCTTATTGTCAACTGATCGATTCTTCTCCACTGGCTGTGTCTGACCCTGGTCAAGTGCACTCAGACGTCCCATAAGACCACTAGCTGAGCACACTGCAGCACCAAAGGTATGAGCACCCAGTAAAGAGAACAATGGAGCCTTATACCTGGGAGGAACACACTGCAACAACTTGTACACATCAACGGGACAAACTGCTCCACATCCGGACCTTGCCAATCTTTCTTCACTCCAATACTTCCTTGCTCACCTATTATCCGCTGACACCCAGCCACACATGCCATCTCCCGTAATCACTGAATTCCATCCCCCAAAGTAGTCCAGGGCGTTAGATCTATTAATCGGATGTTCCTGCACCTGCGCTATAGAGTCACGCATCAAATGCAACAAAGTAAAAGGCTCATTCGTGGCCCTTGCTCGTCGCATTTGCAATCTGAGCAAAGCATCTACACAAATGTTACCCAAACCAACTTCTTCATCCTTGGACAATGTCACACATTCACCACCAGTGTCCCAAACACGCAGAAGCCATGCCAACAAATTTTCATGCATACTTTGTATGCCTTCCCTAATTCTGCTGACTCTGCAGCTGAATAGGATCTTGTTTCCTCTGTATATTGTTCCTGTGCGGCAGTGGAAGCAGCGGGCTGTGCAGCAACCGCATCCTCTCCAGCTGCTTGGGGCTGAGAGGTTTGCATATGGTTAGTCAAGTCTTTCAGCTGCCGCTTAGTAACAATATGTCGCTCCCCATATTTTGGAGCATCTGTTTGATCATCTGATTCGCTTTCTTCATCGGACAACCCATCCCATGTGTACAATTCATCCAATTTTTCCTCTGCCACTAAGGTTTGAACGTGGACAGTGCTCTGGGGAGACATCACCTTCCTGTTCCCTCTCCGTCTCCTTCTCGCCTTTGACATAGCACTGACCACATACGAAGCAAAACTGTCCCCCATCTGTACCAATCTTTTTTGTTGTTCCCGCAAAGTACTTTGCATCATAGTACATTTATCCTCTAAAGCCTGATTGGTCAACCTCAGACCATCATATTCATTCTGCAAATCTTGCAAAGCCTGAAACAAAAGCCAACCGGTATGTGCTGCTGCCTTCTGCTCTGTGGCAGAATACCGATATAGATCCAACCTGAGAGCAGCTTTCTGTGGCTCTGCTAGCTTGTGCCCATCGACATATTTATACAATTCTTGGGCAATTGGGAACCACGGTCCCATCTCTGCCCATGTTGACACTGGTGCCCTCTCCCACCTACTCCCTTTACGGGTTAATTTCTTCAGTTTTTAAACATTCCTGCACTACTATACTCCTTATCTTTAGTGAAATTCCACCCCACTTCTGGTACCAAGTGTTTTATTAGAGGTCTGGAATTTCAGAATAAAGATAAAGAAAAGACATAAACACACACACACACACACACACACATAAACACACACACTTTAGTGAAAACTATAACTACAGTTTATTGAACATGCAAAGATATAAAATAAATCGAGATACTTAGCTACCGAGCTGTACATCAATGTGGGAGAGCCCTCCACACAAAGCTCAGTAGTATTGTTAAACCGGTAAACAAACAGACTTGAGA
This sequence comes from Rhinophrynus dorsalis, assembly GCA_037306005.1. Classification (NCBI taxonomy): domain Eukaryota; kingdom Metazoa; phylum Chordata; class Amphibia; order Anura; family Rhinophrynidae; genus Rhinophrynus; species Rhinophrynus dorsalis. The sequence goes on from CM074728.1 coordinate 133,317,780, forward strand.
TCCAGGTACACTCTCTCTCGTCCCAAATGGCTCTAAGCAAAAACCGTGTTGATTATAGGGTAAATACAGACTACACCCTTAATCCTTTGAGTGCTGGAGGGGTGTGCAACGCATTGCAAATCAATGTGTTGCATACCCCTCTGGCACTCAAAGGGTTAAAGGTATGCAAGGTATGTCTAACACTACGCATGCGTATCTGCTTGGTTATATAACACTGAATGTTACACAATTGGAGATGGCACTACCTGCCTCTCATAAACACTACGTAACTGAAGATGGCATTGCCTGCCTCTCTGTTGTTGCTAGCTACATGACTGCAGAGCATTAACCCCCAACTAACCATGAGGAGATCACCAAAAACCATCCCTTACAAGACGTGCAAAAGTTACGTGATGGAGTGTTCAATCGCTGGAATCTTTCAAATGTCTGGAGTTCCAATCCGCAACAGAATTGGATAGACCCGGAAGGTATTCCTCCTGAATAGAAATATTTCTGTCCAGGCAGAAGTGCCAGAGCTCCTTTGCTAGGGCTCTTGATCTTCTGCCTCCTAGATGGTTGATGTATTGCACTGCCAATACGTTTTCCATCTTTAATAGTATGCAACAGTTTTAAGTTGTCTTTGAGAAGCTTTTTATGGTGAACAATCCCAAAAGCAACTCCAAACAATTGATGTGCATACGTCTCTCCGAGGGAGGCCATTTCCCACCTGTAGTAAGATCTCTGCACCGAGCCCCCAACCCAGTGTTCTGGCATCCGATCCGATAATCAATTCCGGCGATGTCCCGACTATCGCTCTCCCGTTCCATGCTTCCATGTGGTTCAACCACCAAAGAAGTTCTTCTCTCTCGTCCATTGATAATGGAATCAGGTCTGAATATCTGAGACCCTTTCAAAGATGCATGATCTTTAGTCTTTGAAGTGCTCGATAATAGAGAGAAGCAGAAAATGTAGCATGGATAGATGCCGATAGAAGGCCCACAATCCTTGCTACTTGTCTCAGAGACGCCACATTCATTTTGAAAATGGGCTTTTTATTCCTTGTGGATGTTCTTGAGCTTGTCGAGCGGTAAACCTAGAGAGGCGTTTTGCGACTCTACCAAAAATCCTGGAAATTTTATGATCTGAGTTGGTTGAGTCATTGATTTTTTTCCTTATAAGGAAACCCAGATTGGTGAGGGTAAGAATTGTCAACTAGAGATGGTCTTTAAGAACCTCCATATCCTGAGACATGATCAAAATGTCGTCCATATAAACGACCATGCGTAGGCCTCTGCTCCTTAGCAAAGATATCACTGGTTTCATAATCTTTGTGAAACACCAAGGAGCTGAAGAAAGGCTAAATGGAAGGTACTGGAAGTGCGAAGTGATTCCTTTCCATATAAATTGCAAAAGGTGACGTTGATGATGGGCTATGGGAACCGTTAGATAGGCATCCTTTAAACCCAGTTTAAAAGGGAATGGAATAGAATTCTATTTGATATCCCTTACAGTTTGAAGGATCCATTGATCCAAGGTGATCTGGGACAAAGTGTAGAAAAAATGGGTGAGTCTGCCACCCACATTCTCCACGACCAGAAGAGAGGGAAGATAACTTACCTGAAAAGGGTCTGGAACGTGGTAGTCCTCTGGTGTTCTTGGCCCTCCAGATTCTAGCTTGTGGTGAATAGAAGGGGTTAGTTGGTCTGGCATTTTGGGAATATGGTCTTCATGAAGTATAGGCTGGGTCTTGTTGGCTCCCGTAATTCCCTCGCTAGGAGCTGGATTGTCGACCTCTCCCTTTCCCGGCCCTGACAAAAACCCGCCTGGATGAACATAGAAACATAGAATTTGACGGCAGATAAGAACCATTCAGCCCATCTAGTCTGCCCAATTTCCTACTGTGTTAAAAAAAAAAAAAAAAACTCAAACCTTTTTTGGTCCTTGGTCTTTTCTTATGTTAAGGACCGCCTTATGCCTATCCCATGCATGCTTAAATTCTGTCACTGTATTGACATCTACCACTTCTGCTGGTAGGCTATTCCACTTGTCTACTACCCTCTCAGTGAAGTAAAACTTTCTTACATTACATCTAAACCTGTGTCCCTCTAGTTTTAGACTATGGCCTCTTGTCCTAATGTTTTTACTCTTTTGAAATATACTTCCATCCTGTACTTTGTTGAATCCCTTCATGTATTTGAATGTTTCTATCATATCCCCTCTCTCTCTTCTCTCCTCCAAGCTATACATATTCAGATCCTTTAGTCTATCCTGATATTTCTTTTCCTGTAGACCAGTCACCATTTTAGTAGCCCTTCTTTGAATTTTCTCTAGAGTATCAATATCCTTCTGGAGATGGGGTCTCCAGTACTGTACACAATATTCTAGGTGAGGTCTAACTAGAGATCTGTACAGTGGCATGACTACTTCCCTTTTTCTGCTACTAATGCCCCTAGCTATACAACCCAGTGCCCTGCTTGCATTCCCCATCGCTTTATTACATTGCCTGCTTACCTTTAAGTCATTAGAAATAATTACTCCCAAATCCCTTTCCTCTGTTGTCTCTGACAGCACAGTACCCTTAATGGTATATTTTTCCTTTGGATTTTTATGTCCCAAGTGCATTATTTTACATTTATCAACGTTAAAGTGCATCTGCCACACTCTTGACCATTCTTCTAATTTACCTAAATCATTCGCCATTTGGCTTTTCCCCCCTGGAATGTCTACCCTATTGCAGATCTTTGCATCATCTGCAAAAAGGCATACCTTTCCTTGAAGACCTTTTGCAATATCACTAATAAAAATATTAAAAAGAATGGGCCCCAGTACAGATCCCTGAGGTACTCCACTAGTAACACTCCTTTCGTCCGAATATTCTCCATTGACTACCACCTTCTGTCTCCTGTCACTCAGCCATTGCCTTATCCATTTCACTATTTTTACATCTAGACCCAAACACTACAATTTATTTATGAGTCTTCTATGAGGGACAGTGTCAAATGCTTTACTGAAATCTAGATAAGCTATATCTACTGCTCCCCCTTGATCTATTATTTTAGTTACCCAGTCAAAAAAATCTATGAGGTTAGTTTGACAAGATCTCCCTGCTGTAAACCCATGCTGTTTGGTATCTTGCAAGCTATTTATATTCAGATATTCAACAATTCTTTCCTTTAACACTTTTTTCACTGTCGTCCAATACAGGTCACTGGTACAATGGGAGGCGATCCGCCCCTTTAAGTAGGCAGGAACATTCATCTAAATGTATGCAGGGGGTGGAGCCTCCCCTCCCTCTTAAGCTGCCTTCAGCCAGAACAAGCCAGATTGATTTGTTCCTGCGTGCTGTGCACATCAGGTGGAGAACATCTCTCATTCAACTTTAGTTTTTTTTATTGTTTTCTTCAAATATGGAATACCACCATTAGGCGGGTGACCATGGCTGACAATTGCCCTCACCAAAGTGGCTAGTGCAGCTTCCAGGGATTTTCTGGTGGACCTTATGCCCTGAAGAGGGAACAACTTGAGTCAAGTAGCTTCCCTGCTGGGGAATTTTCCTCTGGTTAATTCCCTTTTAACATGGTTACCTGAAGACAGAAGTCCTGCAGAAAGGTGAGCCACCCTTTGAGTGCTGAAGGTCCACTTGTCCCACAGTGTCCCTTCTTTGGGCATGTATTTGGGAGTTCTCATTATGCACTCCAGCACTCATAGGGTGTTTTTCTTAATATTGCCTGTATTTATGCAATGTCTGTGTGTATTCCCTGGGTTTTGGAGCAGTTTATGGGGGTTTTATCCTTTTCCCTGCTTTTTCTCACATTGGGATATTGTTTTATCATGTTTTACATGTGTTTGGTGTATGTTAGGTAACTTTTTTCTGTCAGGGTAAATTTTATTAAAGTTAATGTTCCGCGCCTTTAAGCGCGCTTTTCCCGCATAGACGCCATTGCTCCTTTACTCTGTATGGGTTTACACAGTGTGGGACGTATGTCTGGAACCGCTTGTCACAGCGACTTCAGAGTGGGCTCATTTTATTGGTCTTCCCTTGCTCTATCATCCGGTTGCATGATTCGGTGTGTTTGGGGTCTGGGGGGGCTTCGGGCACTGTTTTGGGGTAATTCTGAGAAAAACTAAGTTTCCCATGAGCGCTGGTTTCGCGCTCATTTTCTTATTGGCTACCGTCACGGCAGCCATTTTGTGAGTTATTCTCAGCGAGTATACTACGCAGGGACCGAGCCTTCTCTCTCTCCTCCGCAGATTAACCCTTCGCTTGCCAGATAAGTTTAATTTTAGACATTTCTGGGGTGAAATTTTAATCTTTCACACTTCAATTTGGTGATTCTTGTCAGTGGAGTAAATCTGACGCTGTGAACATGTCTACTCCACTGAAGTCAGGGGCTAGACCCAAGACTAAGGAGGCTGGGGTGTCGGTTTCCCCCATTGCGTTTTGGTCCTCTTGTCACTCTGGGCTGCCTAGAGAATTTTCTGGTCATTTATGCCCAAAATGTGCAGAAAGTCATGATAGCAACCCTGGGCTTTCCAGTCACGCCATTGAGCCAACTTGGGTGAAAGAGTTCAAGGCTGCCACTAGGGATCTCAGATCCACTCTTCAACTCTTTCCCTCTCAGGTTCAGGGGGCTCTTCAGGTTTGGCAGACCCCCTCCACAGTCAGGACCTCCCTGCCCAAGCCACAGGGGGCTCCTGATATGTCTGATTCTTCTGAGGAAGAACTTTTACAGGATTCTGATGCTGAGGAAGGCACTGTTATTGAATCTACCAGGTCTATTGGTGACCCTTATGTATGTGACCCTGAAATCTCTGCTGAGGGTTTGATCAGAGCTGTGCTAACCACGCTCAACCTTCCTCTGACTCAGGAATCTACTCATGATCCAACTGACGTTTTTTAAAAACCGTCTAAAGCTGTTGTATGTTTTCCTACTAACCCTACTCTTGCTCGTTTAGTCTCTGATATGTGGAGGAATCCTGAAAAATCCTCTTCTGTGTCCAAAAAGTTTGCTAAACTTTACCCTTTTCCTGAGGCTGAACTGACAAAATGGGTTCATCCTCCTAAAGTGGATGCTCCTGTCTCTAGGTTATCTAAATCCACTGCCTTAGCTGTATCTGATGCCTCTGCCCTGCAAGATTGGACGGACAAAAAGTTAGAAACTTGCCTTAAATCTATTTTTGCCTCTATTGGCACTGCCATGCGGCCAACCTTTGCAGTGGCGTGGGTTAACTGGGCTATTGCGGCCTGGACTGAACAGCTTACTGAGGCGGTTCGCCAGGATGCGCCAGTGTCTGAGCAGCTACAGCTTCTTGCTAATATATCAGAAGCTCAAAATTATGTTTCTGACGCTGCTTTTGATGCTGTGCGCATGATGGCGAGGGCCTCCACTTCCTCTGTGGTGGCTAGACGTGCTCTTTGGCTGAAAATTTGGTCTGCTGACACTGCTTCTAAGAAAGCCTTGCTTTCTTTACCCTTTCAAGGGACTTCACTGTTTGGATCTGAACTTAAGGAGATGATTAGTGAGGCTACTGGCGGTAAAAGTACTTTTCTACCATCAGTCTTCAAAAAGAAGTTTCCAGCCAAATGCAATCGGTCCTTTCGTTCCTTCCAAACTGAGACACGCTCTGCGTCCCAGGCGGGTCCGTCCTCTGCGCACTCCTCCTCCAAGCCCAAACCGTTCTGGAAGCCCAAAGTTGCCCCCAAGGCCAAGACCTCCAAGACTGCTTCGGCATGACTCACCGAACCCGGGTCCGCATCCGGCTGTAGGTGGACGTCTCCACATCTTTCGCCGGATTTGGGAGGAGTCAGTGGCGGACCCTTGGGTTATTCAGGTGGTATCAGAGGGATACAGGATCCCTTTCTCTTCCCTTCCTCCTTTTCAGTTCCATTTTACTCGTCCTTCTCAGGAGCCTACAAAAAGACATCTGTTCGATGACGCTATTCAGGATCTTTTGGTCAAAGAGGTCCTGTAATTGGTTCCATCAGAGGACACAGGTTCGGGATTCTATTCCAACCTGTTCGTTGTGGCCAAAAAGGACGGAGGTGCTCGTCCTATTTTGGACCTCAAGGATCTCAATTCCTTTGTTGTGAGTTCCCACTATCGTCAAGAATCCCTGCGTTCTGTGATAGCCGCAATGTCTCCAGGGGAGTTCCTTGCCTCCCTGGACCTTCAGGATGCATATCTTCACATCCCTATTCATCCAGAGAGCAGACGGTATCTCAGGTTTGCCTGTCACAAAGGCCACTTTCAGTTTTCAGCTCTTCCCTTTGGACTGACTTCAGCTCCTCAGGTTTTTCAGAGGGTATTGGGAGCTTTGATAGCTGTGCTTCATCGAGATGGTGTCAGGGTGACTCCCTACATGGACGATCTGCTCCTGAAAGCTTCATCTGCGGAGATCCTCCACCAGCAGATTCAGTTGTGCATCCAGACACTCAATCGCCACGGCTGGATTGTGAATCTGGACAAGTCAGACTTGGTCCCATCTCAACAGATCCTCTTCTTGGGTCTCCTGTTCGACACTCAGCAGTGCATGGTGTTTTTACCGGAGGAAGTAGCTCATCAGATTGCTCTCCGTGTATCCAAGATCCTGGAGCTCGAAAGAGTTCCAGTACCGAAGTTGACTTCTCTGGTGGGGAAATTCATTTCCACGATAGAGGCAGTGCCATTTACTATGGCACACACCAGGGAACTTCAGAGGTTCGTGATTCAGACGTGCAAGAATCATCCAGATCATCAGCATCTGTCAGTCTCTCTGCCTCCTCATGTCGAGTTGAGCTTGGAATGGTGGTTGGACCTGTCTCATCTTCTGAAAGGGAGGTCCTTTCGGGTTCCCTATTGGACCACAGTCACGACGGATGCCAGCCTCCGGGGATGGGGGCAGTGTTGGGTCATTTCAGTGCTCAGGGGAAATGGGGACTGGAAGAATCTCTCCTCTCCATCAATGTTCTGGAACTTCGTGCCATCTTTCTGGCCCTGAGACACTGGGAATCGGAGGATTGTCCAGTCAGAGTGTATTCCGACAACGCCACCGCAGTGGCCTACATAAACAGACAAAGCGGCACAAGAAGTCTCACCACTTGGTTAGAGGTCAAGGCTATCTTATCTTGGGCAGAAGCTCATGTGCCAGTCATTTCAGCAGTACACATTCCAGGCGTGGACAATGTCATGGCAGATTTTCTCAGTCGTCATACAGTCGACAGCGGAGAGTGGGCACTTCATCCAGAGGTGTTTCACCTTCTAACCCAGACGTGGGGGGTACCTGTAGTGGATCTGATGGCTACCAGACACAACAGGAAGGTGCCAGTGTTTTGCTCTCGGTGGAGGGACCCTCTTGCTCTAGCAGTGGACGCTTTGTCAATCCCTTGGGAGTTCCCCCTAGCGTACATCTTCCCTTCTCTCCCTCTGTTGATCAGAGTCATCCAGAAGCTGAAGATGGAGCGTTGTCCTGTCATCCTAATCACCCCGAATTGGCCTCGTCAGTCCTGGTATCCGGGACTGCTAGCCATGTCAGTGGCGGATCCCTTTCCGCTTCCTGCCCGTCCAGATCTACTTCTTCAAGGATATCTGTGGAAGGAGGATGTTCAGCATCTCCATTTGACGGCTTGGAGGTTGAATCCTCAATTTTAAAGAAGAAAGGGTTTTACTCTTCAGTGGTGTCCACGATGCTTAGAGCTCGCAAGCCTGTGTCTTCCAAGATCTATTATCGCATATGGTCAACTTTTGTGGCATGGTGTGCTGATAAGGATCTATCACTTGATTTCCATCTTCCCACGGTCCTGGCTTTTTTGCAGGATGGGGTTGAGAAGGGACTTAGCCTGAGTTCTCTCAAGGTCCAGACTTCGGCTCTGTCTGTATTTTTCCAGGAACGTATTGCTATTCTTCCTGATGTTAAGGTTTTCTTCCAAGGTGTGGCTCATGTTCGGCCTGCCTTCAAGAGTCCAACTCCCCAGTGGGACCTCAATTTGGTGCTGGGGGTTCTCCAGAGACCCCCGTTTGAATCCTTGGCTTCTATTCCTTTACGTCTCTTGACCTGGAAAATGGCCTTTCTCTTGGCTATTGTCTCAGTTCGCCGGGTAGCAGAGTTGCAAGCTCCGTCTTGTAAACCTCCTTACTTGGTGTTCCACAAGGATAAGGCCATGCTCCGCACTTCCAAGGAGTTTTTACCCAAGGTTGTCTCCGAGTTTCACATCAATCAGGAGATTGTGGTGCCCTCTTTCTGTCCTAACCCTTCCTCTGACAAGGAGAGAGATCTCCATTTGTTGGATGTTGTGCGTTGTCTTAAATTTTATGTTCATCGCACTGAGTCTATCAGGAAGTCTGACGTCCTGTTCGTCATTCCTGAGGGGCCTAGGGCAGGGAGACCGGCATCCAAGGTGACTATTGCATCTTGGATAAAATCTACCATTCGTGAAGCCTACAAGCTGCGGAATAAGCACGTTCCCTTCAGGGTTACTGCTCATTCCACCAGATCTATTGGGGCCTCTTGGGCCTACAAGAATCAGGAGTCTGCTGATCAATTGTGCAGAGCGGCCACTTGGTCCTCTGTGCACACATTCTCGAAGCACTATCGTGTTGATGTACTGGCCTCGGCTGATGCCAGCTTTGGGAGGAAGGTCCTGGAGGCAGTCTTGCCTGTTTAGGACCTTCTACTCTGTGGTACTTAGTGCTTCTTTGCTGTTGAGCCCTGTTGGCTCTAGTTCAGTGTGCTGTGTTAGTTCGGGGGTTCGTTTTTACCCCTGGTTGGTGTCCGTTGACACTTCTGTTATTGGGCTCTATGATAATAGGTTCATAGCAGTTCAGGTGACTTTTGGGCCGAGCGCTTGGTCCTTGCCTTACTTCCCGCCTCTGGGAAAGCTCAATGTTTGTACATCCCATTGTACCAGTGACCTGTATTGGATGACAGTGAAAATAGGATTTTAGTCTTACCTGTTAAATCCTTTTCACTTAGTCCATACAGGTCAATGGTCTCCCACCCTGTCAAGGGACCATGCTTGGCTCTCCTGTGGCATTCAGTGGGAGACCTTCAGGGCATGCTCACAGGAGTCTTCCTTTTCCTTCTTACCTCTGGTCAGTTTAGTGTCTCAAATCAATCTGGCTTGTTCTGGCTGAAGGCTGCTTAAGAGGGAGGGGAGGCTCCACCCCCTGCATACATTTAGATGAATGTTCCTGCCTACTTAAAGGGGCGGATCGCCTCCCATTGTACCAGTGACCTGTATGGACTAAGTGAAAAGGATTTAACAGGTAAGACTAAAATCCTATTTTTGTGGATGTTTGGGCTTTGGCTAGAACCGTGGATGTAATGGGCCATAGGCAGTTACTGGGACTGTGGACTTGAGCTATGGACTGGTGGGACTATCGGGAATCTGAATGGGGGTATTTTTATGCTACGGTGGTTCGACTGTCAACACCAGCTTTGGGACACCTATTGCCGACACTCGGTCAAGGGATCACGGGACTGCGGGAACTATCTTCCCGATGTCGTACGAACTCAACATCCGTCGACGGGATTGGGTGAACCAGGAGTGTGCAACCTACAGCTTGGTGGAGCAAAAGACGGGATTTTTCGAGCTACTGTCTTTGTTCAATGAATGTGTATTGGGACTCGTTGTGAAATGTGGCTCCCCGCTCTTCTGTGTCTCATGCTCCACCCTAGTCAGAGTGAGTTCTGGAAATAGACCAGTCAGGTTACCCCTGGTGTGGTCGCTCCCCTGCCCATTGGTCCCTAGTTTAACTCCAGACCTTAGTGTATTTGGCCCCTCCCAGTTCCATTTTAAAATGTGTATAAAAGACAGTGTGTTGTGACTAATAAAGGTGTGTTCATGTGGAGTAAGCAGTTTCCGTGTCTACTTCTTGCCTGGATGGGCTAGAGTCCACTCTGACTCCCATCCGCCAAAGGCATTCCAGCTGATTCACTCTTCGCCTCCAGAAGCATCCGATGTCGACCAGCTCCTTCCTTGACCTTTGGTCAATGCTGCCTGATCCGACTTCCAGCCGTCGACGCCTGGCCAGTGCGACCCGCTCGACTCTGTGATGAGACTCCGAGGTGACCGCCATGGAGACATACTCGACTTGGTGTCGCGACGTGGAGGTGACCGCCGCAGAGTTAAGTCGACCCAGCTGGCTCCCCGTTCGACCAGAACATTCGAGCCTTCAGCTCCACTGTTCGACTGAGGCTTTCGACTTCTGTCCGGCCTCTGCAGAGAGAACCCGGGGACGACAGCTCAGGACCTCCCAGCGTCTTGGGTTCCCGTTATACTGGTTGGCAGTGGTGGGATTCTCTCTCTAAAAGAGGTCCAAACCACCAACTGGGGACGCGGCTGGTGGCTAGATGGCGGAACTCTACAAACACGCTCCTCTGGCTGTCTTGCAGACCCCGGTTGCTAAGTGAGGACACAGCACATCCAGCTTGAGGAAACAGGACTTGGTACAAATTCTGCTTGAAACATATGGGGAGGCAGCGGAGCTGGCACGGCAAACAAAGCTACCAACCGAAGACAATTTTGCACCCTTCGCCTGTCACCTCGCACCCACGGGGTCAACCCAGCGGACGCTCAACCCCCTGTTGAATCAAAGACCCATCGAAGGTACTGTGCTCCGGAGATTGTTCGGCGAGGACCCGGTCGCTAACATTGTTGCCCAGCGCCTGGCCATGTACGGATAGTCCGTCAACAGAAGTGGTCGACCACCTCATGTTGCAAGCAAGGGAGGATTGGGTGAAAAGTTTACCGGAGGCCCCTTCCCTTCGACACAGTGTGACGTCGGAGGTACGCACCAACCCTGGGAGAACAAGTTTGCCCGTCACCTACCAAACCTTTCCAGCCTTTGACGACCAAAAAGGGGATATAGATTGATTTTTACTCAACTTTGAGTGACTGTGTAATCTGCTGCATGTGGAACAGACCCAATGGACTGCTGTCCTTGTGGGGAAGCTCATGGGGCGAGCGATGGAAGCCTATCGGGCAGTCCCCGACCCCGACATAATGAACTATGGAGAGGTGAAAAGAAGGTGGTTGTTGGCTCAGTACGCCATTACCCCAGACAATTATCGCCGGCAGTTCAGAGAGACCCAGAAATGGCCTATGGCTTGGAGAGTGCTGCCCGCAGTTGGATGCGGGGCACAGACTTTTGAGGACTGCTGCCAGCAGATGATGCTGGAACAATTTTTACTGAACATTGCGGACCCTATTAGGGACTGGGTGTGGGACTTTGACCCCTGCACCCTCATGCAGGTGGCTCAGCTGACCGACCAATATGAAGACTCCAGGAAGATGAGAAATCCAGTCCCCAGGGACCATTGTGAGTGGGGCACGTATCAGGAAATTGCCCTCACCCAAGGAACCTGTCCAGACAACCAGCAACAGCATCGACAGGCTGTCTACCACAATGGGAACCTCGTCACCGGATTATGTGACAGCGGGGCCACCCTTACCCTGGTCCACCCATCTTGCTTGTCCCCTCGCTACAAGACCAATCAGGTCACGGAAGTACGTGTGGCAGGGGGCAAGGTTTACCAGCTACCCATGGCTAATGTTCACCTCAACTGGGTTTCTGGCCAAGGAGACCACTGCGGGGTAGTTATGCCAGGCTTACAGGCTGAAGTTCTGTTGGGAAATGACCTGGGCGAAGTTCTGTTGGGAAATGACCTGGGCCTTCTCCAAAGCTGGTTTGCACCACCCAGGGCTCGATAGGACTGTCAAGTGACCACTAGAGCGGCTGCCCAGCACCAGATGGTAAGACCCCCAACATCGACCCCCTGACACATACAGCCCCATCCACTGGCTTCCCCTGGCAGAATTTCGCACTGCCCTGCTAGAAGACCCCACTTTGATAGTGTATAGGTATCACGGTGCCCGTGATTCGTGCTATCCTGTGTCTATCACTTGCTGGAAGTTCCTCATTGGCTGCCTGCTGTTAGCCCACCTCACACAGCCTTTTTAAACCCAGTCTGGGCACTCCCAGGTTGCCCTTTCGTGGTGTCTCTGACGTTACTTGTTCTGACCTGCTTGTCAGGCGCTTGGGCCTGAGGATCCTGTGTTCCGGTGTTCCTGTGTTCCAGTATTGCCAGTGTTCCAGCCTCGTTCGTTCCTGAGTCTCCTGCCTGCTTGTCTCTTTAGCCGGTTCCGGTTGCCTTCCGTGACTCCTTCTGTTCTGGTCATCTGTCAGCGTAGCTGTGCACGTTCCGGTTAGCCTCCGCTTGGTCTCAGGGCTCTCGCTCCTTCCCCTGTCGCCGAGGCGACATTGTGCTTGTTCGCTCCAGCGATATTGTTCTGTTGGACGCTGGTTTACTCCATTTAACCTGGTGGCTCAATTGCTGTTGGTCCAGCGTGCGGACGCTGGTTTACTCCATTTAACCTGGTGGCGCAATTACTGTTGGTCCAGCGTGCGGACGCTGATTTACTCCATTTAACCTGGTGGCTCAATTACTGTTGGTCCACCGTGCGGACGCTGGTTTACGCCATGTATCCTGGTGGCGCAATTACTGTTGGTCCAGCGTGCGGACGCTGGTTTACTCCATTTAACCTGGTGGCTCAATTACTGTTGGTCCAGCGTGCGGATGCTGGTTTACTCCATTTAACCTGGTGGCGCAATTACTGTTGGTCCAGCTTTCGGAGGCTGGTTTACTCCATTTAACCTGGTGGCTCAATTACTGTTGGTCCAGCGTGCGGATGCTGGTTTACTCCATTTAATCTGGTGGCTCAATTACTGTTGGTCCAGCGTGCGGACGCTGGTTTACTCCATTTAACCTGGTGGCGCAATTACTGTTGGTCCAGCGTGCGGCCTCTGGTTAACTCCATTTAACCTGGTGGCTCTATTACTGTTGGTCCAGCGTGCGGACGCTGGTTTACTCCATTTAACCTGGTGGCGCAATTACTGTTGGTCCAGCGTGCAGACTCTGGTTAACTCCATTTAACCTGGTGGCTCTATTGCTGTTGGTCCAGCGTGCGGATGCTGGTTTACTCCATTTAACCTGGTGGCGTAATTACTGTTGGTCCTGCGAGTCCAGCGTGCGAACGCTGGTTTACTCCATTTAACCTGGTGGCACAATTACTGTTGGTCCAGCGTGCGGACGCTGATTTACTCCATTTAACCTGGTGGCTCAATTACTGTAGGTCCCAGCGTGCGGACGCTGGTTTACTCCATTTAACCTGGTGACTCAATTACTGTTGATCCAGCGTGCGGGCGCTGGTTTACTCTTTAACCCTGGTGGCATTATATACTGTTGGTCCCTGCGTGCAAATGCTGGGTTACTCCACTAAACCTGGTGGGTCATGTTACAGTTAGTCCCAGCGTAGGGACGCTGGTTTGCTCCTTGACTATTCTGGCACTGAGGGCCGGTTGCTGTCCAACTTATTATTGCAGTTGTCTGGAGACTTCTGCTTGAGCGAGACCATTGATTCCTATTCCACTCTATTGTCATTGTCATTTGACAACCTGGTCTCCTCTTACGGGCTGCCCTGCCCGGTATTGGTAAGGTCGGTAGAACCTACTTATGTTACATCTCTAAGGTTGCCTTACCCGGTATAGGCAGGGTCGGTAGAGCCTACTGTCGGTGTTCCCTCAGGCTGCCCTGCCCAGTAATGGTAAGGCCGGTAGAACCTATTTACGGTACATCTTTAAGGTTGCCTTACCCGGTATAGGCAGGGCCAGTAAAGACTACTCTCTGTACTCCTTCAGGCTGCCTTGCCTGGTATTGGTAAGGCCGGTAGAACCGGTACGTTACACCTCACGGTTGCTTTACACGGTATTGGCAAGGTCGGTAGAGCCTACTTCTTTATTTGCAACTGTCACTAGGTTGCCTTGCCCGGTAGTATTGGCAAGGCGGGTAGAACCTATTCATATTGTCATTAATTGTTGTACTGCTATATATGTATGATTCCCTATGGGATTGCTTTAACTTTTTAATAAAGTTACGTTTTTACCAAACCTTAAGTCTGAGAGTCTTCAAATACCGTGACAATAGGAGACTGGTGGACTCTGGGGAAGCAGGTCCAGGGGGGGAAAGGTTCATCTGGGAAGGGGGTTTACTCTACCACGGCCTGTCCAGATGCCAAGGCGACATCCAGTTAACACGCACCCAACTCATAGTACCCTTCCAGCATAGGGCTGTGCTACTATCCCTAGCTCACGAGGTCCTGCTAGCAGGCCTAGATAAACAAAAGATAGTAGAAAGCGCACACCATCTGAGAGCAGTCTGTATAATATAATAAGGAGAATAAGCAAATGATTCTACTTACAAGATACTTACTTGCAAGTAGTGCCCATATATCAAAGTATCTGATTTTCTTCAATCCGAGGGTTCCATTCTGTTGCTCATTAAATAGATATCTACATAAGATAAGAGAAAAGAGACTTTCTCTAAGAGTAACTCTGTATGGCAGAGATCCCCAAATCAGCCCCTGATAATAGAAGCAACTCACCGGATGAATATTCAGAACTTGCCAGTAAAGCCCGACCCGGTTTGATGTGATGATATGCAAGCGAGGTAGATCGAAATCAGTTAAAATTCTTTTTATTGTTATAATAAACCTCCCTACGCGTTTTGTGAAGATATGCTCCTCTTCATCAGGGGATTCATACATATATTACACAGTAAAACATTGCCATGTATTTATACATATCATAGGAGACATAACTGTCTTACCGCAATAGCCCGGAGCTGCATGCCCGCCTCTACATTCCAACCAGAGTGAGGCTGGGATTGTGTGCACTAATGCGGGATCCATGCCTCACTCCGGTCTCTCCATGCCCACCTCTACGTTCCAACCAGAGCGAGGCTGGGACTGTGCGCACCAATGAGGGATCCACGCCTCACTCCAGTCTCTCCACTGTGTGTCGGATGTTACTATGGTAACCGGGATGCCGCTCCATACTATCGGATAAATACATACAATACAATAATAAAATAAAACAGAAAAAAGGGGAAGACAACGCACCAGAGATCTAAGTGTAATCTGTCAAGTAATGAAATGGATAAACAAAAATAATAATAATGTATATTGGCAAACTGTATTTATTAAAAACCACTGATAAAAAATACCGGCCACGTACCGCATCTGATTACCATCTATACCGGAGACACGAACGGAACAAGGACGGAGCACAGAGGCGTACACAACGAGAGAGGATTCCCCTAGCTGATGCGCTACATACCAAAGGGAACTCTGGAGAGAGGATTCCCCTAGCTGATGCGCTATATATCAAAGGAAACTCTGGTGAGCAGATTGTATCAAATGCACTATACGCTTCAGTATCAAGAATACATTCGGTGAGCACCCACTTAGAGGGGGAAATCTTGAAGTGATTCTCCCCCACTATTACCTTTGTGCTCTACATATTTGCTCCAATACTTCATCACGTTACCCATGCTCCCTGTATATTGACATTGTGGGTTTCTGCTGCTACTCTCATATTTATGCCTAGATTATTGTTTTACTAGTATTTCCATATATATATTTTTTATCAGTGGTTTTTAATAAATACAGTTTGCCAATATACATTATTATTATTTTTGTTTATCCATTTCATTACTTGACAGATTACACTTAGATCTCTGGTGCGTTGTCTTCCCCTTTCCCTTTTTTCTGTTTTATGTACCTGCTCGAGAGGACTCCGGGCAACAGACAACGGCACAGAGTCATAAAAGTCTTTTCCATGTATTAACCTCATCTTTGCTCATCACATACTAACACCTCATCCTTACCATCAAATCATCATTTCATCAGACTATTATCCATCTAAACTTACTATTTGAACAAGGGTATTACATGGACTTTGTTCTCTCCTATTCTCTATTTCCTATTTTTTTTATACTACTGACGCTTATTACTTTTTCTTATATATTATTTTGTGCTTATTATATGCTACCATCTGTTCAGTTATATATCGATATTTTTATATTGTATCTTCTACTGATATTCTTAATACAACATATATTGGTACTTTTCCTTTCTCCTGAAATTCAACAGTGAGCGCTCTAATTACCTCCTTTTTTTCAATAATAAAATAAGTAACCAGAGGTCTCTCGTTTTAGATGTTACTTTTAGATATAACATCTCCTTCTTATATATAATAGTATAAGCAGGAGAAGCTAAAAAACAATTATAATAGAGACTGAAACTGTATATATTCTATAAAGTCTAGAATATAAAAATTATGCATAATAAAAATGAGTGATAAAAATGGTATAAACTACAACATCTTGTCAATCATAATATTAATAACATAATAAGTATTATAGACATATAAAAAAGAAATAAAAGAATGTTGAATCACACTAAAATAAATGTAACATTACATCTGGAAGAAATTGCTGACCTCTAATTCCTCATTTAATCCTTTTGGTGCTAAAGTTTCTAATGTAAAAATCCAATAAGCTTCCGTTTTATATAAGATAGAAAATCTACGTTGGTTGGAGAATGGAATATGTTCTATTCCTGTGATTTTAAAATTATCAAGACCTCCTTTATTACATGTATTAAAATGTCTTGGTATTGCATGTTCTTTGGATTTTTTGCTAATAAGATACCGATGTTCGCGTCCTCTATCTCTTAGGGATCTAGTGGTTCTCCCTATGTATTGCAATCCGCACCCGCACGTGATCATATATATTACAAAGTTAGTTTCACAAGTAATTAGATGTTTTATTTCATACATTTTACTTGTGCTATAACTTGTAATGTTGGATGTTTTATTGGTAACATATCTACAATTTGTGCATCTACTGTGCAGACATTTATAGTTTCCCACAGGGGCATTACAGTTAAAGATGCCCTTCTTATACTTCTCTTTTCCCAACATTTTAGGTCGACTATTGGCAATGTATCCTTGCATATTTTTTGCTTTCCTATATGTTACCTTAGCATTATTTGGCAAAATATCCTGCAATAAAGGATCCTGTTTAAAAATATTCCAATATTTCTTAATGATTTTAAATACCATATGTGAGGAGCCATTGTATTGAGTTATGATAGTTGGTGGTCTTCTTTTTGTTTCCTTCTTTTTTCTACCCTTTAGGATTTCCTCTCTTTTCAAATTTAGAGCTCGTTTTCGTGCTGACTCTACTACAGAAGTTGTATGACATCTTTCCAATAGCTGTTGTTTGAGACATTCACTTTTTTCTATAAAATCTTGTTTATTACTACAATTCTGTCTCAATCTATGAAATTGTCCAAATGGGATGTTGGATATCCACTTGGGGTGATGACAGCTATCTGCTCTTAGAAATTGGTTTCTTGATACCTCCTTCTTATATATAGAACTAGTGTTTTTTTCTTTTGGGTATCCTTTTAATTGTAAATACAAAAAATTAATTTGATGATGATTAATTTCTGAGGTGAATTTTATTCCCATGTTGTTAATATTGATATTCTGTATCATATATTGTAATTCTTCCATAGTTCCCCCAGATTATCAGGATGTCCTCTATAAATCTTCCATAGTAGACCAAGCTGCCCCCCCACCTCTCCATGGGCCAAATGGTGATGTCTTCCCAGAGGCCCATGAAGAGATTAGCATATGAGGGGGCAAACCTGGTTCCCATGGTTATGCCTTTCGTCTGGAGGTAGAAATCTTCCTGAAAAGAGAAGTAATTATGATTTAAAATAAATGCAACACATTTCACCAAAAAATCTGTTTGCTGTTGGGGCATAACTTAATCTGTCTCTAAAAAGTATTTAACTGCCTGTAGACCTAGGATATGGTCTATACAGGTGTAAAGTGCAGAGACGTCCAGAGTAGCCCAAATGTATTTTTCCTCCCAAGTAATATTGGAAAGGGCATTTAGTACATGTTACAAATCCCTGATGTATGAAGGCAGGGTGACCACAAATTTTTGTAAAAAGAAGTGTATGTAGGCTGATAAATGGGAGGTGAAGGAATTTATCCACGAAATAATTGGTCTTCCTGGGGGATTCTTGTTATCTTTGTGCAATTTTGGGATGTGGTAAAAGAAGGGAGTATCCGCATATGGTAAGAGGATATATTCCGCCTCCTGTTTAGTGAGGACTCCTTTTTCTATATCTTCTTCCAATAGACTTTTAAGATCATTGTAGACATTCAACGGATTATATGATAGTTTTTGATAAGAGTCTGTATCTGAGAGGAGCCTGTAGGCCTCCTCTAGATATGTTGTAGTGTCTTGTATAACGATTGCTCCTCCCTTATCTGCTTCTCGTATGGTGATGGCTTTATTTTTGGATAGTTCATTCAAGGCTTTTCTTTCTTTTTGGTTCAAATTATTTTTATTGTTTGAACATTTACTACTTTTTATATTATTTCTAAATTCCTGCATAACCATATTGAAAAAAGTGTCCACATGTGGACCTTTCTATTGGGAGGGAAATGGTACTGGTGCAAGAGTGAAAGTGGCCTTAGCGGTTTGTTTGACTCTCAGACACAGAGTTAAGATAAAAAACACAACTTTATTGAAAGTTGAAAGAAAACCCTCACAGGTTTGACATTACACATATATTTCAACAAGTAACTCGTACAATGCAATGGTAAACAGTGGTACGGTGAATAATAATAGAGAGGCTCTACCGGCCTTGCCAATACCTGGTAAGGCAGCCTTAGCATAGGCACAATATGGAACTAGGCTCTACCGGCCTTACCAATATACCGGGCAAGGCAGCCTGGAGACTGGTACAACTAGAGAGAAGGCTCTACCGGCCTTGCCAATATACTGGGCAAGGCAGTCTGGAGACTGGTACACGAGAGAAGGCTCTACCGGCCCTGCCAATATACCGGGCAAAGCAGCCTGGAGACTGGTACACGAGAGAGAAGGCTCTACCGGCCCTGCCAATATACCGGGCAAGACCTTGGGCCCAGAGGCGACAAGTACTGATGCAAGAGCAAAAGTGGCCTCAGCGACTGAGAGGTGGTGGAGCAAACCAGTCGCACGTTCTGGACACACAGAGGCCACCCTGTGCTGTATAGGTGTCAGCGAGCAGCCAGTGAATTTAGGAGCAAACCAGTACCCACGTACTGGACTACACAATGACACTACCTGTGCTGTAAGATAAGCAGCAAGCAACCGGTGATATATAGAGCGAACCAGTACCCACGTACTGGAATATACATTGACACTACCGGTGCTGTAGGAGAGGCAGCAAGCAACCGGTGATGTACGGAGCGAACCAGTACCCACGTACTGGAGTAATCTAGACACTACCAGTTCTGTATGAGAACCGGTGATAAATGGAGCAAACCAGTACCCGGGTACAGGAGTACACATAGACACTACCGGTGCTGTAAAGGAAGCAGCAAGCAACCAGGATAGATGGAGCTAACCAGTACCCGCATACTGGAGTACAACTGACACTGCCGTGCTGTATGGGAAGCAGCAAGCAACCAGTAATAGATGGAGTGAACCAGTACCCACATACTGGAGTACAAAATGACACTACCGGTGCTGTATGGGAAGCAGCAAGCAACTGGTAATAGATGGAGCGAACCAGTACCCGCGTACTGACGTACACAAAGACACTCAGGGATACGGAGAACTCTGCACACAATCCAGAAGCAGGAAGCCAGGCCGGGACAGGAAGCTGGAACAGTAATGGCAGACAACCGGATCAGGAACGGAAGCAGGAACGTCAGCCCAAACCGGATCAGGAATGGAGGCAGGAACCACTTCAGCAGAGGAGGCTGTCAGGCAGGTAAGCAGACAGAATCTGGAAGGTGGTGAATGCAGCAAAGGCCCAGGGAACTCAGAAACAGGATGCAGGTGGCTACAGACATAGAGACACCACGAAAGGGCAACCAAAGGGGGCCAGGACCCATTCTATATAGGCAATACTGGGCGGATACAAGACAGGCAGCCAGTGGAGAGCCTTGACAGGAAAAGGCAGCAATCATGGGCACCCTCTCAAAGACCCCCCCCCTTCTAGAAGAGGGACCTGGTTTCTGAAGGTACTGGGAATGAAAAATTTGCAGTAATTTGGGAGCATGAAGGTCCTTACTGTCGACCCAGGATTGTTCTTCCGGGCCATAACCCTTCCAATGTACCAAATACTGCAATTTTCCTCTAAGTCTGCGGGAATCAATGATACACTGAACTTCGTACTCCTCCTGACCTTTAACCTGTATAGGCCCTGGCACCACAGGGTTAGTAGTATAACGGTTGCATACAAGAGGTTTGAGGAGAGACACATGGAACACATTATGAATACGCATAGAAGCAGGGATATCCAAGGCATAAGAGACCGGGTTGATTTTACGAATCACCCTATAAGGACCAATAAACCGAAGAGCCAATTTGTTAGATGGGACTTGTAATTTGAGGTTTCTGGAGGAAAGCCATACTCTGTCCCCAACCTGGAAGGAAACCGCTGGCAGCCGTCTATGATTGGCGTGACGCTGATGGCGCTGGAAAGACTGACTGAGTGCCCTCTGAACCTGTGCCCATGTGGAGCGGAGCTGCTCGATATGCTCATCCAGAGCTGGAATCTGCTGAGACTGGAATGAATCCGGGAGCAAACACGGCTGGAACCCATAATTGATCAAAAAAGGGGAGCTCCCGGATGATGAATTAACTGCACAATTCCTGGCGAACTCTGCCCAAGGCAACAGGTCAACCCAGTTATCATGATGGTCAGTAACAAAACAGTGCAGGAACTGCTCCAGTCCCTGATTGGCACGCTCAGCGGCCCCATTGGTCTGGGGGTGATAGGCAGAGGAGAAGGACAACTGGATGCCATCTGTTCGCAAAATGCTCTCCAAAATCTGGACACAAACTGGCTCCCCCAGTCGGACTCCAGCACTCTGGGTACTCCATGCAACCGAAATACTTCTATAGCGAAAACCACTGCTAATTCTTTAGCTGAGGGAAGGCCACGGAGGGGCACGAATTGAGCCATTTTAGAAAACCTCTCCACCACCATAAGTATGAAGGAATACACTCGGGACGCTGGCAACTCTCCCATAAAATCAATGGACACGTGAGACCAAGGACGTTCGCCATGCGGCACCGGCTGGTTTAGGCCCACAGGGAGGTGTCTAGGGTTCTTGGCACGGGCACAGGTGGTACAGGCATTAGTAAATGCAGCACAATCTGCCCTCAGAGAGGGCCACCAGAAAACTTGTGAGAGAGACCAAATCAATTGATCTCTACCAATATGCCCCGCGGCTTTAGAGGAGTGATATGTTTCAAGTAATCGAATGCAGAATGCCTTATCAACAAAACACTTGCCCTCTGGGGTTTCCAGGGGAGCGGTAGCCTGAGAGGCCAAAATCTCTTCCCCCAGTGGCAAAGTGATACTTGTGCGTAGTGTAGCCAATATACGATCAGGCTGTATTATAGGTGCTGGGACCTCGTCCCTGTCCACTTCAGGCTCAAATTGTCTAGACAGGGCATCAGCCCTAACGTTCTTAGACCCAGGCAGGTATAATACAATAAAATTGAATCGAGAGAGGAACAACGCCCACCGGACCTGGCGAGAGGACAATCTTTTAGCCTCAGAAAGATAGGTCAGGTTCTTGTGGTCAGTCAGAATTAATACTGGATTTTTGGTGCCCTCGATTAAATGACGCCATTCTTTCAGGGCGAGAATGATAGCCAGTAGTTCTCTGTCACCTATCTCACAATGACTTTGAGACACAGTCAGTTTCTTGGAGAAAAACCCACATGGTCTGAGAGGTCCTCCCTTAACAGGTCATTGAGAGAGTACTGCCCCAACCCCAATCTCTGAGGCATCAACCTCCAATGTAAACGGAAGAGATGGGTTAGGGTGGGAAAGCACGGGAGCAGATGCAAAAGCGGATTTCAAAGTCTCAAAGGCATCTTCAGCTGTCACAGACCATTGGGAAGGGTTAGCGCCCTTATGAGTAAGGTCAGACAATGGTTTAACAATCGTAGAAAAGTTCTTAATAAATTTTCTGTAATAATTAGCGAAACCCAGTAATCGCTGAATTGCTTTTAAGCCCTTGGGCCGAGACCATTGCAATACAGCCGCAAGTTTCTCTTGATCCATGGCAATACCTTCTTTGGCAATCACGAACCCCAAGAAGGGCACACTGGATTTATGAAACTCGCATTTTTCCAATTTGCAATACAACTTGTTTTTTAGTAAGCGAAGCAACACTTCTGACACCTCTTTAATGTGTTGTGACATATTCTCTGAATTAATGAGTATGTCGTCCAGGTAGACAACAACACAGGACTGCAGCATATCCCTGAGGATATCATTAATCACTTCTTGAAATACTGCGGGTGCATTACAGAGACCAAACGGCATAACTAGATATTCATAGTGCCCGGATCTAGTGTTAAAAGCCGTTTTCCACTCATCACCAGCTCTGATCCGAATCAGGTTATAGGCAGCACGTAGGTCCAGTTTAGTGAAGATGGAGGAACATTTTAATCTGTCAAATAATTTGGTGATGAGTGGTATCAGATAAGCATTTTTTGACATTAATTTATTCAGGCCACGGTAATCAATGCACGGTCTCAATTCGCCATTCTTTTCTTTTACAAAAAAGAAACCAGCCCCCGCCGGGGAGGTGGATTTCCTTATAATCCCTCTCTTGAGGGCATCTGAAATATATTCCTCCATAGCTTGGTTCTCATCACAAGACAATGGATATGCGCGACCCCTAGGGGGCACCACCCCCGGAGGCAACTCAATAGTGCAGTCATAAGATCTGTTCTGGGGTAAGGTGCCAGCCTCTCCTTTCCTAAACACATCGCTGTATTGTTGGTACTCGTCTGGCAATGAAGGAGAGGTGCACAGAATCTTAACTGGGTGGGATACTGTTACGGTTTTTACGACACTCAGACCAAAGGTTAAAATAAAACACAGTTTTATTGAGGTAAAAATAAGGAACACTGCCCCTTGGGGCTAGAATAGGTAATAGCACGTAGCAGACAAGTATAGGGATTTAGTACAGGCCCAATATGGTAGGAGCAAAATAGCTTGCAACAGGAATCAATGGAGGTAAAAGGGTTAATGCCCAATACAAATAATCAGTCTCTGTTGTGATTAGCCAACGCCCGGTGAATATAAACAGTCCAGGTAGTAGTGCAGAAAGCAAGCACTAGCAGTGCGACTGAACTGAATCACTGCAAGATATCTTTACTGTAATATACCCAATTGTATAGCAAGAGCTGACTGGAGCTAGAGCCAATAGCACCCCTGAGGCACGGTAACGGAAGAGAGACACTGCAAGAGCAAATGGGACCGGAGCCAAGAGCACCCCTTAGGTGCGGTAACGGAAGAGACACTGCACAAGCGAATGTAACGTGAGCCAAACGCACTCCCTGGTGCGGTATGATGGTACAACGCTGCGAGCAATAAGAGACCAGAGCCAAGACACCCTTCCGGTGCCAAAACGTAGCTACACACTGCAAGAGCTAACGGAATGCCCAGTAGCACCACACAGTGCAACGACTGCAAGGTTGCAAGCACCGTAAATGGAGGTCACTGCTGTGCTAGTGTAAACGGATAGGCTCGGTAATGGAGGCAACAAGCTCAGAAAGTGTTAAACGGGCTCAGAATCGGAGGCAACAAGCTTGGCAAGTGTACACGGACAGGCTCGGTAACGGAGGCAACAAGCTCAGCAAGTGTTCTCTGACAGGCTTGGTAATGGAGGCAACAAGCTCAGCAAGTGTACAGACAGGCTCAGTAACGGAGGCAACAAGCTCTGCAGATGATAAGTAAGTGATCAGTCTGTACAGCACTGCAAGCACAGTTCAGAATGTCGCCAGGCAAAACGATCAGAATCTCGCAGGAACACTGTAAGTAATCACGGAGCAGGAACGTCAGCCAGAGCCGGTCAATCACGGAGCAGGAATGTCAGCCAGAGCTGGGTCACTCATGGAGCAGGAACGTCAGCCAGAGCCGGTCAATCACGGAGCAGGAACGTCAGCCAGAGCCGGTCAATCACGGAGCAGGAACGTCAGCCAGAGCCGGGTCAATCACGGAGCAGGAACAACAGAGTAGTCAGACGGGCGGAGTCGGTACACAGGAACGCAGGAACACAGCAACGAATACGCAGGTACGGGAACACCACGAAAGGGCACCTGACAGGTGCCATAGGCCCGGTATATGAAGGGACACCCTGGGCGGGCCAATCAAGCTCCGCCAATGAGAGAGCACCACAGCAGAGAGTGACAAGGAATCACGGGAACCGTGATAGTTCCCCCCTCTCAAAGACCCCCTCCCCTGGCCGAGGGTCTGGGTTTCTGAGGATATTTAGAGTGAAAATTGCGCAATAACCTTGGGGCATGAAGGTCCCTCTGGTCTACCCAAGAACGCTCTTCAGGCCCATAACCTTTCCAGTGGACCAAATACTGCAATTTACCTCTATACCTCCTAGAATCAATAATGCTCTGAACTTCGTACACCTCTTGGCCTTGAACATCCACCGGCCCGGGAACCACCGGAGTGGTATTATATTGGTTGCATACCAAGGGTTTCAACAGAGACACATGGAGCACATTGTGAATGCGCATAGATGCCGGGAGTTCCAGTGCATAAGAAACTGGGTTAACCTTGCGGATAACTTTGAACGGACCAATGAACCGGGGAGCCAATTTGTTGGATGGCACTTGCAGATTGAGATTTCTGGAGGAGAGCCATACCCTGTCCCCAACCTGGAAGGAGACCGCTGGAAGCCATCTACGGTTGGCATGCCGCTGATGTCGCTGGAAGTACTGGCTGAGGGTCCTCTGAACCTGTGCCCAAGTGGAGCGGAGCTGCTCAATATGCTCGTCCAGAGCTGGAATCTGCTGCGACTGAAGTGAGTCCGGGAGCAAACAGGGCTGGAATCCATAATTGATAAGGAATGGGGAGCTCCCAGACGATTAATTAACTGCACAATTCCTGGCAAACTCCGCCCACGGCAACAGGTCAGCCCAATTGTCATGATGATCAGTCACAAAGCAGCGCAGAAATTGCTCCAGTCCCTGATTGGCACGCTCAGCGGCCCCGTTGGTCTGGGGATGGTATGCGGAAGAAAAGGACAGTTGTATGCCCATCTGGCTACAGAATGCCCTCCAAAATCTCAACGCGAACTGACTCCCTCAGTCCAACACTACCACTCTGGGAACCCCATGCAAAAACTACTGCCAACTCCTGGGCTGAAGGAAGACCAGAGAGGGGCACGAAGTGAGCCATCTTAGAGAACCTGTCAACCACCATCAGGATAAATGTATAACCCCTAGACACCGGCAATTCTCCCAGAAAATCAATAGATATGTGGGACCATGGGCGTTAACCATTAGGCACCGGTTGGAGTAAGCCCACTGGGAGATGTCTGGGGGTCTTAGCACAGGCACAGGTGGCACAGGCTGCAGTAAATGCAGAGCAATTGGCTCTAAGGGAGGGCCACCAAAATACTTGTGAGAGAGACCATATTAACTGATCCCTCCCGATGTGCCCAGCCGCCTTAGATGAGTGGTAAGTCTCGAGCAGACAGGTACGGAAAGACTCATCCACAAAGCACTTGTCAACTGGGGTTTCTGGAGGTGCCCGTGCTTGAGATGCCAAAATTTGCTCCCCCAGTGGTGAAGTGTTACTGGTGCACACTGTTGCCAAGATCTGATCTGGCTGAATAATAGGTACAGGGACTTCATCCCTCTCAATGTCAGGGCTAAACTGTCTGGATAGGGCGTCCGCCCTAATGTTCTTAGAACCTGGCAGGTAGGACACTATAAAATTAAACCGAGACAAGAACAGTGCCCACCTAGCCTGGTGGGAGGACAGCCTTTTCGCTTCAGAGAGATATGTCAAATTTTTATGGTCAGTAAGAATTAATACCGGGGTTCTTGTGCCTTCCAATAAGTGTCGCCATTTTTTCAATGCGAGGATAATGTCCAACAGTTCCCTATCACCAATCTCGTAATGGCATTGGGCACTAGAGAGCTTCTTGGAAAAGAACCCACAAGGTCTCAGGTTGCCACCCTCCTTAGGGCGTTGAGAAAGAACTGCCCCTACCCCGACTTCGGAGGCATCGACCTCCAATGTAAATGGCAGGGTGGGACAGTATTGGAGCAGAGGCAAAAGCAGATTTAAATGTCTCAAAAGCGTTTTCAGCTGCCTCCGACCATTGAGAGGGATTAGCGCCCTTATGCGTGAGGTCAGACAGGGGTTTCACAGTGGCATAGAAATTCTGAATACATTTTCTATAATAATTGGCAAAGGCCAAAAATCGTTGAATAGCTTTTAACCCTTTGGGCCTTGGCCATTGTAGGACTGCTGCCAATTTCTCCTGGTCCATGGCAATGCCATCATTAGATATCACAAATCCCAGGAAGGGTACTTTGGACCTGTGAAATTCATATTTTTCTAATTTACAGAACAATTTGTTCTTGCGTAAACAGAGCAAAACCTCGGACATATCCTGGATGTGCTGAGTTAGGTTAGCAGAGTGTATCAATATATCGTCAAGGTATACGACCACACAAGACTGCAGCATATCACGGAGGATGTCATTGATCAACTCTTGAAATACAGCAGGTGCATTACACAATCCAAATAGCATCACTAAGTATTCGTAGTGCCCTGACCTAGTATTGAATGCCGTTTTCCACTCATCTCCAGCCCTGATCCTTATCAGGTTGTATGCGGCCCGCAGATCAAGTTTCGTAAATATAGAAGAGCCCTTCAACCTGTCAAATAACGCCGTAATGAGTGGTATAGGATACGCATTCTTGGACATGACTTGGATGTCATTGATCAACTCTTGAAATACAGCAGGTGCATTACACAATCCAAATAGCATCACTAAATATTCGTAGTGCCCTGACCTAGTATTGAATGCCGTTTTCCTCTCATCTCCAGCCCTGATCCTTATCAGGTTGTATGCGGCCCGCAGATCAAGTTTCGTAAATATAGAAGAGCCCTTCAACCTGTCAAATAACTCCGTAATGAGTGGTATAGGATACGCATTCTTAGACATGAGCTTATTCAATCCCCGGTAGTCAATATATGGTCTTAATTCGCCATTTTTCTTTTTCACAAAAAAGAACCCTGCACCTGCCGGAGAGGATGACTTGCGAATGATTCCTCTCTTGAGGGCATCCTCAATGTAGTCCTCCATGGCCCTGTTCTCCTCGCAGGACAAAGGGTACGTTCTACCCCTAGGAGGCACCACTCCTGGAGGCAAATCAATAGCGCAATCATATGGTCTGTGCTGCGATAATGCGCTAGCCTCTCCCTTACTGAATACGTCACTGAAGTTTCGATATTCAGTTGGCACGGAGGGAGAGGTACACAAAATCTTGACCGGGTGTGACAAACAGTGTCTAGTACAATACTCAGACCATGACTTAACCTCACATCTTTGCCAATCAAACTGAGGGTTGTGCGACAATAACCATGGGAACCCTAGAATGACCGCATGATGGGGTGAGTGTATTATTTGGAAACATACCTCCTCCCTGTGGAGAGCCCCAATAGACAAAGTGATAGGCGTTGTTTCCATAGTGATAAATGCTGGTTCTAAAGGTCTACCGTCAATGGCCTCAATGGCTAGCGGAGTGTCTCTTTTAGTCAACGGAATATTGTGCCGTTCGGCAAAGGAACGGTCCATGAAGTACCCTGCTGCACCAGAATCTACCAGAGCCAGTACCTCCACAGCTTGGTCGGCCAGGGAAAAACTCACCTGGATGGTGGGTTTTTGTGTACAGGATTCTAGGGACGGTTCTACACCACCTAGGGCCTGTCCCCCAAGGTACCCTAGGTGCGTGCGTTTCCCGGCCGTACCGGACAAGTGCGTAGTATGTGCCCAGCTTTGCCACAATATAAACATAAACCCTGCCTTTTACGGTGTGCCCACTCCTCCTTTGTAAGTCTAGTGAACCCGAGTTGCATTGGCTCACCCGGTTCGGATGCTCAGTCAGGAGGAATGGGAGGCGAGGGTGGGTTTAAAGGACTGCCGTGCCCATAGCCCTTCTGGCCAGGCACCTTTCATGGATGCGAGAGTCAATGAGCATGACATAATCGATATACTCATCTAAGTCACTGGGTACATCTCTGGCCGCAATTTCATTTTTAATTGAATCAGACAACCCCTGAGCAAAGGCTGCCACCAATGCCTCGTTATTCCAGACTACCTCTGCTGCCAGTGTCCGAAATTCTATGGCACAATCGCCTACTGTACGATCGCCCATTTGTATTTCCATCAATCTTTTGGCAGCAGAGGCGGCTCTACCAGGTACCTCAAATACTCTCCGAAACTTCCTTATAAACTCATTGAAGTTCAGAGTGCAGGGTATGGTGTTCTCCCATAAGGGATTCGCCCACGCCAGGGCTTTACCTGTTAATAGAGATATCATGAACCCCACCTTGCTACGGTCATTAGGGAAGGCATGAGGTGTCAGTTCCAAGAATATCTCTAATTGGTTGATAAACCCCCTGCATAGTGTAGGTTCGCCATCATATCTCAATGGTAACAGCGCCACCGCCGTTAGACCTCTGGGAGGTGCAGCAGACAGCCCAGCATGATTATCCGGTGTCGGAACTGGGGGGACCACCGGATTTTGGTTTGGTTTATCGAGGTGTACTGTACATTCCAGTAAAGTCTGCATGGCCAGCTGGTTCAAGCGTTGCTCATGTACATCCATCCTCCAATGGAGGTTCTGTGTATTACCGTCACCCTTACTGTTTGAGGTCATGGCCCTTTCGCACTGTTACGGTTTTTACGACACTCAGACCAAAGGTTAAAATAAAACACAGTTTTATTGAGGTAAAAATAAGGAACACTGCCCCTTGGGGCTAGAATAGGTAATAGCAAGTATCAGACAAGTATAGGGATGTAGTACAGGCCCAATATGGTAGGAGCAAAATAGCTTGCAACAGGAATCAATGGAGGTAAAAGGGTTAATGCCCAATACAAATAATCAGTCTCTGTTGTGATGATTAGCCAATGCCCGGTGAATATAAACAGTCCAGGTAGTAGTGCAGAAAGCAAGCGCTAGCAGTGTGACTGAACTGAATCACTACAAGACAGCTTTATTGTAATATACCCAATTGTGTAGCAAGAGCTGACTGGAGCTAGAGCCAATAGCACCCCTTAAGTTCGGTAACGGAAGAGATACACTGCAAGAGCAAATAGGACCAGAGCCAATAGCACCCCTGAGGCGCGGTAACGGAAGAGAGACACTGCGAGAGCACATGGGACCGGAGCCAAGAGCACCCCTTAGGTGCGGTAACGGAAGAGACACTGCACAAGTGAATGTAACGTGAGCCAAACGCACTCCCTGGTGCGGTATGATGGTACAACACTGCGAGCAATAAGAGACCAGAGCCAAGACACCCTTCCGGTGCCGAAACGGAGCTACACACTGCAAGAGCTAACGGAATGCCCAATAGCACAACGCGGTGCAACAACTGCAAGGGTGCAAGCACCGTAAATGGAGGTCACTGTTCTGCTAGTGTAAACGGATAGGCTCGGTAATGGAGGCAACAAGCTCAGAAAGTGTTAAACGGGCTCAGAATTGGAGGCAACAAGCTTGGCAAATGTACACGGACAGGCTCGGTAACGGAGGCAACAAGCTCAGCAAGTGTACAGACAGGCTCAATAACGGAGGCAACAAGCTCTGCAGATGATAAGTGACCAGTCTGTACAGCACTGCAAGCACAGTTCAGAATGTCGCCAGGCAAAGAGATCAGAATCTCGCAGGAACACTGGAAGCAATTCCGGAGCAGGAACGTCAGCCAGAGCTGGGTCACTCATGGAGCAGGAACGTCAGCCAGAGCCGGTCAGTCACGGAGCAGGAGCGTCAGCCAGAGCTGGGTCAATCACGGAGCAGGAATGTCAGCCAGAGCCGGTCAATCACGGAGCAGGAACGTCAGCCAGAGCAGGGCCAATCACGGGGCAGGAACAAGAGAGTGGTCAGACGGGCCAAGTCGGTACACAGGAACGCAGGAACACAGCAATGAATATGCAGGTACGGGAACACCACGAAAGGGCACCTGACAGGTGCCATAGGCCCGGTATATGAAGGGACACCCTGGGCGGGCCAATCAAGCTCCGCCAATGAGAGAGCACCACAGCAGAGAGTGACAAGGAATCACAGGAACTGTGATAGATACGCAATGCTCCATACAATACTGAGACCAAGCGGAGATTTCACACTTTCGCCAATCAAACTGAGGATTATGAAGCTGCAACCACGGAAATCCCAGAATGACTGCGTAGTGTGGAGAATTGATAATCTGGAACTGCTGTTCTTCTTTATGAAGCGCCTCAATGGTCATAGGTAATGGCATCGTTTCAAAAGTAACCTGGGCAGGTTCAAGAGGTCTGCCATCAATGGCTTCAATAGCGAGAGGGGATTCTCTCTCGACCAGCGGAATCTTATGCCGTTCAGCAAAGGCACTATCCATAAAATATCCAGCTGCACCAGAGTCAACCAGGGCCAGAACCTCCACTGAGCAATCTGCCCACGAGAGTACCACCTGTATAGTGGGTTTCTATATGATCAAACCTGGGGACGGTTAGCCTAGTGAAACCTAATTGCATAGGTTCACCTGGTTCACGTAACTGGTCATTAATTTTAGGTGCCAAGGGAGGGTTGGGTGGGCAAAATGAACTGCTAGATCCATTGTTTTTTGACCGTAACCTACGGTCCTTAGCCATCAATCTCTCACGAATCTGAGTGTCAATTAGGATAACATTATCAATATATTCGTCCAGATCAGTAGGCAACTCCTTAGCTGCGGTTTCATCTTTGATCTGCTCGCTCAGACCTTGTGCAAAGGCTGCCAACAACGCCTCATTATTCCAACCTACCTCTGCTGCAAATGTGCGGAATTCAATGGCATAATGGCCACAGTACGCCTGCCCTGTTGTATCTCCATTAGGCGTTTAGCAGCAGAGGCGGTTCTACCAGGTATCTCAAACACTCTCTGAAATGATTGCACAAATTCCCTGAAATTCTTTGTGCAAGGTTTTGCACTCTCCCATAAGGGTTGGCCCATGCCAGGGCTCTGCCAGTCAATAAGGATATCATAAACCCAACTTTACTTTGGTCTTTAGGAATGGCATGTGAGGTTAATTCCATAAATATCTCAAGTTGGTTGATAAAACCTCTGCACAGGCTGGGTCCGCCATCATATCTGAGTGGCAATGGAGTGGAAGCGGTTAACCCTTTGACTACAGCCACTGGGGGCATAGTATCACTCTCCGGTGTCAAACCTGGGGAGACCACCGGACTCGAGGCGGACTTGTCCGTGAGTACTGTACGTTCAAGAATGGTTTGGCTAGCTAATGCTAGCTGATCCAGGTGCTGCTCATGTACATCCATCCTCCAATGGATGTTCTGTGCATTACCCTCACTCTTACTATCTGAGGTCATGGCCCTTTCGTACTGTTACGGTTTGTTTGACTCTCAGACACAGAGTTAAGATAAAAACACAACTTTATTGTGTCAGCCTGGAGACTGACACAACGAGAGAGAAGGCTCTGCCGGCCTTGCCAATATACCGGGCAAGGCAGCCTGGAGACTGGTACATGAGAGAAGGCTCTAACAGCCCTGCCAACATACCGGGCAAAGCAGCCTGGAGACTGGTACACGAGAGAGAAGGCTCTACCGGCACTGCCAATATACCGGGCAAGGCAGACTTGGGTCCAGAGGCGAAAAGTTCTGGTTCAAGAGCAAAAGTGGCCTCAGCGACTGAGAGGTGGTGGAGCAAACAAGTCGCACGTTCTGGACACACAGAGGCCACCCTGTGCTGTATAGTTGTCAGCGAGCAGCCGGTGAATTTAGGAGCAAACCAGTACCCGCGTACTGGACTACAAAATGACACTACCGGTGCTGTAAGGAAAGCAGCAAGCAACCTGTGATATATAGAGCGAACCAGTACCCGCGTACTGGAATATACATTGACACTACTGGTGCTGTATGAGAAGTGGCAAGCAGCCAGTGATATATGGAGTGAACCAGTACCCGTGTACTGGAGTACACATTAACGGTGCTGTAGGAGAGGCAGCAAGCAACCGGTGATCTCCTCGGACCAATGGGTAGTCCAAACTATAAAAGGGTACCAAATTGAATGTATGCACCTCCTCTCCAGATTAAAATCCCTGCTTCTATCCCATTTTCAGAAAAGGATTTTCATCTAGTGGATTTGGAGATTCTGGAACTACAGAAAAAAGGAGCTATTATACCAGCCCCAACTCAGAAACCCGGCTTTGTACACAAAAAAGATGCGGATGTTCGCCCAGTCATAAATCTGAAAGAATTAAACAAATTCATTCTTTACAGACATTTCAAAATTGAAGGCATTCATTGCCTCAGAGATCTTCTTCTTCCGGAAGATTGGATGGTCAAGTTAGACCTCAAAGACGCCTACTTAAGTATTCCAATTGCTCTCCATCAACACTTACTCCAATTTATCTGGAAGGAAGTCCTATAGCAATTCACTTTGCTCCCCTTCGGCCTATCGTCGGCTCCCTGGTGCTTCACAAAAATCATGAAGCCAATAGTAGCTTACCTGCGAAGAAGAGGTATACGCATAATCATCTATTTAGACGATATGAGTAACGGTTTGTTTGACACACAGACACAGTGGTTTAGGATAAAACACAATTTTATTGAAATCAGAGTAATAAAATAACCTTCACAGGTCCTGTAGTATATCAGCAGAATAATGCAGACATACGACAGGTTATCTATACATATGCCTACACAGGTCCAGAATAAACATAAAGTCCACAACAGTCTATACTGACCCAGGTCAGGCAGTGTATAATGGATTCCCTGGAGCAAGGTTCTGCATGGGTTAATGATCTTCTTAGAGTGTAAACAGTCCCATGTGCAGAGAGGTCTGTGATGGGGCTCTCTGCATGCAGACAGCTGAAGGATTAGTAACGCCCAAAACCAGATAAGCAGAACTAACGTGAACTGCCTAGGCAACAATGGGAGCAAAGTCACATAAGGGACTGCCGTAGCAGTAACGTAGTCCAGGCCACTTGCACTCTGCCGGAGCAGTAACGGAGGCAGACACTTGCACTTTGCAGAGGCACAAATGGAGATTAGGCCCAAGGCAAACTGCCGTAGCAGTACGGAGGCAAACCGGTGGCTCACTGCCGGAGCAGTAACGGAGGCAGACACTGGCACTTTGCAGAGGCAGTAGCGGAGACTAGGACCAAGGTAAACTGCCGTAGCAGTAACGGAGACAAACACTTGCACTCTGCAGAAGTATACACGGAGGCACCCCGGGGCTCCCTGCCGGAGCAGTAACGAAGGCAGACACTTGCACTTTGCAGAGGCAGTAGCGGAGACTAGGCACAAAGTAAACTGCCATAGCAGTAACGGAGACCAACACTTGCACTCTGCAGAAGTATTAACGGAAGCACATCGTGGCTCCCTGCCGGAGCAGTAACGGAGGCAGACACTTGCACTTAGCAGAGGCAGTAATGGACACTAGGTCCAAGGTAAACTGCTGTAGCAGTAACGGACGCGGACACTTGCACTCTGCAGAGGCAGTAACGGAAGCAAACAGGTGGCTCACTGCCATAGCAGTAACGGGGGCAGACACTTGCACTGTACAGAGGCAGTAACGGAAACTAGGCCCAAGGCAACTGCCATAGCAGTAACAGAACTGGCCGCTGATACTCTGCAGGAGGAAATGGACACAATTGCCAGACAGTCAGAATGTCGCCTAGGTAACACAGCACAGGAACGCCAACCAAGCCGGGTCGAATCACGGAGCAGGAACGTCAGCCAAGCCGGGTCGGATCACAGAGCAGGAACATCAGCCAATCCGGGTCGGGTCATGGGGCAGGAACATCAGCCAATCCGGGTCAGATCACAGAGCAGGAACGTCAGCCAAGCCAGGTCGATCACAGAGCAGGAATGTCAGCCAAGCCTTGGTCGGAACACAGTAGCAGGAACGTCAGAAGCATAGTCAGGCAATCTGGGTCAGTACACAGGAGCAGAAAACAATATGCAGAGTAGTCAGGCAGGCCAAGTCAGTACACTGGGAATCACTGAGCAGAAATAAGCACTGGCACAGGAACACCATGAAAGGGCACCGGAGGGGTGCCAATAGCCCCGTATATAAAGGTCATACTGGGCGGGACAAACACACGGTAGCCAATGGAAGCAAAGCACAGGCTAGACTGACATAAAAACAAAAAGAGCACGGGCACCGTGATTGTACCCCCCTCTCAAAGACCCCCTCTCCTGGAAGAGGGACCTGTTTTCTGAGGATATTTAGAGTGAAAACTGTGCAGAAGTCTCGGGGCATAAAGGGCCTTCTGATCAACCCAGGAACGTTCCTCAGGGCCATAGCCCTTCCAATGGACCAAATATTGCAATTTTCCTCTAAATCTGCGTGAATTAATTATACTTTGGACCTTGTACTCTTCCTGGCCCTCAACCTCCACAGGACCGGGCACCACAGGAGTGGTAGTGTAGCGATTGCATACCAGAGGTTTCAGTAAGGATACATGGAACACATTGTGAATGCGCATAGATGCTGGGAGCTCCAAGGCATACGACACAGGGTTAATTTTACAGATCACCCTGAAGGGACCAGTGAACCGGGGAGCCAACTTATTAGACGGAACTTGCAAATTAAGGTTTCTGGAGGAGAGCCATACCCTGTCCCCAACCTGAAAGGAGACCACTGGCAGCCGTCTACGGTTAGCATGGCGCTGATGACGCTCGAAAAACTGACTGAGGGCCCTCTGAACCTGTGCCCATGTGGAGCGGAGCTGCTCGATGTGCTCATTCAGAGCTGGAATCTGTTGCGACTGGAATGAGTCTGGGAGCAAGCATGGCTGGAACCCGTAGTTGTTGAGAAACGGGGACGATGAATTAACCGCACAGTTCCTGGAGAACTCTGCCCACGACAACAGGTCAGCCCAATTATCATGATGATCAGTGACAAAACTGTGCAGGAACTGTTCCAATCCCTGATTGGTACGCTCAACGACTCCATTGGTCTGGGGATGGTAGGCAGAAGAAAAAGACAGCTGAATGCCCATCTGGTTACAAAATGCTCTCCAAAATCTGGACACAAAGTGGCTCCCACGGCCAGACACCAGAATTCTAGGTACCCCATGCAATCGGAACACCTCCTTAGCGAAGACAACAGCCAACTCCTGGGCAGAGGGAAGACCAGGAAGAGGCACAAAATGAGCCATCTTAGAGAATCTGTCGACCCCCATAGGAATGAACGAGTAACCCCTAGTCACTGGCAGCTCTCCAAGGAGATCAATGGATACATGGGACCAAGGACGTTCACCATTAGGCACTGGTTGGAGTAGGCCCAGTGGGAGGTGTCTAGGAGTC
Source organism: Rhinophrynus dorsalis (assembly GCA_037306005.1). Lineage (NCBI taxonomy): Eukaryota > Metazoa > Chordata > Amphibia > Anura > Rhinophrynidae > Rhinophrynus > Rhinophrynus dorsalis. Next base: position 133,353,003 of record CM074728.1, read on the forward strand.
TTGGCATGAGCACAGGTGGTACAGGCTGCGGTAAAAGCAGAGCAGTCGGCCCGTAGGGAAGGCCACCAGAAAACTTGTGAGAGAGACCATATTAATTGATCCCTCCCAATATGTCCAGCAGCCTTAGGAGAGTGGTATGTCTCAAGCAACCGGGTACAAAATGGCTCATCCACAAAACATTTACCCACTTGGGGTTTCTGGGGGTGCCGTAGCCTGGGTGGCCAGAATCTCTTCCCCCAGTGGTGAAGTGATACTAGTGCGTAGGGTGGCCAGGATGCGATCAGGCTGAATGATGGGTACGGGAACCTCATCCTTCTCCATCTCTGGCCTAAATTGTCTAGACAGGACATCGGCCCTAACACTCTTGGAGCCCGGCAAGTAGGATTCTACAAAATTAAAATGAGATAGGAACAGGGCCCACCTGGCCTGACGAGAAGACAATCTTTTAGCCTCCGAGAGATAAGTTAGGTTTTTGTGGTCAGCAAGAATTAGTACAGGAGTTCTGGTACCTTCCAGCAGGTGGCGCGCCATTCTTTCAGGGCCAGAATGATAGGCAGGAGTTCTCTGTCGCCAATTTCATAGTGACTCTGAGCACTGGACATCTTTTTTGAGACGAACCCACATGGTCTCAGAGCACTCCCCGCCACTGGACGTTGTGATAGTACTTCCCCAACCCCTATTTCAGAAACATCGACCTCCAACATGAATGGAAGGGAAGGGTTAGGGTGGGGCAGTACCGGGGCAGATGCAAAAGCGGATTTTAATGTCTGAAAAGCAAGCTCAGCAGCATCAGACCATTGGGAAGGATTGGCGCCCTTGCGCATAAGGTCAGACAGAAAATGCTGAATTGCTTTTAACACCTTGGGTTGTGGCCACTGCAAGAATGCTGCGAGTTTGTCCTGGTCCATGGCAATACCATCCTTAGATATCACAAAACCCAAAAAAGGCACTTTGGACCTGTGAAACTCGCACTTCTCCATTTTACAGTATAGCTTATTCTTGCGTTAACGAAGCAAGACCTCGGACACATCCTTGATGTGTTGGGACAGAGTGGCAGAGTGTATGAGTATGTCATGAAGGTATACTACTACACAGGATTGTAGCAAATCACGGAGGATATCATTAATGAATTCTTGAAATACAGCGGGTGCGTTACAAAGACCAAATGGCATAACTAGGTATTCATAATGCCCAGATCTGCTATTAAATGCCGTTTTCCACTCATCCCCCGCTCTAATTCTGATCAGGTTATAGGTAGCACGTAGGTCTAAATTCATAAAAATGGAAGAACCTTTTAACCTGTCAAATAGCTCAGTAATGAGTGGTATGGGGTATGCATTCTTGGACATAAGTTTATTTAATCCCCGGTAATCAATGCAAGGTCGTAACTCGCCATTCTTCTTTTTCACAAAAAAGAACCCAGCACCAGCAGGTGAGGTAGACTTCCAAATAATCCCTCTATTAAGGGCGTCCTCAATGTACTCCTCCATGGCCCGGTTCTCCTCGCAAAACAATGGATACGCGCGGCCCCTAGGAGGCACAACCCCAGGGGGCAAATCAATGGCACAATCGTATGCCCTATGTTGAGGCAATGTGCTAGCCTCTCCCTTACTAAAAACGTCACTGAATTGATGGTATTCGGCTGGCATAGAGGGAGAGGCACACAAAATCTTAACAGGCTGAGTCACACAATGCTTTATACAGTACTCGTACCAAGACGTGATCTCGCAACTCTGCCAGTCAAACTGGGGATTGTGCAAATGTAACCATGGAAACCCCAGAATGACCGCATGATGAGGAGAATGGATAATCTGAAATCGTTGTTCCTCCCTGTGGAGGGCCCCAAAAGTCATAGAAATCAGAATAGTCTCCATAGTTATCTGAGCTGGTTCTAGCGGTCTGCCATCAATGGCCTCAATGGCTAAGGGAGATTCCCTTCTGACCAACGAAATCTTATGTAACGCAGCAAATGAATTATCCATGAAATAACCGGCCGCACCGTAATCGACCAGAGCCAGAACCTCCACTGAGTGTTCTGCCCAGGAAAACACCACTTGGATCGTGGGTTTCTGCATGATTGGGTCTAGGTACTGCTGAACACCACCTAGGACCTGTCCCCCAAGGTACCCTAGGTGCGTTGGTTTCCCGGACGCACAGGACAAGTACGTAATAGCTGGCCAGCCTTGCCACAGTATAGACATAACCCCTGCCTCCTGCGGTGTGCCCATTCCTCCTTTGTTAGTTTGGTGAACCCAAGTTGCATCGGTTCACAGGGTTCCTGTTTACGATCAGGAGGAATGGGAGGTGAGGGTGGGTTCAAGAAACTGCCATGCCCACTGCTTCTAGGCCGTAACCTACGGTCTTTGGCCATAAGCTGCTCACAAATACAAGAATCAATTGAAATGGCATAATCAATATACTCGTCCAGGTCACTAGGTAGTTCTCTAGCTGCCGTTTCATCCTTAACATGGTCAGCTAGTCCTTGAGCAAAGGCTGCCACCAGCGCCTCATTGTTCCAACCCACCTCTGCTGCCAATGTACGGAATTCTATGGCATATTCGCCCACAGTACGATTGCCCTGTTGTATTTCCCTCAATCGTTTGGCAGCAGTGGCGACTCTACCAGTAACTTCAAATACTCTCCGGAAGGTTCGTACAGACTTTTCCCACAAGGGATTGGCCCACGCCAAAGCTCTGCCCGTTAATAGTGAAATCATGAACCGGACCTTACTGCGGTCATTGGGAAAAGCATGAGGGATTAATTCCAGAAATATCTCCAATTGATTAATAAACCCTCTGCACAGGGTGGGTTCACCATCATATCTGAGTGGTAACAGGGCAGAAGCCGTTAACCCTTTAACTAAGGCCACAGCTGCCACTGATTGACTCTCCAGTGTCAAAACTGGGGGGACCACCGGATTCTGAACTGGTTTAATGAGATGCACCGGGCGCTCAAGAATAATTTGTATGGCCAGTGCAAACTGGTCCAAATGCTGCTCATGTACATCCATCCTCCAGTGGATGTTCTGTGTATTTCCCTCACCTTTTATCACGGTGCCCATGATCCCTTTCCTGTCAGTTATCCTGTATGAGGTCCTCATTGGTTGCCCTGTGTTTAGCCCACCCAGTATCGCCTTTATATACTGGGCTTCTGCACCTTATCACTGGCCTTTCATGGTGTTCCTGTGCCAGTTCTACATTCGTATTGTGGTTCCAGTGTACAGACTTGGCTTGCCTGACTACTCTTCTGTTCCTGCGCCTGTGTACCGACCTGGACTGCCTGACTACTCTCCAGTGATTGTTCCTGTGTACTGACCCGGCCTGGCTGACGTTCCTGCTCCTGTGTACCGACCCAGATTGGCTGACGTTCCTGCTCCTGTGTACCGACCCAGATTGGCTGACGTTCCTGCTCCTGTGTCCTGACCCGGCCTGGCTGACGTTCCTTCTCCTGGATCCCGGCTTGGCAGTTCCCGTTGTGTACTAGTCGCCTCTTCGACATTCTGACTTCCGTTGCCTTACTGTGTGGCACCTCAGCATTGCAGGCTTGCCTGTCTTCCTGTTACACAGAGCGCCTCTGGCCTAGTCTCCGTCCGATACCGGTTGCTAGTGTTGCCTCCGTGAGTGCACCGGTACTCTGCCATTGGTTGCTCATACTCATTGTACTGTTTTCTTATCCTTTGAACATTAACTCCTGCATTGCTGGAACCTGAATCCTTATTCACCTGACCCGTGTCAGCATAAACTGTTTGCCTTCTATATATATGCTGGACCTGTGTGGGCATAATTAACCTGTCGTGTGTCTGTAATATATGTTTTATATTACAGGACCCTTGAGGGTTCTTAATGTATTACTGTACTTAATAAAACTGTGTTTTTATCTTAACTCTGTGTCTGTGAGTCAAACAAACCGTAACACCTTTACTGTCTGAGGTCATGGCCCTTTTCGTACTGTAACGGATTGTTTGACACACAGACACAGTGGTTTAGGATAAAACACAGTTTTATTGAAATCACAGTAATAAAATAACCTTCACAGGTCCTGTAGTATATCAGCAGAATAATACAGACACACAACAGGGTATCTATACATATGCCTACACAGGTCCAGCATAAACATAAAGTCCACAACAGTCTATACTGACACAGGTCAGGCAGAGTATAATGGATTCCCTGGAGCAAGGTTCTGCCTGGGTTAATGATCTTCTTAGAGTGTAAACAGTCCCATGTGCAGAGAGGTCTGTGATGGGGCTCTCTGCAAGCAGACAGCTGAAGGATTAGTAACGCCCAAAACCAGATAAGCAGAACTAACGTGAACTGCCTAGGCAACAATGGGAGAAAAGTCACATAAGGGACTGCCGTAGCAGTAACGTAGACCAGGCCACTTGCACTCTGCCGGAGCAGTAACGGAGGCAGACACTTGCACTTCGCAGAGGCACAAATGGAGATTAGGCCCAAGGCAAACTGCTGTAGCAGTAACGGAGGCAAACCGGTGGGTCACTGCTGGAGCAGTAACGGAGGCAGACACTGGCACTTTGCAGAGGCAGTAGCGGAGACTAGGCACAAAGTAAACTGCCATAGCCGTAACGGAGACAAACACTTGCACTCTGCAGAAGTATTAACGGAAGCACCCCGGGGCTCCCTGCCGGAGCAGTAACGAAGGCAGACACTTGCACTTAGCAGAGGCAGTAATGGAGACTAGGCCCAAGGTAAACTGCCGTGGCATGATCAGTCCTGTGTCCTGCCTGCTATCGTGGACTCCGGCGCCAGCGGGTGTTTTCTGGATGCCCACCTTGGTGAATGACTACGGATTCCCTTTAGACCAAGGTCCCAACCTATAGACATCCAGATGGCCAACGGACGCCCTCACCATTTGGGCCCAATCACCCATGAGGCTACTCTACGTCTCCACTGCGGTCCTTACCATGAAGAGTTACTCTGCCTTAGTATCCTTCCTTTTACGCTTTTTCCAGTCATCCTTGGACTACCCTGGTTACGGAAACACAACCCTACCATTAACTGGTCTTCGGGGTCTTTGTCCTTCATGTCTGTTTATTGCCACAGTCAGTGTTTCCCGGCGCGGAGCCCACTACTATATGCCACCGTTTCCTTGCAGGGGCGTCGGGTACCGGTGCCTTACCAGGACTTCTCAGATGTCTTTGACAAGAAAGGTGCAGACATATTACATCCACACCTCCCGTATGATTGCCCTATAGAATTACTTCCAGGAGCATCCATACCCTATGGGAGAATATACCCCTTGTCTGGTCCTGAACTCCAGCATCTACAGTCCTATTTAACGGATAGCCTTCAGAAGGGCTTCATCCGACCCTTGACTTCCCTGGCAGGTGCTGGCATTTTCTTTGTTGAAAAAAAAGACGGTGGTCTACGCCCATGTATAGACTACCGTGATCTTAACAAGATTACTGTGAAGAACAGACACCCCCTGCCTCTTATCTCTGAGATGCTTGAACAATTGACTACCGCCACTGTTTTTACTAAGATAGACCTCCGTGGTGCATACAACTTGGTACGGATTAAACAAGGCGACTAGTGGAAGACTGCCTTTCGCACCAGGTATGGACATTTTGAATACCTAGTTATGCCTTTTGGGTTATGTAATGCACCAGCGACGTTTCAACACTTCATTAATGATGTCTTTAGGGACCTGCTTGGTCACTTTGTTGTTGTTTATTTGGACAATATTCTTGTGTTCTCCCCTTCACTGGCAGATCACAATAACCATGTACGTCTAGTGTTGGAATGCTTCTGGAGTAATTCCTTATATGCTAAATTGGAGAAATGTGTTTTTGAAGCTACCAGCATTGAATTCCTTGGCTTTGTAATATCACCAGGTTCAATAGCCATGGATCCACATAAGATTACCGCAGTACTGGACTGGCCAATCCCCACAACTGTTAAGGAGGTTCATCGCTTTGTGGGGTTTGCCCATTTGTATCGGCATTTTATAGGCAACTTTTTTAAAGTGATTGCACCTATTACCATCCTTACCAGCAGCAAGTCCCAATTCCACTGGACTACTGCCGCCCAGACTGCTTTTAGGCGGCTTAAGCATCTGTTTACCTTGGCTCCCATTTTGGCACAACCAGATGCTCAGAAGGCCTTCTATGTCGAAGTCGACGCTTCAGATATCGCCATTGGTGCTGTGTTGTCTCAGCGGTCTGGAATTCAAGACAGCCTCCATCCCATAGCCTACTATTCACGTCGTCTCATGCCAGCAGAAGTCAACTACGACGTAGGGGATAGAGAACTCCTAGCCATCAAGAGTGCCCTAGAGGAATGGAGGTATCTCCTGGAGGGTGCTCAGTATCCTGTTATTGTGTATACGGACCATAGGAACCTCGAGTATCTTCGCTCTGCTAAACGACTCCGCCCACGACAAGCTCGCTGGGCACTGTTTTTTGCACGATTCTCATTGCATATCACATTTATTTATTTAGAAAATGTTTTACCAGGAAGAATACATTGAGATTTGTCTCGTTTTCAGGTATGTCCTGGACAGTTTTCAGTAGTTTCAGTAGTTTCAGGGTCCCGCAACGGGAAGGCTGATGCCTTGTCCCGTAGATATGCAGCAGAATCTCAGGCTCCCGGACCTTCAGACACTATTCTTCAGGCTGATCAGTTCCTCCTCCTTACTACTTTTCTACAGGACGCCATCAGATACCACACAAGCCTTACTCCAGACCTGTCTAATCGCTACACCTTGACCCTTAGAGGTGGTTTGCTATTCCATGACCAGAAGATCTGCCCTCAGAACCTGAGCCATTCATGCTTGTCATTACATCCCGTCCGCCGGTCATTGTGGTTTCCAGGTGACCAAGGACCTGGTACAACGGCATTTTTGGTGGCCTGGTATGAGCCAAGATATCCTATCTTATGTTACAGCCTGTGATACCTGTGCCCGAAACAAGGACCGGCACACAAAACTGGCTGGTCTACTACACCCCCTGCCAATACTTTCAGCACCATGGGCAGATGTAGCCATTGATTTTATTGTGGATTCACCCCTATCCCAAAAACACAACACCATCATGGTCATGGTGGACCGTTTCACTAAGTTGGCACATTTCCTCCCAGTAACCAGGGTACTGACGCGGAACAGACAGCCACTCTGTTTCTCAAGGAGATCTTCTGTCTTCATGGTCTACCAAAGTCTGTTGTATTGGATAGAGGAGCTCAATTCACTTCCAAGTTAAGGAAATCTCTGTCATGCTCTGGGTATTGATAGTTGTTTGTCCTCTGCCTACCATCCACAGTCTAAAGGACAGACTGAAAGGACCAATCAGGTCCTGGAGCAATATTTACACTGTTATGTGTCCCACCTCCAAGACGACTGGCTCTCCCTCTTACCACTTGCTGAGTTCTCCTACAATAACCACTACCACTGCTCCATCCATATCTCACCCTTTCAAGCCACCTATGGTTATCACCCTAGGACGCTGCCTGGTCTTTTAGCTGCTTCTCCCGTCCCTGCTGTCACCCAGCGTCTGTGAAACCTCCGCTCCAGCCATGCTGCTTTGCGGGGAATATTACTCCAAGCAAAACGCTCTTACAAAGCACAGACCGATTCTCACCAAATTTCTGCTCCTGCATACAAGGTTGGGGACAAGGTGTGGTTAGCCTCCTCTCATTTGCGCCTATCTTGCCCCACCAAAAAGTTAGGACCACGTTACCTGGGTCCCTTTCCTATTCAGCAAGTAATTAACCTGGTGGTGTACCGGTTACAACTTCCTCCCGAGTGGAAAATCCACCATACATTCCATGTATCAAAGCTCAAACCCTGGAGACCTAGTCTTACTCCGTCATCTGCTCCAGTGCATCCTCCTCCCAACCGGGTGGAGGGGTCCGAGGAATATGAAGTGGAATCCATAGTGGACCTTCGTATCCGTCGGGGTCGTTTGGAGTACCTGGTGCACTGGCTGGGTTATGGGCCCGAGGAGAGGTTGTGGGAACCATTGTCTAACATTCATGCTCCTGCCCTTTTGCACTCCTATCATTGGCTACATCCGCACCGTCCTGGTTCTCTTAGCGTCTGGAGGCCACACATCGGGGGGGACACTCTGACGGCGCCCTCGACGCGCGGAGCTTCCTCCTCCGGTTGGCGTTGCTAGGCAACGGCGTTGGGGCGTCATATGTGGTTGTCGTGCAGCGATGACGTCAACCTCTGGCTGTATGTAATGTGGTGCTAAGAGTTTGCCAGTGCTCAGTCTGAGTTTTCCTCCGGTATGTTCAGTTCTTCCTGTAAGTTACTTGAGCTCCTGTTAGATTGCCTGATATTGACCCTGCCTGTTGCTGGACTCTGAGCTTGTTATTCTGATTCTGTACCTTGCTTGCCAGCCTGATATTGACCCTGCCTTTTCCTTACTCTGAGCTTGTTATTCTGATTCTGTACCATAGCAACCCTCCCAACCAATGAGATAGAATCCCATATTATATAACTAGGCTGCACGCTTCCAGAACTCCCTCTTTCTTGCTGGCTGACATCATTCTCAGAACTTCAAAACGACCACCAGAACCGGAACGACTCCACCTGGAAGATTCATCCAAATACGGACCTCAGCAAACAAGGCAACTAGCCATAAATTAAAAATCTGGACCATGTGGAAAACCCCTAAGCTCCACCAGCATTCAACCTGAAAAGAGAGAACAGGTGAAAGGGAGGGAAACATTGGGAGGGATAATATTTGCCTCCGTGTCTTAATAAAATTCTGACTTTCCTTCACATCTTGTTAGGAAAATCCACAAATTTTATGGCAGAATGGAGGCTTCATATTATGCAAGTTTAAAGTACAAAAGATACAATAGCACATCATATAGAAGAAACAACAGTATGAGCAACATGGTCAGTAGGCTTAAAGTAAAAATCCCGAAAGGTAGATTCCCTGGACCAATCAGCGGCCCTAAGGACATCCTCCAGACGACCGCCAACCTGTACGGCCCTCGAAGCCATCGCACCCCTGGCGGAATGTGCCCCAAATAAAAATACATCGATACCAGCTAACTGCCTCACCCACCGAACCCAACGGGCAAGGGTGGCTGCGGAAACCGGTAGGTGGGGACAGTGAAATGAAATGAGCAGTTGCGTATGTGCGGGAGTACGAAAAGAGGCCGTACGGAGACCATACTCCTGCAAACAGCGGACGAAGCATAACTGAGGCTGGGAAGGGAAAGCCGGGTAAGAAACCACCCGAACAGCCGTTTTAGTGCGACGGGAAACCCGAAACTGTACACCCAATGGCATAAAAGACCGTGAATGAAAGTCTAAGGCCCTGACATTGGACACGTTTGAATGATATCAAACACAATAACATAGTGAGTTTGGCCGATAATTGTTTCAAGGACAGCTCGTGGTTGGAGGGCCAGCCTTCCAAAAATTGAAGGACGTCATTGACATTCCACAAGGATTGATAGAGAGATTGAGGAGGTCTAGAAAAACGAATCCCCCGCACGAGATGACAAACAACCACAGATTGACCCACTGGGACCCCATGAACCGGGGTATGACCCACGGAGATAGCCGAGCGGTAAGAGTTAATAGTGCGATACGCCTTACCGGCATCAAACAAGTGGGATAAGAAATTAACCACACTCACCGGAGAGGCTGAAACGGGATCCAGATTCTGTTCCATGCACCAATGACTCCAGGCGGGCCAGGCAGATCCATACATGGCTCTGGAACCTGGGTCCCATGACTCAGCCAAATGAGCCTGAGCCAAGTCCAAAAATCCACTGTCACCTGAGGAACTCCCGAGAGGAACCAAGCCATAAGCTGAAGTTCTCCGGAAATCAACAATACGTGCGGAGCGCCGGAGGGATCCGACAACAGGTTTGGAAATACTGGGAGAAGGCGTGGAAAATCCGCCAATAATTCCAGTAGAGGTGGGAACCACGGTTGCATCGGCCAGAAAGGTGTCACAACCACCACCGTCGCTGCCTGTTGTCGAATCGCCAACAGAGTGAGAGGAATCATGGCAAACGGGGGAAAAGCATAATTTGTCTCTGGCAGCCAAGATTGCAAGAAAGCATCTGTCGCTAAAGCTTCCAGATCCGGACAGCAACTGAAAAAACAAGGAATTCGGCGATTGAGACAGGAAGCAAAAAGGTCAATGCCAAAGGGACCCCAAATGTGATTCAAAGCCCCGAAAACGCTGGAGTGAAGCATCCAATCGCTGCGGTCGGTCAGGTAGCGAGAATTCCAATCCGCCACCGCGTTGGAAAGACCAGGTAAGTGTTCTGCTATTATTGTGATATCCCGATCTAGGCAAAAATGCCAAAAGTCTTTGGCTAATTCTGCCAATGGCTTGGATCTCGTGCCTCCGAAACGGTTGATATACCGTACTGCCAAGACGTTGTCCATCTTCAGCAGAACGCAGCATTGTACTCGATCTTTGGCTAGACTCTTCAGGGCAAAAGACCCTGCCAGAAGTTCGAGGCAATTGATGTGAAGAGAAGCTTCCTCCGGTGACCATTTTCCACCCGTGGAGAGATCGCCTAAATGAGCGCCCCAACCTAAGAGACTGGCGTCGGACTCGATAATGAGATGCGGTACAACTCCAACAATGGCTCTGCCATTCCAGGCGTCTAGATGTTTGAGCCACCAAACAAGCTTTTTGCAAGCGTCAGAGGCCAAAGTGACGAGATCGGTATAACCTAGACCACTGTGTAGATGACGCACTTTTAAGCGTTGAAGGGCCTGATAGTGAAGGGGTCCCGGAAAGATCGCCTGGATGGAAGCGGCCAGAAGGCCCACAACGCGGGCTAGGAGACTGAGAGAAATCCGATCCTGTCGGAGAATGTAACGAATTTCCCTGCGAATTGTTCGGCTTTTCGCCCGCGGAAGGCATACCTGGAATCCACCATGAAACCCAGGAACTCCAGGCATTGGGTCGGAATCAAATGGGGCTTCTCCCAATTGATCAAAAATCCGAGACTGGAAAGCAGTCGAATCGCGCAAGCGACATGATTGATCAAGATGGTTGAATCTTGTGACATGAAGACCATGTCATCCTAATAAATGATCAGACGAATACCCTGACTTCATAGAAAGGTGACCACAGGCTTCAGGAGCTTCGTGAAGCACCAGGGAGCAGAAGACAAGCCAAAAGGAAGGCAAGTGAACTGCCAGGTCTTGCCCCGCCAAAAGAAACGTAGGAAAATCTGCGACGATGGAGCCATCAGGACCGTCAGGTAAGTATCCTGGAGGTCAAGTTTGACCATCCAATCTGATGGAAGGAGAAGATCTCGCAATAGATGGATACCCTCCATTTTGAAATGGCGATAAAGGACACACCCATTCAGGACAAGGAGATTTATCACCGGTCTGAGACCGAAATCTTTTATTCGTTCGAGAAAAATATTGCCCACGAAACCGTCCAGATATCCGGTCACAGGAGCGATGGCTCATTTCCTTCGTAAAGTGGAAATCTCTGCGTCCACTAAATCCGCATCCGTCTGGGAAAAATGGAAAGGAGGGGGAACAATCTGTTGACAAGGGGGAGCATAGAATTTGATGTGGAATCCTTGGACCGTCTGAAGAACCCAAGGATCCGTGGTTAGACCACACCAGTGGTGAAAAAATGAGCCAATATGCCACCCACCCGCACTGGGGAAGAAAGGGTGTGAGAAAACATACTCACCAGAGTAGGGGCGGCCTCTGAACTATCCTCTGCCAGGTCTAGCCCTCCAGAGTCTGATACGGGTTGGGAAGAAAGGGTTCTGGTTCCTGGGATCCTGCGGGGGTTGACCCCGGTAGGAAGAGAAATTGGGGGCCTGAAATTGTTGTTGGAGTTGGGGAGCCCGGCCAGGAGAGCGGCCCCTGCCTCTCCCGGCCTTGTCAAAAAATTTTGGGCGGAAAACCTTCTGTAAAGAGGCCTAAGCCTTATCGAGGGCTGTGAAAGAGGACACAAATTTTCCTAAATCCTTTATAAAGGAGTCCCCAAATAATTGACTGTGAGTAGAAGGGCCTGGTTCAGAGTTCACCATTTCAGCAAGTTTTGGATCTGTCCTCAGAAGGAGAGCCCTTCGCCTTTCTGAAGCAATGGCCGAATTAGCGTTGCCAAGCATACAAATGCCCTGCTGTACCCACCCACGGAGAACGTAGGTATCTACCGGGAATTGGATTGTAGCACCTCTTCAGACAGTTCAAAGATTTTGGTGAGGGGCCCCAAAATGTCATAGAGTTTATCCTGACATGATTTAAGCACTTGGTCAACCCCTTTTCAGGGATCTTTGCCTGATTTTGCAATGAACTGGACCATCTTAGAATCCAGCTCAGGAGTCTCACAAACTTTGTTCTCTATAACCGGACAGGGACACTCCTCCCACAATTTGGACCTAGTGGCCCTACTGATGGGCTTACGAACCCAGGCCTCCAAATATTTAGCCACATGAGGTCTAGGAGTCCAATCCGAGGATCTGGGGTGCTTAATGCCCTCCGGATCGAACAAGGGGTCCCCACTCACATCCAAAAGGGTAGTTGTAGAGGATGCAGAAGGAGCGTCACTAATCTCCATAGAACTAGATTTGCTTTTCTTGGGCCGAGGCTCGTCTGAATCAACCTCTTCCACATAAGATGGTGCTCAGTCCTCGTCCGAAGACTCCTCAGTAGAGGAGGAACGGCATGAGTCTGGTTTTGACCTCCTCAGGTTCTTAACAGTAGGTTGTAACCTCCTCAGGTTCATTGTACCCCCATTGGTATCCTCAGGGGGGGAGGATCTGGTGTGTGGGCTGGAACCACACTGTTCTGAGTCACTTGCATTAAGTGGAGAAAAGGACTCCTGTATAGAATTAGAATTGTTAAAATGACGCAGTTTTTGGGCACATTTTCCCCCAACCCGGACGGGGGTTCGATAGCCCCAGGGGTGTCACCAGGAAGATTTGTGGTAGTACAAGGTATTGGTCCCGGAAGCCCCGGCCTTTTAAAAACTGATGCCAATGACTCCACAAAGGAGTAAGATAATTTTTTTAGGGCAGACTGCATGGATAATTCCACAAATCTCTGGAAATCAGTTGATTGAGCCTCACCAGATGAGAGTGAGGGGGCAGGGACTGTGGCATCTGGGACCAAATCCATGTCAGGGACAGGGTAGTTTCCAACGCCAAACGAAAGCAAGAAGTATCACAGGAGATACAAAAGATGGCGGTGCCTTTCAAACACCGCCCTATGACGTGCAAAGAGGACCGTGCATAGTGACGCACCAGCCCAGAAGTCAAGATGCGCATGCGCGGCCATAAACCCGAAAGTAAACGCCTGCTCTGCGTGAGGGAAAGTGAAAGAAGAGTGAGGATAATAGAGCGTGGTGGAAAAAAAATCAGAAAATGTACACCCGGTAAGGCGGGTATGCGAAAAGGATGTGGGGAGGCAAGAGGTATAGAGGAGGACACACAGAGCCCAAAACCGTGCAGAACTAAAACTAGTTCCAACGACCAAACCATTTCAGACGCAAAGAAATAAATAGAAGTAAAATGCAATATAAATGAATTATAAATGAATCATAAATGGCACCATAAGTACTTTGAGGAGGTCGCAATAAAAGCAAATCCCGCAATTGTGCTTATGGAATCCAAGTCACAAATTAAAGCAACTACACATAAGTGATACTCATCTTAGGCAGGAAGCAGCAAAGAAAGAGGGAGTTCTGGAAGCGTGCAGCCTAGTTATAATATGGGATTCTATCTAATTGGTTGGGGGGGGGGGTTGCTATGGGTTACTGCAAGTTTTTTGTTTGTGTATCTTGAATAAACTATCCTTTGCTGCTAGAGGAAGCAGTGAACAGAGTTCATGCATAATATGAAGCCTCTGTTCTGCCATAAAATTATTGCGTGTAACAGACGCACTTGCCTAGGTAGGAGTCCATCATACAGCAGTCAAGTATCTATATAATTATTGAGTGTAACAGAAAAACTTACCTAGGTAGGAGTCCATCATACAGCAGTCAGGTGTATCTATATAATTACTGTGTGTAACAGAAGTACTTACCTAGGTAGGGGTCCATCATACAACCAGTCAGGTGTATCTATATAATTACTGTGTGTAACAGAAAAACTTACCTAGGTAGGAGTCCCTCATACAGCAGCAGATGTATGTATATAATTACTGTGTGTAACAGAAGCACTTACCTAGGTAGGAGTCCATCATACAGCAGTCAGATGTATCTGTATAATTACTGAATATAACAGAAGGACTTATCTAGGTAGGAGTCCATCATACAGCAGTCAGGAGTATCCATATAATTACTGTGTGTAACAGAAGCACTTACCTAGGTAGGATACAGCAGTCAGGTACATCTATATAAATACTGTGTGTAACATGAGGGCTCACTATGTAGGAGTCCATCATACATTAGTCAGTTATGTCTATATAGTAAATGTGTGTAACAATAGGACTTTTATAAGGGTTTTATCTGTCCCTTAGACCTACTCTACATAACATAAGTGTGTTACCTTTATTGCATTAGTTCTTAACCTATAAAATATTGATATACTTAGAAGAGGTCCTTTTGTGTTTGTAATAGATCCACCCCCCTAGACTTGCAACCCTCACTTGGTGGCATCCTGGGAGGATGCACTAAGGTTTGATAAGGGGCCATGCTGGAGATATTGTGGTGTATTTTGCTTCAGTTACATCTCAACATATTCACTAAGATGTCTTCAGCGTCGTAGGTCTGTGAATATGCCAAACATATGGCAACATCCCCATGCCTTTGCTAGATTTATGGTTTTGGAGTGATTACTTTGAGAATGGCTCATTTGCATATTGAAATGCAGCTTCATGAGTCATTGTCATATTCAATGGGTGTTATTATATGTTAATATGACACTTTGCTGCATGCACTATGTTCGGATAGCTGCCTATGCTGTCGGAGTTCATAGTCCCAAGTTTCCCAAGGCTGCAAAGCTGGGATATTCCCTTATCTTTCTATGGAGCCAGAGCAGAGTGTGCAGTCTCTACTGGAGAGAAGAGAAATCAGATGCCCTCGTTTAACTCTTTGAGTGTCGTAGGTGTGATGACTGTGCACATGGTGGAAAAGGATGGGGGAGGTGTTTTGAGGTCATAGTCCTTTAGCCAATCCAAAGGAAGGAGGGTGGGGCCATAAAGTGGTAATAAAAATAATACAGCACAAACTCTCTTTCTGTTCCTGTGCTATGGATGATTCCATCCTCCTTCCCTCCCTTACTGCCCCTTTACCTTTACCCTAATCCCTCTGTTATTCTGTGGCTGGGATCAACCTGAATTTGCTGAAACTTGTCATCTCAGGTAGCATTAGTAAAGGTGTGGTACTGTGTTAGCCATAGTGGGATAAAAGGGGGAAATTTGTTGCCTGGTGTAGTTATATTGTATAATATAGTTGTATCATATTACTACAGTAGGGATTTGTATTGCACACCCCCTATGTCACTGTAAGTGTTAGAACATTGAGGCTACATTGCCTGCCTTCACAGTTGAGACTGAAACTTAGAGAACCAGCAGATAAATTATTTTGTATAACAGCTTCTCTGCCAGTTCTGTACTTACAGGAAAAATCTGACCAGCTGTTTCTAGTCTTCAGTGGACTATCTGTGTATTAGCTGATTCATGTGAAAAAGAAAATTCTCATGGCACTCAGTCTAGCAGAGTGCATTGCTAGTCCTCTGTTTACATCTGACTGGAGGATAGTCAGCCAAGGACAAAAGATAGAGTGCCTTGCTAGTCCTCTGTTTACATCTGACTGGAGGATAGTCAGCCAAGGACAGAAGATAGAGTGCCTTGCTAGTACTCTGTTTACATCTGACTGGAGGATAGTCAGCCACGGACAGAAGATAGTGGACTTTGTGGTGGTGAACACGTCCTCTCTGCTGCCAAATGAACCCTCCCAAAAAATATCGCCAGCATTATGCAAACCCAACATGTTAATATTTAAAGCGTCTCCCCTTGCATAGCAAATTCATAGTGCATTTGGAGAAGCATGTTGTATTCTCTACAGTGAAGTGACCTCCACACATCGCCAGACATGCTTCGCCATAGCATCACCTCTTGGTGCATCTCCCCCAGGGCATAGGTCAGGACTGGAAGACGTACTATACATTAACGGCTGGAAATGTTGGAAACTGATTATGTTTTACTTAAATCAATAACACTGTACTAATACAAAGAACAAAATAATTTGTGGTGATCTCTATTGTACTAGACAAAATATAGAGACCATGAAGGCTAATCTATGCTGTACTTTTGATTATTATCCATTAGTTAGAAATGTTGTTCATTTGATCCATATTCCCTTTTATAGCACTTATCCAGGTCATTTAATTTCACATATATTATCAACCTTCCTATAATACAGTACCTGGTGTAAATGAAATAATGTAATCCATTAATGTGACGCTAAAACATTACATTAAGGGAATATAAACACAAATCAGGAATGTACGAACCCAATTGTAGAGCTTTTTTTTTTTTACTAGTGCTAAGACATTTGCATAAATATAATTTACTTTCAACTGTGGGTAATAGTGATAAATGAAATTCTATTAGTATTTCCCTCTGAAAGAGACAGAAGTGACCTTCACTAGTGGCTGGAATTATATTACTATATTCTTCTAAAGATATCGAAGTGAGATTGTATTAGTGCATCTCCCCCAATGAGACAGAAATGGCCCTCAGTAGTGAGTTTAATTGTATTAGTGCATCCCCCCAAAGAGACAGAGGAGCCCCTGAGTAGTAAGTGAGATTGTATCCATTCATCCACCCCTAAAGAGTAAGAAATGGACTTCAGTAGTGAGTGGAATTGTATTCATTCATTCTACTAAATAGTCAGAAGTGACCCTCTGTCGTCAGTGGAATTCTACTAGTACATCCAATTAAAGATACAAAATTGGCCAAGAGTAGTGAGTTGAATTTTAAGGCAAGTCATGCAGGCTCCTATTATGCATTCAAATCCTTCTTTACTACTCCAGCAGCAAATATGAACATTTCAATACAAAGAGAAAAGATGTACCAATGCAGTGAGGTAACCCCGCCCCTTACATATCACTAACCAATCACATTCATATAAACTGTATAACTGTCATGCAAAGTGTTTTCATATCCTCTTCTTTGCTGCTCCCTTGCCATATAAGTACTTTATTGTTAAAATCAAATAAAAATAAAAAATTGGTTATAAGTGTGTTTTATATTTATTTTGTATATTTTTATTGTATTGATTATATTTTTGCTTTATATCATATATTTTAACAATATCTATTTTGTGTGAAGTAGCTGTTGTGTTTTTTTTCCATTTTTAAGGCCTCTTTTATTTGTGAGGTGTTACACCTCTTTCTTTTAACCTTCGGTGCTTCAGAAATACTTTTATTGTTTACTTTTGCCCAGTTCATATTCAGCAGGCTTCTCTCAGGCTGTTATTTGTATTCTGCGGCGACCGGATCTCACACATGAACAGTTGGAGTCTGGTCTCTCCATTCTTTTGCTTTACCTCACGGTTCCGTTTTGGTGCCTTTTTCGGTAATTTTTCAAAGTGGTTTGCTTTGTGAACCTCTAAATAGCTCATCTTGTGTGCATTTCATCCTGCATTTTTAGTATTTTATTGTTCTGCTGTCTCATCAAAACATCAGCCATTTTATTTAAGGGTAATGCCCTGACTGTCATTCCTGGGTGTGCCCAAGTTACCTCAGATATCAGCACCATTTTGTGCTGTCCTGTGGTAACTACGAACGCTTGGTTTTTCCTCTTCAGCTGTTGTGAATTAGTCAATTCGTATTACATATCTTTTACTGCTATTACAATTTTATTTTAGTGGGGATTTCTTTCCCATTTTTCCTATTATTCTATATATTTCAGAATATATTATATAATTTATTTCATTTCTTTTCTATATATTTCTATTATTGAATTGTGCTTCAGGATGTCTCATAAGAAATTGGTATCCCCTATTACCCCACAAAAGGTAAATAGGATTCCTGCTCATTTTGTTTTGGATGACAATATTTCTGCAGACTCACATTCACAGGAGACAGTGGCATCAGTTTCTAGGTCTAATGATGATCATATACAAAATTTGATGGATCAAACAGTTAATAAATCTGTTTCTGTTGCTATTGCCTCCTGCGTGAACAAAATGACTGAGACACTGGCTAAGTCTATTGCGGATGTTTTCAATCAAAATAAATTGAGTAAACCTCCTCAGATTAATTTAATTCCCCAATCTATTGGTAATAATGATGTACCTGAGAGATTTATTCAACAATAATGGGAGTAAAAAGAAAAAGAAAATGAAGCACTGTTCCTCAGAAAGAGAACCATCACAATCTCGCAGAGAAAATATTAGTAAATCTAGTGTGAAAACCATGTGGATCAAACTCACATAAAAGAACCTCAGATCGGGAGGATGGAGTGCCGAGTAAAAGAAATAATGTCAGGTCCAAACCTGACTCTTTATCACGGTGCCCGTGCTTTCCTATTCTGAACGGCGACATTATTATCACTGCCGTTCTCTGATTGGCTGGTTTTAATTGCTACCACTAGGGCTTGCCTTTATATCCCCTGGGATGCCCTCCCTTAGGCGTCCTTTTGTGGTGTATGAGTTCCTGAGTTTGTTCTGTACTTATGCTGATTCGTGTATGACCTGGCCTGCCTGACTACGATTTAGTTTGTGAGTTCCTGTTGCTACACTCCGTTGCTGACTGTATCCTGGCTGAGAACCCGCTCTGTTGCTGACCGTTTCCTGGCTGAGAACCTGGTCCGTTGCTGACTGTATCCTGGCTGAGAACCCGCTCCGTTGCTAACTGTATCCTGGCTGAAGAACCCGCTCCATTGCTGACCGTATCCTGGCTGAGAACCCGCTCCATTGCTGATTGTATCCTGGTTGAGAACCCACTCCGGTGCTGACTATTTCCTGGCTGAGAACCCGCTCTGTTGCTGAAGACATCTGGCTGAAGAACCCGCTCCGGTGCTGACAGTATCCTGGCTGAGAACCCGCTCCGTTGCTGACAGTATCCTGGCTGTAGAACTATCACGGTCCCTGTGCTTCCTGGCGACATTCTGTCAGTCTCACTCACAGCTAATTCTTATTGGTTGCAGTGCCTTGTCCCACCCAGTATTTGTCCTTAAATACTGGGTCCTGTCACTTCGCTGTTGCCCTTTTGTGGTGTTTCCGTTGCCAGCGCTTGTTCCAGTTCTTCATGTGATCTCTGTGTACCGACCCAGATTGCCTGACTACTCTGCTGTATCCGTTCCTGCTCCGTGTACCAACCCGGATTGGCTGACGTTCCTGCTCTGTGTACCGACCCAGCCCGGCTGACGTTCCTGCTCTGTGTACCGAACCGGATTGGCTGACGTTCCTGCTCTGTGTACCGACTGGATTGGCTCGTTCCTGTTTTATGTACCGGCCCTGTAGGGCTACTGCTTCTGGTATTGGTGCGACCTGCGGTCCCATTCCGGTCCTCGGTTTGGGGTTTTACTTCCAGGCTTCGGTCTCTGGACTGCCCTTTTGAGCCTCAGTGTCTCTTGTGCAGTCTAGTATCGATACAGTCAGTGTCGTGCGGGCGACATTCCGGTGTCTACTCCATCAGTGCACCACGGTACGCTTGACCCTCCTTCCTGCCTTCACTAAGATTGGTGTTTTGTTGGGCTCCCCAAGCTATGTTACCATCAGGCAGTCATTGCTGGTCTCGGTGTTCGTTAACCCCTTCGGGGAAGGTGTTACTTGGCACCGGTCATTCACAGTGCAGTCTCCGTTGGGCACCCATCCGGGCATACTGTCTCAGTCCTCCGTTACTGCTAAGGCAGATCTAGTTATCCTGGGCCTCCGTTGTCTACTGGGCATTTATCGCTATTTAAGCACTCCCTGTGCAGAGTGGGAGTTTCAAGGGCCTCGCACTATTAGGGCCTGCTCGATTATTGGCCTAATAGTAACCCGTTCCTGGCTGCCTCGGTTTGAGTTCACAGGAACATAACCTGACCTTTGGCAGTATATTGTATGGTCTGTTTTGTATATATACTGGACCCGTGTGGGTATACATTGTATTTTTGCCAAAACCTGTCCTGTGTCAGTACTGTATTGTGTTACCTTTACTGCTGGGCCCGTGAGGGTTATATTCGCTAAACCTGTTCAATAAAACTGTGTTTTATTTCATCTACTGAGTCTGAGTGTCAGTAAAACCGTAACAAGAACCCGCTCTGTTGCTGACCGTAGTTGGCTGCCTTCCGCGCTGTGGCCGTTACCCGCCGTGGATTCCCATCCACGTGATTACCGTGTCTTGTCTGTGCCTCTAGGTGACCCTGTGAGGTCAACGGTTTCCAGAACCTTGCAGCTAATTTTCGGTGTGCGCCGCGGGGCGCTGTTTTCTGTCAACCAAAGGCTGAGCATTGTGCTGAAGCTGCCATCCGGTGGTGTGTACAATCGAAGTACCGGTGCAGTGTTTTACACACTGACTGAGTTACTCTGATCACACTCTGTGTCTGCCTCCCTAGTAGCGCTGGGCTCACTCCCTATGGGAGTTGCAGTTAATTTCTGGGCGTTGTCATTTAACCCTATATGTACCTGGGGCTCCCAGGTAAAAGAGCACTACCGTTTCTGACTGCAGAGTCTTGGGCTCAAGAGCCAGCATTGCATTTCCAGCTTGCAGGTTGAGAGACACTGGCTGTATTCCTATACTTACCTCTTCTCGATCCACCCCTAGCGTTCTAGGGTTTTCCAGTATCAGCTGCCTAGGTCTCAGTTAAGCCTTTTAGGGTTGGTCTGCATATACACGGTTGCCTCCTGCCAGTGGGCAAGGACCTTGGTCAGTGTTGCCTCGCTTCAGTGGGGTCAGTACCCAGGCGTCTGGGTTGTGCCAGTCCTCTACTGTGGGCTCCATGCCACTGTAATCCTGTTGCCATTCCAGGACTGTGTACTTGTTTCCTTGCCGGTTCTGCCAGAGTTCTGAATTGTCAGCCAGTTCCAGTTCTTTACATTTGTCCGTACGGGTTCCAGTACCCAGGCGTCTGGGTCAGTCTGTCCTATTCGTGTACCTCCTGTGTTGGCACCCTACCATCTGTTTTGGGACTGTACATTACCTCACCAGGTGTGCCAGATCCTGTTATCATGGTCCCCGTGATCCCTTCTGTCACTCTCTACTGTGCTTCTCCCTGATTGGTTGAGCTGTGTTGGCCCACCTCTGGTTACCTGTTTTATTCTGGCCACTGGCACCTGTCAGGTGCCCATTTGTGGTGTTCCTGAGCCTATGCTGCTGTTCGCTGTGTTCCTTATTTCCGGTGTACCGACTTGGCCTGCATTGACGACTCTTCTGTGTTCCTGCCCGTTGCTGATCTGGTTTGTCTGCGAACCTCCTCTGTTATCCGACCCGGCCTGGCTGACGTTCCTGCTTGTTGCTGATCCGGCTTGTCTGCGAACCTGCTCTGTTATCCGACCCGGCCTGGCTGACATTACTGCTTGTTGCTGATCCGGCTTGTCTACGATTCTCCACTGTTCCCGGTTCCGGTCTGGCTTGTTCCTGCTGCTGTACCACTGGGTGACATCCTGATTACTGTAGTCACACCAGTGCTCGAGACTGATCTTAACCCTTGGGCCATTGTGTTGCTATTAACGCTTTCTGAGCTGTACTACTGGCTGTGTCTCCTTTTAAGCTTGCAGAGCTATACCATCAGGGCGATAACGTTCGCTGAGCCGATTTCTTGCTGTGCCTTATCTCCAACCAGGTGCCGTGATTAACCCTTGCAGAGCTATACTACTCCTGCTGAGCCGGCCGCTTGGGCCTAGATAGACGGTGGCTCATATATTCCATCTGTAGCAGAGTAGTTGTCCCGGTTCCGGACCGGTGGTCTCTTGACTCACGCACATTGCACTGGTGGATTCGTTATATGCACGTGGGGGCTACTTGGCACTAGCTATCATTATGGTTGGTTTCCTTTAACGCCCGAGGGGGCTAACGATTCTCTCTCTTGCAGCTTAGTAGTCTCCGTTATACGCCCGTGGGGGGCTAACGAGTCACGCTTCCATAGTACTGGTGGTATCCGTTATACGCCCGTGGGGGCTATTTGCTATTGCTCTAAACGTTCTGGGTCAGTCTCTGCCTTTAGCAAGCCGCTTGCTCTCCTACGGACTACTAGTGTGGAACTTCTCACACTTATACAGCCTTATTATCACCTTGTGCGTGCCAACACCACAACAGAGACTGACGAGTTCTAAGTGTTAACTATTGATTGCTTATCTCTAGTTGTATTTGTCCTATGACAATATATACACAGTCTGTATCCAGTATACTGGCCCTGTGAGGGTCTATGCACCTATTCCTTGCTATCCACTGTGTGCCTGTTGAGGGCGATATTGTTCATTATTTTCTGTCAATAAAACTGTGTTTTATCAAACCTTCTGTCTGAGTGTTTGAAAACCGTAACACCTGTCTGATGTATTATCAGTATCCTACTGTGCAGACCTTATTACTATACTCCTGGTATATCTTCCTGTTCTGTTTGTAGGTCTAGAGCCTACACCCGTGTATGCACTTTATTCTAATAAAGTTATTTTAACCTTACTGTTCTGTCTGAGTGTTCATCTAAAACCGTGACACTCTTTTTGCTTGAAATCATCTTCTGATGAATCAAGCGATGATTATGAGGAACTCAAAAGTTCTCATGAATCTGATGTATATATTGATAATAATACAAATGATTTGGATGACAATGTGGTCATAGACGAAATGAGTAACACTCTGTTCGATCCTGAAGGCATTAAGCCTAGGTCCTCAGAATGGGTACCTAAGTATCACACTGGGTACCTAAGTATCACATGGCCAAATATATCGAATTGTGGGTCAGGAGAGCTCTAGACACCAAGTCTAGAAATAAACTTAGGTCTGAATGTCCTAGACCTTCCATTAATAAGATTTGTGACACCCCTTTTAATGGACGCACAAATGGCTTAATATATTGCCAAGTCAGGAAGAGACCCTAGGAAGGGCGTAGAAAGATCACTGAAACAGTGCTAGGACAAGTTACTGGACACGGTCGGCCCTTTAGCAAAAATTTTCAACCTAACTGAGGAGGCTATTTCCAATAATTCCCCAATTGACCCATATATTTTAAGGGGATGGATTCAAAGGGCCTTTTGTTTGATAGGCAACGCCAATACTGCACTCTCTACTGAGAGACGGAGGTTATACTTCTCCGTATAGACCCAAAATTATCTGAAATGACCTCTACTGAAGCAGGCCCGGAAGCCAAAGGTCTCTTATTTGGTTAATCTTTTATTAAAAATTTAGGAAAGTATGTCAGCACTTTCACAGCCCTCTTAAAGGCTCAAAATTCAATGAAAAAAGTCTTCAATAAGAAGGTTTTCATCAAGGCCGTGAAAAGCAAGGGTCGTTTCCCTGGCTGGTCCTCTGGTTCCTATAGAGGCCAGTATAGAAATTATCAAGACCCTTCATACTTTGGAAAAATAAGTTATTCCCAAGAGACCAGTGCTCCCCCTCCCTGTTTCCCTCAACGTGGAAGAGTTTGGAGAGCAAAGAATGCAAGAGGTTTTCCCCCGATCCAGACCATATTCAGGTAAGTGTCTTTCCCCCTCCCTCACCCTTAGAGGAAAAAGTGGGTGGCAGACTCGCCCATTTTTTCCAAGCTTGGTCTCAGATTACTTCAGATCATTTGGTACTTCAAACAATTCTAGGTTACGAAATAGAATTCTATCTCAGTCCCCATCAATTACAAATTCCACATTCTTTCCAATTTTCAAAAGAAGATTTCCACTTAGTGGATTTAGAAATCTCAGAATTAGAAAGGAAAGGAGCAATAAGTCAATCTCCTTTAATGGAACCAGGTTATGTCAGCAACATTTTCCTGGTAAACAAGAAGGATTCAGGCGTACGCCTGCTCATAAATTTGAAGGAACTGAATGCTTTTATCATTTACAGACACTTCAAGATGGAAGGCATTCATTGCCTGAGGGATCTGCTAATACCATCAGACTGAATGGTCAAACTGGATCTAAAAGATGCATATCTAACGATCCCTATTGCTCAACATCAACAAAATCTCCAATTTTTCTGGGAAGGGGTAAAATGGCAATTCACATGTCTCCCTTTCGGTCTCTCTGTAACGGTTTTTTAGGACACTCAGACCAGTTGGTAAAATAAAACACAATTTATTGAATAGAAATAATGCAAATGATCGCCCTCTACAGGCAGCAGAAAATAAATAAGCGGTAATGACTGATATAACTCAAAGGTTCAATACACAGGATAAGGTAACATACACATCACAGCACAGATAATGGTATACAGTCACCAAAGGGTTAAATGCAATAATCAGTCCATATCAGATGTGGAGGTATGGCACGCCCTTGGTGGTAATAGGAGGTGCTGGATAGGTGTAGCCAACACAATGTTCTGGAGAAACAAAGGCCGTAGCCAATGTGACCAATAGTGGATACCGCAGAACAGTTACCCGAAATAGCCCCCACGGGCGTACCCATTGAGACAACTGATTCTGCGAGTGCAAGTGTAAATAGCCCCCACGGGCGTAACGGAATCTGGCCTGAAGTGCAAGAGCTGGCAATTAGCCCCCACGGGCATATAACCGGAGACCAACACTAGCGTAGTAGAGCCAATAACCCCCACGAGCATATACCAACGGAAGCCTGCCAGAGCTTGAAGCCTACCCTTTACTACCACACGAACCAAGAAGCCACAAATGGTGTCCACCGGTAAAGTTAATGTAAGACCAAGAGCCAATAGCGCCCTACCGGACCAACTTAACATGACTACTCTGCAGTAGTAGTGAGTGAGTGAGTCGCCGTCCAACAAGCAGCCGACTCGGCAGATGTAGCACAACAGCGAGTAAGGCTCTTTACCGGGGAATGAAGGCTTAGCAAGAGTAAAGCAGCACTGCAAGGGTTAAAATGTACGTTTAACACACAAGGCTTAGTATGGTAACGGAGCTCTGCAAGCGTATGGAGGCTCAAGGAAGGAAGCACAGCTCTGCACAACAGCATGGGACACTGCACTGAACTGAGGCAACACCAGGCAGAAGTGGTCACACGGCAGCTGGATAAACGGCAATAGCAGAAGAAGAATGTCGCGGCGGCGACAGCCAGAACAGACAGGTCACTGGAACAGGCCGGTAGTTGATCACGAAGCAGGAAGTCAGCCAGGCCAGGTCATAGCACGAAGGAGGTTCTCATACAAACCGGGTCATACACGAGCAGGAACGTCAGCCAAGCCGGGTCTGGAAACGGAGGTGGTTCGCAGACAAGCCGGGTCAAACACGATCAGGAACACTGGAGCGTAGTCAGGACAGGCCGAGTCGGTACACAAGAATCTGGAACACAGGAACACAGCAACAGCAATACTGGCTCAGAAACACCACGAAAGGGCATCTGACAGGTGTCCAGACCGGGCATAAAAAGGTCACCAGGGGCGGGCCAAACCAACTCAGCAAATCAGAGTGTACTACAAGCGAGAGTGACAGGAGGATCACAGGCACTGTGATAGTCCCCCCCTCTCAAAGACCCCCTCTCCCTGCAGGAGGTTTAGGTTTCTGAGGATATTTAGAGTGGAAGTTGCGTAAAAGTCTAGACGCATGGAGGTCCTTCATATCAACCCAAGAGCGTTCCTCAGGGCCATAACCCTTCCAGTGGACCAAATATTGCAACTTCCCTCTAAGTCTCCTAGAATCAATAATGCTCTGAACCTCGTACTCCTCCTGGCCCTGAACATCCACCGGCCCAGGAATAACTGGAGTGGGAGTGTAACGGTTGCAAACCAAGGGTTTCAAAAGAGACACATGGAACACATTATGAATATGCATAGAGGCTGGGAGTTCCAATGCATAGGTGACAGGATTAATCTTACGGAGGATTTTAAAGGGGCCAATAAGCCGGGGAGCCAACTTGTTTGAAGGTACCTGCAGATTGAGGTTCCTGGAGGAGAGCCATACTCTGTCCCCAACCTGAAATGAGACCGCTGGCAGCTGTCTATGATTGGCATTCCGTTGCTGTCGCTGGAATGACTGGCTGAGAGACCTCTGAACCTGTGCCCACGTTGAGCGGAGTTGCGCCATATGCTTATCCAAGGCAGGAATCTGCTGTGACTGAAACGAGTCCGGGAGCAGGCACGGTTGGAACCCGTAATTAACTAGAAACGGGGAGCTCCCAGACGATGAGTTGACCGCACAATTCCTCGCAAACTCTGCCCATGGCAACAGGTTGGCCCAATTGTCATGATGATCGGTTACAAAACAGCGCAGGAACTGCTCCAGTCCCTGATTGGCACGTTCATCGGCTCCGTTGGTCTGGGGATGGTAGGCGGAGGAAAAGGACAATTGGATGCCCATCTGGCCACAGAATTCCCTCCAAAACCTGGACACGAACTGGCTCCTACGATCGGAGACTATAACTCTAGGCACCCCATGTAAGCGAAACACCTCTCTAGCAAAGACTACCGCCAATTCCTGAGCCGATGGAAGGCCATTGAGGGGCACAAAATGAGCCATCTTAGAGAACCTATCTACCACCATAAGGATAAATGTATACCCCCTAGAAACTGGCAATTCTCCCAGGAAGTCAATGGATATATGAGACCAAGGACGTTCTCCATTAGGCACTGGTTGGAGCAAGCCCACTGGGACGTGTCTAGGGGTCTTGGCACGAGCACAGGTGGTACAAGCAGCAGTAAAAGCTGAACAATCGGCTCTGAGCGTGGGCCACCAAAATAATTGCGAAAGGGACCATACAAGTTGATCCCTACCGATATGCCCAGCCGCTTTAGAAGAATGGTAGGTCTCCAACAGACGGGTACGGAATGGCTCATCCACAAAACACTTGCCAACTGGGGTCTCAGGTGGTGCCGTAGACTGAGAGGCCAAAATCTCTTCCCCCAGTGGCGAAGTTATACTAGTACGAATAGTAGCCAGAATGCGATCTGGCTGAATGATAGGTACTGATCCTTCCTCCCTCAGTGTCCGATGCGAACTGTCGAGACAACTCGTCTGCCCTAATATTCTTAGAGCCCGGAAGGTAGGACACTATGAAATTAAATCGGGACAAAAAGAGTGTCCACCTAGCTTGTTGTGAGGACAATCTTTTCGCTTCAGAGAGATATGTCAAATTCTTGTGATCGGTAAGGATTAATACTGGAGTCTGAGTGCCTTCCAACAGGTGGCGCCATTCTTTCAGTGCCAGGATAATGGCCAAAAGCTCCCTGTCGCCAATCTCATAGTGACTCTGCGCACTGGACAATATTTTGGAGAAAAACCTGCAGGGTCTCAAGGCGCCACCTCCCACAGGACGTTGGGAGAGTACTGCCCCAACCCCAACCTCAGAGGCGTCAACTTCCAACGTAAATGGCAGGGAGGGATTGGATTGGGACAGCACTGGAGCAGACGCGAAGGCAGATTTTAGGGTCTCAAACTCATTCTCAGCTGCCTCAGACCACTGAGAGGGAGTAGCGCCCTTATGTGTGAAATACGACAGAGGTTTTACAATCGTAGAAAAGTTCTGGATAAACTTTCTATAATAGTTGGCAAAGCCCAAAAAAGGCTGAATAGCTTTTAACCCCTTAGGGCGAGGCCATTGCAAGACTGCTGCCAACTTATCTTGATCCATGGCAATGCCATCTTTGGAAATTACGAACCCCAAGAATGGTACTTGAGATGTATGGAATTCACATTTTTCTAGTTTACAAAATAGTTTATTTTTACGAAGTCGAAGCAAGACTTCCGAGACATCTTTAGTATGTTGGGAGAGGTTGGCAGAGTGAATTAATATATCGTCTAGATATACCACCACACAGGACTGAAGCATGTCACGCAGAATATCATTGATAAATTCCTGGAATACCGCTGGTGCGTTGCATAGGCCAAGCGGCATTACCAGATATTCGTAGTGCCCTTTTTTGGTATTAAACGCCGTTTTCCACTCATCACCCTCCTTAATTCTCATCAGATTGTATGCTGCTCGCAAGTCAAGTTTGGTGAAGATCGAAGAGCCCTTTAATCTGTCAAACAATTCAGTAATAAGTGGAATAGGGTAGGCATTCTTAGGCATCAGCTTATTCAGCCCCCGGTAATCAATACATGGCCTGAGTTCGCCACTTTTTTTCTTTACAAAAAAGAATCCGGCACCAGCCGGGGAGGTAGACTTGCGAATGATTCCCCTCCTGAGGGCGTCCTCAATGTACTCCTCCATTGCCCTGTTCTCCTCACATGACAGTGGATAAGTGCGACCCCTAGGAGGCACCGCGCTCGGAGGCAGATCAATAGCACAATCATAGGGTCTATGTTCAGGCAATGCGCTGGCCTCTCCTTTGCTGAAAACATCATTGAATTCCCTATATTGTGCCGGCACAGCAGGAGAGGTACACATAATCTTGACAGGTAATGATAGACAGCTCTTAGTACAATATTCAGACCAAGAATTAACCTCACATTTTTGCCAATCAAATTGAGGGTTATGCAGTAGTAACCACGGGAACCCCAAGATGACTGCATGGTGAGGAGAACGAATAATTTGGAACCGTACCTCCTCTTTGTGAAGAGTCCCAACCGACATTGTTATTGGAATTGTTTCCAAAGTAATAAATGCAGGTTCCAAAGGTCTGCCATCGATGGCTTCAATTGCCAAGTGAGAATCTTTCTTGCATAACGGAATACTGTGCAAGTCAGCGAAAGATTGGTCCATAAAGTACCCGGCTGCACCAGAATCCACCAGTGCCAGGACCTCCACAGCCTTGTCTGCCCACGAGAATACCACCTGGATGGTGGGTTTAACAGTACTAGGATCTAGGGACTGTTGTACACCACCTAGGGCCTGTCCCCCAAGGTACCCTAGGTGCGTCCGTTTCCCGGCCGTACTGGACAAGTGCGTAATAGGTGCCCCGGTTTGCCACAATATAAGCATAGGCCATGCTTCCTGCGATACAACCTCTCCTCCTTAGTGAGCTTAGTGAACCCCAATTGCATAGGTTCTGCCGTCTCAGCTGGGCGTTCAGGAGGAAAGGGTGGTGAGGGTGGCTTAAAGAGACTGCCCTGGCTATAGCTTCTAGATTTAGCCTTTTTAGCCAACCGTCTCTCATGGATGCGGGAATCAATTAACATGACATAGTCAATGTATTCATCCAGATCACTAGGTACATCTCGAGCAGCAATTTCATCTTTAATCTGCTCAGAAAGGCCCTGAGCGAAGGCTGCAACTAAGGCCTCATTATTCCAGCCCACCTCTGCTGCCAAGGTCCGAAACTCGATAGCATAGTCGCCCAGTGTGCGTTCGCCCTGCTGAATCTCCATTAACCTCTTGGCAGCAGAGGCAGCCCTGCCAGGAACCTCAAACACTCGGGTGAACTTCCTTACAAATTCACTGAAGTTCAGAGTGCAAGGTCTGGCATTCTCTCACAAGGGATTCGCCCAAGCCAATGCTTTGCCTGTCAACAGTGATATCATGAATCCGACCTTACTACGGTCGTTAGGAAATGCTTGAGGTGTCTATTCCAAAAATATCTCCAACTGATTAATAAAGCCCCTGCATTGAGAAGGCTCGCCATCATATCTCAATGGTAACGGCGCCGCTGCCGTTAAGCCTCTGGTATTAGTAGGAGGGACTACAAGCGGATTGTCCGGTGTCAAGACTGAGGGGACCACCGGATTTGGACTGGGCTTGTCCAGGTGTACCGTACGTTCAAGTAAGGTCTGTAAAGCCAGTGCCAATTGATCCAGGCGCTGCTCATGAACATCCATTCTCCAATGGATGTTTTGTGTGCTACTTTCACCTTTACTGTCTGAGGTCATGCCCCTTTCGTACTGTAACGGTTTTTTAGGACACTCAGACCAGTTGGTAAAATAAAACACAATTTATTGAATAGAAATAATGCAAACGATCGCCCTCTACAGGCAGCAGAAAATAAATAAGCGGTAATGACTGATATAACTCAAAGGTTCAATACACAGGATAAGGTAACATACACATCACGGCACAGATAATGGTATACAGTCACCAAAGGGTTAAATGCAATAATCAGTCAGTGTCAGATGTGGAGGTTTGGCACGCCCTTGGTGGTAATAGGAGGTGCTGGATAGGTGTAGCCAACACAATGTTCTGGAGAAACAAAGGCCATAGCCAATGTGACGAATAGTGGATACCGCAGAACAGTTACCCGAAATAGCCCCCACGGGCGTACCCAGTGAGGCAACTGATTCTGCGAGTGCAAGTGTAAATAGCCCCCACGGGCGTAACGGAATCTGGCCTGAAGTGCAAGAGCTGGCAATTAGCCCCCACGGCGTATAACCGGAGACCAACACTAGCGTAGTAGAGCCAATAACCCCCACGGGCATATACCAATGGAAGCCTGCTAGAGCTTGAAGCCTACCCTTTGCTGCCACACAAACCAAGAAGCCACAAATGGTGTCCACCAGTAAACTTAACGTAAGACCAAGAGCCAATGGCGCCCTACCGGACCATCTTAACGTGACTACTCTGCAGTAGTAGTGAGTGAGTCACCGTCCAACAAGCAGCTGACTCGGCAGACGTAGCACAACAGCGAGTAAGGCTCTTTACCAGGGAATGAAGGCTTAGCGAGAGTAATGCAGCACTGCAAGGGTTAAAATGTACATTTAACACACAAGGCTTAGTATGGTATCGGAGCTCTGCAAGCGTACGGAGGCTCAAGGAAGGAAACACAGCTCTGCACAACAGCACGGGACACTGCACTGAACTGAGGCAACACCAGGCAGAAGTGGTCACACGGCAGCTGGATAAACGGCAATAGCAGAAGAAGAATGTCACGGCGCCGACAGCCGGAACAGACAGGTCACTGGAACAGGCCGGTAGTTGATCACGAAGCAGGAAGTCAGTCAGGCCGGGTCGTAGCACGAAGGAGGTTCTCATACAAGCCAGGTCATACACGAGCAGGAACGTCAGCCAAGCCAGGTCAGGAAACGGAGGTGGTTCGCAGACAAGCCGGGTCATACACGATTAGGAACACTGGAGCGTAGTCAGGGCAGGCCGAGTTGGTACACAAGAATCCGGAACACAGGAACACAGCAACAGCAATACTGGCTCAGAAACACCATGAAAGGGCATCTGACAGGTGCCCAGACCGGGCATAAAAAGGTCACCAGGGGAGGGCCAAACCAACTCAGCAAATCAGAGTGTACTACAAGCGAGAGTGACAGGAGGATCACAGGCACTGTGATACTCTCCTCAGCTCCATGGTGCTTCACAATAATCACAATAATCATGAAGCCTGTAATTTAATTTCTGAGGAGCAGAGGAGTCCGCATGATTATTTATCTGGACAATATTTTAATCATGTCTCAGGACTTGGACGTGATCAAGGAACATCTTCAAATGACTATTCAGATTTTAACCGATCTCGGCTTCATAGTAAATTGGAAGAAGTCGGTATTGAAACAGAACCAGAGTATAGCATTTCTGGGATTTGTAGTGGACTCTTTGAATTCTATTCTTCTTCTTCCTTGCAAGAAATTGGAAAACATTCAAAAGGAAATCAAGTCCATTCTGAAGAAAGACTTGATTTCTTTGAGGATAATAGCGAGAATTGTAGGACTTCTCTCTGCCTCATTTTAGGCAATCTTCCCGGCTCCACTTCATTACCGAGCCCTCCAGAGATTGAAAATTCTATATCTTCGCAGCAGCCTAAGTTATTCGGAACGTATTCCTCTGTCATTAGATGCCAGATAAGAGCTTCTATGGTGGTTAAACCACATGGAAGCATGGAACGGGAGAACAATTTTCGGCATGTCTGCAGATGTGATCATAGAATTGGACTCCATCAACATAGGCTGGGGAGCTTGATGTGGAAATCTCACTACAGGATGGAATTGGTCCCTCTCGAGAGAAAACTATGCATATAAATTACTTGGAATTATTAGCAGGATCGTTTGCAATCAAAAGCTTTTCAAAAGACACGTGAAATTGTTGTATCCTGCTAAAGATGGACAATGTATCGGCAGTGAGATACATCAACCATCTGGACGGCACAAAATCAAAAACCTTGGTAATTTTGGCCAAGGAGTTTTGGCAATTTTGCCTAGACAGAAACATCTCAGTTCTGGCAGAATATCTTTCAAGACTATCCAATACCATTTCAGATTGGAATTCCAGACATCTAACAGATTCGAGTGGATGGATGCTTCACAGTACAGTTTTCGACATATTAAATTCAATCTGGGGTCCCTTTCAGCTAGACCTTTTTGCTTCCACATTGAACACTCGGCTTCCTAGATTTTTCAGTTGGAGACCAAATCCGGATGCTTTGGCAGTAGATGCCTTCATTCAACAATGGCCTGTCATAGGGAGTTATGCGTTTCCTCCCTTTGCCATGATTCCCAGGGTCATTCTCCAGATCAGGAAACAACGAGTCACCATGGTCCTAGTAACTCCATTATGGACAGCTCAACCATAGTTCCCTCCACTTATCGAGATTTCCTGCGTTATCTAACTCTGTTTCCCCAGCTATTGCTGAATCCAGCGTGGAATACACATGACCTACTACTTCAAAATCAACTACATCTGTTGGCCTGGCGAATTTCAGGAATCAGTGGCTTATCGATGGAATTTTGGAATCGGCTCAACTACTCATAGCCGAGGGTTGGGCACCAGGTATCACGGTGCCCGTGATCTCTTTCTGTCACTCTCGCTTGTGGTGCGCTCCTATTGGCTGAGCCTGTTTGGCCCGCCCCTTGTGACCTTATTATGCCTGGCCATTGGCACCTGTCAGGTGCCCTTTCGTGGTGTTCCTGAGCCAGTGTTGCTGTTGCTGTGTTCCAGTGTTCCTGATTCCTGTGTACCGATATGGCCTGTTTTGACTACGCTCCTGAGTTCCTGCTCCGTGATCTGACCCGGCGCGGCTGACGTTCCTGCTCGTGACTGATCTGGCTTGTCTGAGAACCTCCTCCGTGATCTGACCTGGCCTGGCTGACTTCCTGCTCCGTGACCTGAACCGGCTTGCTGTTGACCCTGCCATCGTTCCTGCTTCCTGCTGCTTGTTGTCACCGTGGCGACATTCTCACTCCGCTGTGCTTGTGGCAGGGCTGATTGCTATTGCCTCTGTTATCACTTGCAGAGCTGTGTCTCCAGTGCTGAGTCGCCATTAACACTTGCAGAGCTGTGCTTCTGTTGCTGAGTCTCCCTTAGCACTTGCATAGCGGTGTCCACGTTGTTGAGCCTCCGGTTGTACTTGCAGAGCTGTGTGTCTGATCCTTGAGCTTTCCTTAACACTTGCAGTGCTGCTGTCTCCATTATCTGAGCCTTCTTTAACACTTGCAGAGCCGTTGCAGTTCATACGCTACATCTGCTGAGCCGGCCGCATTGAGAGCCTGGTTTAGACGGCGGCTCACCTTGTCAACTAGCAGTGTAGTCGGTCTCCGTTACCGTGCCGCTGGGACGCTATTGGCTCTAGCTCTTTCAGTGTTACTCTTCGTTACATGCCCGGTGGGGCTATTGGCTCAAGCTCTTGCAGCGCAGGTTGTGTCCGTTACTACGCCCGTAGGGGCTATCGGCTCAAGTTCTTGCTGTACCATAAGTCTCCGTTACTACGCCCGTGGGGGCTATTGGCTCAAGCCCTTGCAGTGCTAGTTGTCTCCGGTAATACGCCCGTGGGGGCTATTGGCTCAAGCTATTGCATTACAGTTGGCCTCCTTTATTACACCCGTGGGGGCTCCTGGCTCAAGCTCTTGCAGTGTAGTCGTCTCCGTTGTTACACCCGTGGGGGCTATTGGCTCAAGCTCTTGCAGTATAAGTTGTCTCCGTTACTATGCCTGTGGGGGCTATTGGCTGAAACTACTCTGCAGTATTCTGCCTCAGTTCCTGTCCTGCCTAAGCAGCTTTCTAAGCCTTATGGACTTAAGGTGTTGTATCATCTAGCACCAATTGCTGCCTCATTACCACCTTGGGCGTGCCAAACACCACAACAGAGACTGATTGAATATTTGTACTTAACCATTGAGTACCCTTGCTACTCTGTGCCTGTCCTGTGACAGTATATGTATTATTCTTGCATCTGTATACTGGGCCTGAGAAGGCATATGTAAGCCTAGTTCTCGCTATTATTCTGTGTTGCCTATAGAGGGCAAGCTTTCTTCTTTATTTTTTAATAAAACTGTGTTTTATTCTAACCTGCTGGTCTGAGTGTCTTGAAAAACCGTTACACCAGGTACTCGAGCATGTTACAAGTCATGCTGGAATGTCTGGGCACGTTGGTGCCTGGAACGGGACCTGGATCCCATTTCTGCCAATTTAAGTTCTATCATTAATTTTTTTTGTCTTCATGACCAGGTGGAGTCATAGACGAACTAAATCCTTATTTAGGGAAATCTTCTATCCAAATTTTCCTCAAAATCCTCAACTTTGTGTTGTACTTTGTTTGAAAGCTTATGAACTAACTACCAAAAAAAGTAAGATCTAGTAGTTCTCATCTCAATTGTCTATTTCATTTGTAGCACCTTTTCTACCTGTTTCTACAGCTACAAGATGGATTCGCCGGATCATGCAGTTGGCAGGCATTGATACTAATCTTTATGGTGCACACTCCTCTAGAGGAGCGATGGCCTCCTCAACCTACCATTCTGGTGGCAGACTTGAAGACATTCTTAAAGCAATGAATCTTAAAGCAATGAATCCACCTTTAAGACTTTTTATTTTAAGCCTATTACTCATGCAACTGTTAATGTTATTCAGCAGCTTTGAACTTGCATAATAGGAACCTCCGTGTACTTGCATTCAAATTTGTGGATTTTCCTAACTTCGTGAAGGAAAGTCAGGATTTTATTAAAGACACGGAGGCGAGTATTATCCCTCCCTGTACTAACCCTCCCATGTTTTTCTGTTTTCTCTATTATCTTCAGGATAATCGATTTGGTGATTTGAAGATCTGTCAAAGAGTTTCCAGATGAATTTTCTCAAGATTTGGTTTCAAATAATATAACAATTATTTATAAAAATAATAATTGTCGTATATGCATCAAAGAAGAGGATATGAGAACACATTGCATGACAATTATACAATTTATATGAATGTGATTGGCTAGTGTTATGTAAGGGGCAGGGTTATCTCACTGTATTGGTACATTTTTTCTCTTTGTATTGAAATGTTCATTTCTCTGTCGTCCAATACAGGTTACTTTTAACTCTGGGAGGCGATCCTCCCCTTAGTAGGCAGGAACAATACCACCATTAGACGGATTACCATGACTGACAATGTCCTTAGATGTGGCTAGCTCAGTGTCCAGGTGCTTTTTGTGGACCTTAAGCCCTGAGGGGGGAAATCTTGATTTCAAGTGCTTCCCCAGGAGTTACCCACTGAGGTACTTCTTGCTTCATGTTAATCTGAAGACAGAAGATCTGCAGGAAAGGTGAGCTACCCTTTGAGTGCTGCAGGTCCATTTGTCCCACAGTGCCCCTCTGCACAGGGGTGTATTTCTGGAGTTCCTATTGCACACTCCTGCACTCATTGGGTATATCTGTATGTCTGTTGGGTGTTTGGAGCAGGTTTATGTGGTAACGTAACCCTTTAACTGCTGGTTTGGCACTTTATTGGGGGGGGGTTATGGCACTTCTCCTACTGGGTTAGTGTTTTCTGGGTGTCCTCACATGTTCTATTGATGTTTTACACCTTTTTATGTTTTACTTTAATATTTGCAAAAATTTAGTACTGCACCTTTAAGGCGTGCTTTACCGCATAGATGCCATTGCTCCATTCACTCATATGGGACTGTACTGTTTGGGACATATCTCTGCAACCGTTTAACCTAGCGACTTCCGAGATGGCTCATTTTACTTGTATACCCTTGCTCTATCATCCGGTTCATGTTTCTAGTGTGTTGGGGGGGCTCAGGGGACTTCAGGCACTATTAGGGTACTTTTTGGGAAAAATTACATTTCCCATGAGCACTTGCTTCACGCCATTGTTTCTGATTGGCTCCCGCCATGGCAGACATTTTGTGAGCATTTCTGGGCGAGTATCCTATGCAGGGCTTGGACTCTCCTTCTCTCCTCTGCAGATTAACCCTTCACCTGCCAGATAAGTTTATTTTAGTGATTTCTGTGGTGAAACTTTAATCCTACACACTATAATTGGGTGATTTATTGTACAGTTGGTTATTTTGACACTGTGAGAATGTCTATACCGCTGGAGCTTGGGGCTAGACCTAAGACTAAGGAGGCTGGGGTCTCTGTATCCCTCATTGTGCATTGCTCTTCCTGTCACTCAGGGCTACCTAGAGAATATTCAGGTAATTTATGCCCAGCATGTTCTGATGTCTCTGACACCATTCCAGGGACTTCCAGCCATGCTATAGAGCCAGCTTGGGTGCATGAGTTCAAGGCTGCTAATAGGGACCTTACGTCCACATTTCCATCCCAATTACAGGGGGACTTTCAGGCTTGGCAGGCCCCCTCCTCAGTCAGGTCTTCCCTGCCTAAACCTCAGGGAGTACCTGACGTGTCAGATTCCTCTGAGGAGGAACTGCTGGTGGACTCAGATGTTGATGAATATTCTGTGTTGGAGTCATCTCATTTTCTTGGGGACCCCTTTGAAGCTGATCCTGAACCCTCTGCTGAGGGCCTAATCAGGGCTGTCCTAACTACTCATAACATTCCACTAGTTCAAGAGGTTCCCTCTGATGTATTCCAGAAGCCAGCTAACCCCACTCTTGACCGCCTTGTGTCTGAGCAGTAGAAATCCCCAGACAAGAGAGTTTCTGTGTCCAGGAAATTTGCTAAGCTTTATCCCTTTTCTGAGGCCGCGCTTGCTCAGTGGGTTCATCCTCCCAAAGTGGATGCCCCTATTTCCAGGCTATCCAAATCTACTGCGTTACCAGTCTCTGATGCCTCTGCTCTGAAGGACTGGACTGATAAGAAACTTGAGGTTTCCCTCAAGTCTATTTTTGCCACCGCTGGTTCTGGTATGCATCCAGCATTTGCCACTGCATGGGTGAACCGGGCCATTGCGGTCTGGACTGAGCAACTCATCAAGGCTGTCCGTCAGGATTCCCCTATTTCGGATAAGTTGCGTCTCCTTACCAACATATCTGAGGCACAACAATATGTTTCTGCTGCCTTATTTGATGCCATCTGCATGATGGCTAGGGTTTCCAACATGTCTGTGGTGGCCAGACGAGCTCTTTGGCTCAAGATTTGGTCTGCTGACACGGCTCCTAAGAAAGTCTTACTTTCCCTGCATTTTCAGGGTACCTCTTTGTTTGGGCCAGATCTTAAGGATCTAATCAGTGAAGCCACTGGGGATAAAAGTACATTTCTACCCTTGGTTCCTAGGAAGAAATTGCCGCTTAAACGTAACCGGCTTTTTCGTTTCTTTCAGAATGAGACACGTCCGGTGAACCAAACGGTTCCCTCAGCTCCGCATACCTCCTCCTAGCCCCAACAGCAATGAAAGCCCAAGGTCTCCTCCAAGCCCAAGGCTTTCAAGACTGCTTCGGCATGACTTGCCGAACTGGGGTCCGTACTCCTCTGTGGGTGGTCGTCTACGACACTATCACAGCGTTTGGAAGGACTCTGTGGTGGACCCATAGGGTTTACAGGTGGTGACGGAAGGGTACAAGATCCCTTTCATTTCTCTTCCTCCCTTTCGCTTTCGTCCTTCTCATACTCCTCAGGGTACAGAGAAACGCTGTCTGTTTGACAGCACTGTTCAGGCTCTTCTGGACAAGACTGTTCTAGAGCCAGTGCCTTTTCAGGACAGGGGTTCGAGGTTCTACTCAAACCTCTTTGTAGTCGCCAAAAAGGACGAGGGCTGTAGCCCTGTTTTGGACTTGAAGGACCTCAATTCCTTTGTGACCCGGACTCATTATCGCCAGGAGTCTCTATGCACAGTAATTGCTGCCATGTCCCCGGTGGAATTCCTTGCTTCTCTAGATCTTCAGGACGCGTATTTACACATTGCCATTCATCCAGAGAGCCGCAGTACCTCCTGTTTGCCTGCGACAGGGGACATTTTCAGTTCTCAGCCCTTCCATTTGGTCTGACGACGGCTCCTCAGGTCTTCAACCGTGTTCTTGGTGCCTTGATGTTTGTCCTCCACCGGAACGGCTTCAGAGTTAGTCCATACATGGATGACTTGCTTCTGAAAGCCCCCCTGCGGAACTCCTTCATCATCAAGTTCAGAACTGCATTCAAGCTCTCCGTCACAGGTAGATCATCAACTTGGACAAGTCGGATCTTGTCCCATCCCATCTGGTCTTCCTGGGCCTTCTCTTCGACACTCAGAAGAACATGGTGTTCCACATGGACGAGGTGGCTCACCAGATCGCCCACAGGGTTTCAGCGATTCTGTCTCAGGATCCAGTTCCAGTCCAGAAGCTATTATCTCTGGTGGGGAAATTCATTTCCACCATAGAAGCTGTTCCGTTTGCCATGGCGCACACCAGAGAGCTCCAGAGGTTCATGATCCAGGTGTGCAAGGGTCAACAGGATCTTCGGAAGTCATTTGATTCCCTTCCTCTTCATGTGGAACTGAGCTTTCCAACCTGCTGAAATGCAAGTCCTTTCTGGTGACCTTTTGCACCAAGGTGACGACGGACGCCAGCCTCTCCGGCTGGGATGCAGTCCTGGGTTGCTTGAGCGCTCAGGTTCGGTGGCGGAGGAGTCTCTCCTTCTGATCAACATTTTGGAGCTTCAGGCGATATTTCATGCCATGAGACATTGGACATCTCAGCTAGAAGACTGTCCGGTCAGAGTGGAGTCCAACAATGCCACGGCCGTGGCTTACATCAACAAGCAAGGCGGAACAAGAAGTCTCGCTGCTTGGTTAGAGGTCAAGGCTATTTTGTCCTGGGCAGAAGATCATGTACCTGCTATATACGCAGTGCACATTCCAGGCGTAGACAATGTCATGGCGGACTTCCTCAGTTGACACACAGTGGACAGTGGAGAGTGGGAGAGTCCTCAGGTGTTTCAACTCATTGTTCAGCGATGCAGTCCCCTTTACAATGACCTGATGGCGACTAGGCACAACAGGAATGTTCCAGTGTTTTGCTCTCGGTGGCAAGACCCTCTGGGTCTAGCGGTGGATGCTATGTCCATTGCTTGTACCGTTCCTCTGGCTTACATCTTTCCTCCCATTCCCATTTTGGCACAGGGTATTATGGAAATGACGACTAGAACGTTGCCCAGTCATTCTGATTACTCCATATTGGCCTTGCCAATTTTTGTTTCCGGAGCTTGTGGATCTGTCAGTGGTGGAGCCCGTTCGTCTCCCCGACCATCCGGACTTTCTTCTACAGGGTTACCTGTGGAAGGAGTATGTGCATCGGCTAGCTTTCACGGCTTGGAAATTGAATCCTCAATATTGAAGAAGAAGGGCTTTTGTTCTCGTGTGGTGGCTACAATGCTCAGTGCCCGCAAGCCTGTTTCTTCCAAGATCTACCATCGTGTCTGGTCGACCTTTCTGTCCTGGTGCGCTGACAGGGACCTGTCTCAGGATTTTGATCTACCTATGGTCCTGGCTTTTTTGCAGAACGGTGTGGATAAGGGCCTCAGTTTGAGTCCCCTTAAGGTTTAGACTTCTGCTTTCTCTGTTTTCTTTGAGAGGTGCACTGCCATCCTTCCTGATGTCAAGATTTTCTTCAAGGGCGTTGCTCATACTTATCCTGTTTTCAAGTCTCCCACTCTTAATTTGGTTTTGGGCGTCCTTCAGCGCCCTCCCTTTGAGTCTTTGGCTACTATTTATCATGGTGCCCGTGCTCCCTGTGTTGCTTTCTGTCAGTTTTTGCTATACTATACCCCCATTGGTTGATCTACATTTGGCCCGCCCAGTATGGCCTTTATATACTGGGCTCTGGCACCTATCCGGTGCCCTTTCATGGTGTTCCTATACCAGTGCCTTCTTGAGTTTCGTGGATTCCAGTGTCCCGACTTGGCCTGTCTGACTACTCTGCTTCTTGTCTGGCTGACTTTCCTGCTCCGTGATCTGACCCGGCTTGTCTGATGTTCCTGCTCCGTGATTCGACCTGGCTTGTCTGATGTTCCTGCTCCATGATCCGACCCAGCTTTCCTGTTCCAGTGTTCGTTGTCGCTTGGGCGACATTCTGACTTCCACTGTTCCTGGGGCCTGTATCCAGTACTGCTCCAGCAGTGTGCCATTGGCTGTGTCCTCCACTAACTCTTGCAGAGCCTCCGTGTTGCATCTGTTACTGCTATGGCAGTGTGCCATTGGCTGAGTCCTCCATTAACTCTTGCAGAGCCTTCGTGCAGCATCCGATACTGCTACGGCAGTGTGCCATTGGCTGAGCCCTCCGTTAAGCTCTTGCAGAGTCTCAGTGTTGCCTCCATTACTGCTAAGGCAGTTTGCTACTTGCTGAGTCCTCCGTTAAAGCTCTTGCTGAGCATCTGTGTTGCCTCCGTGATACTGCTACAGCAGTGTGTCGTAGTCTCAGTTACTGCTCTGGTCTCCATTATTGCACTGCTGCCTCCTATGTGCGGTATTCTAATATACTGGGCTTTACAGAGAGAACTCTCCACAGACTTCTCGGCACAGAGACTAATTACACCTATTGGAGAACTTTAACCCATGCTGAACTGACGCTCTGGGTATTTACCCTTTTCCTGCCTGACCTGTGTCAGTATAAAACCACTCTGTACTTTCTGTTATACTGGACCTGTGTAGGCAAACGCACAAATAACCTGTCTTGCGTCTGTATTATTCTGCTGTAGTACTACAGGGCCTGTGAAGGTTATTTTATTATTTATGATTTCAATAAAACTGTGTCTGAGTGTTGAACAAACCGTTACAGTATGAAAGGGCCCTGACCTCAGACAATAAAGGTGAGGGAAATTCACAGAACATCCACTGGAGGATGGATGTACACGAGCAGCGTTTGGACCAGTTAGCACTGGCCATTCAGACCTTACTTGAGCATACGGTGCACCTCAATAAACCAATTCAGAATCCGGTGGTCTCCCCAGTTTTGACACCGGAGAGTCAATCCTTGACTACTGTTGCCTCAGCTAAAGGGCTAACGGCATCTGGCCCACTACCACTCAGATACGATGGCGAACCCACCTTGTGCAGAGGGTTTATTAAACCCCTCATGCCTTCCCTAATGACCGTAGTGTCATGGTTTGTTAAGACTCTCAGACGTAAGGTTAGGTAAAAACACAACTTTATTGAAAAGTTTAAGACAATCCCAAAGGGTATTATACACATACAGACAAGACATAGAACAGGCGAATGTCCATAACTGTAGCAATACAGGTTCTACCGGCCTTGCCAATATACCGGGCAAGGCAACCTGGATGAATACCAATAGGTGGCTCTACCGGCCCTGCCAAATACCGGGCAAGGCAGCCTAACGGAAACCGAAGAATAGGCTCTACCGGCCTTACCAATATACCGGGCAAGGCAGCCTGATAGAATAGATGTAGTTGGCTCTACCGGCCTTGCCAATACCGGGTAAGGCAACCTTGTGATGGAATAATAGGAGGTTCTACCGGCCTTACCAAATATACCGGGCAAGGCAGCCAGACGGAATACCAAGGTAGTGGGCTCTACCGGCCTTGCCAGTACCGGGTAAGGCAACCTTGAGATGGAATAATAAAAGGTTCTACCGGCCTTACCAATATACCGGGCAAGGCAGCCCAAAAGGAGGGTGACAACCACAATGACCTCAGGGACTGTCAGATGGACAATAGACAGTAGTGACGAATATAAAGACTACCAGGTCAGTGGTTTCACTAGAGTCTGACACTCAGTATCTGTGTACATCAGAATGGTAGCTGTCTAGGACTGGACAGCGCACTGAGAAGCCTCGAGTGCAAGAGCAAGAGACAAGGAGTAAACCAGTGCCCTTACGTAGGGAAACATCAAGCATAATATTGAGCAGATCCACAGTTCATGGAGCAAACCAACGCCCGCGCGTTGGTAACCAACAGATGATAATGTAGCGCTAGGTAGCGGAGCAAACCAGCGACCGCACGCTGGAGGGAGCAAGCTCGAATAGGCAAGCCATAGGTCAAGGAACAAACCAGTGTCCACACACTGGTACCAACAGGCTGATAAGTAAAGCCGCAAGGCTAATGGAGCGAACCAGCGTCCGCACGCTGGGACCAACAGGCAGTCAAATGTAGCCGCAAGGCTATTGGAGCA
Organism: Rhinophrynus dorsalis; assembly: GCA_037306005.1. Lineage (NCBI taxonomy): Eukaryota > Metazoa > Chordata > Amphibia > Anura > Rhinophrynidae > Rhinophrynus > Rhinophrynus dorsalis. Next base: position 133,395,098 of record CM074728.1, read on the forward strand.
AACCAGCGTCCGCACACTGAGAACCAACAGATAGCGTATAGGCCGCAAGGCCAAGGAGCGAACCGGTGTCCGCATGCTGGGACCAACAAGCTATAAATGTAGCCGCAAGGCTAATGGAGCGAACCAGCGTCCGCACGCTGGGACCAACAAACTGAAAATGTAGCCGCAAGGCTAATGGAGCGAACCAGCGTCCGCACGCTGGGACCAACAAGCTGTAAATGTAGCCGCAAGGCTAATGGAGCGAACCAGCGTCCGCACGCTGGGACCAACAAGCTGTAAATGTAGTCGCAAGGCTAATGGAGCGAACCAGCGTCCGCACGCTGGGAACCAACAAGCTGTAAATGTAGCCGCAAGGCTAGTGGAGCAAACCAGCGTCCGCATGCTGGGAACCAGTAGGATAGTGACCGTCGCCGAGGCGACTGATGACAATGTTGCCACGGCTTGCAGGAACTGGAAGCAGGGAACGAACAGGAACCAGCAGGGATGGGCAACCGGATCAGGAACGGCAGGAGAAGACTGGCAGCAGGAACAGCAACCTCTCACGATGACAACCGGAACTGGACTGGAACTGACACAGCAGGCAGGAACTCAGGAACAGGACGACTCAGCAGCTCAGGAACACAGCAACATGCCCAAATAACAACAGTAGCAAGGAGAAAGAGGCTGCTGTCAGAGACAACACAAAAGGGTAACCAGAGGGTGCCCAGACTGAGTTTAAAACGGCTATGTGAGGTGGGCTGAAGGCAGACAGCCAATGGGAGACCCCTACAGGTAATAGACACATGAATGCAGCAATCACGGGCACCGTGATACATAGTAAGGTCGGGTATTGACGGCAGAGCCTTGGCATGGGCCAATCCACTGTGGGAAAATGCTAAACCTTGCACCAGAGACTTCAGGGAATTTGTACAAATGTTTCGGAGAGTATTTGAAGTTCCTGGTAGATCCGCCTCTGCTGCCAAACGATTGATGGAGATACGACAGGGCAATCGCACTGTGGGCGATTATGCCATAGAATTCCGTACATTGGCAGCAGAGGTAGGGTGGAATAACAAGGCGTTGGTGGCAGCCTTTGCTCAAGGACTTGCTGACCACATTAAAGATGAAACAGCTGCGAGTGAAGTACCCAGTGATCTGGACGAGTACATTGATTATGTCATCCTAATTGACTCCCGTATTCGTGAGAGACGTATGGCTAAAGGCCATAGGTCATGGCCTATGGCCTTTTTTTGAACCCACCCATGCCTCCCTCGCCTCCCATGCCTCCTGATCATTTACATGAGTCCAGTGAACTAATGCAACTCGGGTTCACCAAACTTACTAAGGAGGAACGGGCACAACTCAGGAGGCAGGGCCTATGTTTATACTGTGGCAAAGCTGGGCACCTATTACGTACCTGTCCTGTACGTCCGGGAAACAAACGCACCTAGGGTACCTTGGGGGACAGGCCGTAGGTGGTGTTCAGCAGTCCTTAGATCCAAGTACACAGAAACCCACTATCCAGATGGTATTTTCATGGGCAGAACAGCCAGTTGAGGTTCTGGCCCTGGTGGATTCTGGCGCAGCCAGTTACTTCATGGATAATTCATTTGCTGCGTTTCATAAGATTCCGTTGGTCAAGAGGGAATCTCCCTTAGCCATTGAAGCTATTGATGGCAGACCGTTAGAACCAGCTCAGATAACTATGGAAACTATTCCTATTTCTATGACTATTGGCGCCCTCCACAAGAAGGAACAACGATTTCAGATAATCCATTCTCCTCATCTTGCAGTCATTCTGGGGTTCCCAAGGCTACATTTACACAATCCCCAGTTTGATTGGCAGAAGTGTGAGATTACGTCTTGGTCTAAGTATTGCATGGAGCATTGTGTGTCGCACCCAGTTAAGATTTTATGTACCTCTCCCTCCGTGCCAGCTGAATACCGCAAATTCAGTGAAGTGTTCAGTAAGGGAGAGGCTAGTGCATTGCACCAGCACCGTGCATACGGTTGCGCTATTGATTTGCCTCCGGGCACTGTGCCTCCCAGGGGTCGCACGTACCCACTGTCATGCGAGGAGAATAGGGCCATGGAGGATTACATTGGTGATGCCCTTAAAAGAGGGATTATACGCAAGTCTACCTCTCCTGCTGGTGCTGGCTTCTTTTTCGTGAAAAAGAAGAATGGCAAGTTAAAGCCTTGCATTGACTACCGCGGATTAAATAAACTCATGTCCAAGAATGCCTACCCCATACCACTCATTACGGAATTATTTGACAGGTTAAAAAGGTCTTCCATTTTTACAAAACTAGATCTACGGGCCGCCTATAACCTGATCAGAATAAAAGCTGGGGATGAGTGGAAAACGGCATTTAATACCAGATCGGGGCATTATGAATACCTAGTTATGCCATTTGGTCTCTGTAACGCACCCGCTGTATTTCAAGAATTTATTAACAATATCCTTAGTGATATGCATCAGTCCTGTGTAGTAGTCTACCTTGATGACATACTCATACACTCGGCCAATCTGTCCCAACATATCAAGGATGTGTCCGAGGTCCTGCTTCTTTTACATAAGAATAAACTATTCTGTAAATTGGAAAAGTGCGAGTTTCACAAGTCCAAAGTGCCTTTCTTGGGTTTCGTGATCTCTAATGATGGTATTGCCATGGGCCAGGAGAAACTCGCAGCTGTGTTACAATGACCACGACCCAAGGTGTTAAAAACGATTCAGCGCTTTCTTGGCTTTGCCAGTTATTACAGGAAGTTTATCCAGAACTTCTCCACGATTGTTAAACCTCTGTCTGATCTTACGCACAAGGGTGCTAATCCATCCCAATGGTCTGATGCAGCTGAGTACGCTTTTGAGACATTAAAATCTACATTCGCATCTGCTCCTGTACTGTCCCACCCCAACCCTGCCCTGCCATTCACATTGGAGGTTGATGCCTCTGAAATAGGGGTAGGGGCAGTACTGTCTCAGCACCCAGTTGCGGGGGATACCTTCAGACCATGTGGGTTCTTTTCAAAGAAACTATCTAGTGCCCAAAGTCACTATGAGATTGGTGACAGAGAACTCCTGGCTATCATTCTCGCCTTAAAAGAATGGCATCACCTGCTGGAGGGTACCAGAACTCCCGTATTAATTTTAACTGACCACAAGAATCTGACCTATCTCTCAGAAGCAAAAAGATTGTCCTCTCATCAGGCCAGATGGGCACTGTTTCTATCTCGTTTTAACTTTGTAGTATCCTATCTGCCGTGCTCTAAAAACGTTAGGGCTGATGCCCTGTCTAGACTATTTGGGCCAGAGATGGAGAAGGATGAGACCCCCGTACCCATCATTCAGCCTGATCGCATCCTGGCTACACTACATACTAGTATCACTTCGCCACTGGGGGAAGAGATTTTGGCTACCCAGGCTACGGCACCCCCAGAAACCCCAGTGTGCAAGTGTTTTTTTGGATGAGCCATTTTGTACCCGATTGCTTGAGACATATCAGTCTTCTAAGGCTGCTGGGCACATTGGAAGGGATCAATTAATATGGTCTCTCTCACAGGTATTTTGGTGGCCCTCCCTTCGAGCCGATTGCTCCACATTTACTGCAGCCTGTACCACCTGTGCTCATGCCAAAACCCCTAGACACCTCCCAGTGGGCTTACTCCAACCTGTACCTAATAGCGAACGCCCTTGGTCTCACATATCCATTGATTTCCTGGGAGAGCTGCCAGTGTCTAGGGGTTACTCATTTATTCTGATGGTGGTTGACAAATTTTCTAAAATGGCTCATTTCGTATCCCTGTCTGGCTCCCTTCAGCCCAGGAGCTGGCAGTGGTTTTTGCGAGAGAAGTGTTCTGGTTGCATGGTGTTCCTAGAGTTTTGGTGTCCGACCATGGGAGCCAATTCGTGTCCAGATTCTGGAGGGCATTCTGTGGCCAGATGGGCATTCAACTGTCCTTTTCCTCCACCTACCATCCCCAGACCAATGGAGCCGCTGAGCGTGCCAATCAGGGACTGGAGCAGTTCCTGTGCTGTTTTGTTACCGATCATCATGATAATTGGGCAGACCTGTTGCCTTAGGCAGAGTTCGCCAGGAACTGTGCAGTTAATTCATCGTCCGGGAGCTCCCCATTTCATCAATTACGGATTCCAGCCATGCTTGCTCCCGAACTCATTCCAGTCGCAACAGATTCCAGCTCTGGACGAGCATATCGAGCAACACCGCTCCACCTCGGCACAGGTTCAGAGGGCCCTCAGTCAGTCATTCCAGCGTCATCAGCGCCATGCTAACCGTAGATGGCTAACAGCGGTCTCCTTTCAGGTTGGGGACAGGGTATGGCTCTCCTCCAGAAATCTTAATTTGCAAGTTCCGTCCAACAAGTTGGGTCCCCGGTTCATTGGTACCTTCAGGGTGATCCGTAAAGTTAATCCTGTCTTATATGCTTTGGAACTCCCGGCATCTATGTGCATACATAATGTGTTCCATGTGTCCCTGTTAAAACCTCTGGTATGCAAACGCTACACTACCACTCCGGTGGTTCCTGGTCCTGTGGATGTTCAAGGCTAAGACGAGTACGAAGTCCAAAGCATAATTGATTCACGGAGGTTTAGAGGAAAATTGCAATATTTGGTCCATTGGAAGGGCTATGGCCCTGAAGAGTGTTCGTGGGTTGATCAGAAGGACATTCATGCTCCTAGATTATTGTGCAATTTTCACTCTAAATATCCCCAGAAACCAGGTCCCTCTTCCCGGAGAGGGGGTCTTTGAGAAGGGGGTACTATCACGGTACCCGTGCTCCCTGTGTTGCTTTCTGTCAGTTTTTGATATTCTATACTCCCATTGGTTGATCTACGTTTGGCCCGCCCAGTATGGCCTTTATATACTGGGCTCTGGCACCTATCCAGTGCCCTTTCGTGGTGTTCCTGTACCAGTGCCTTCTTGAGCTTCGTGGATTCCAGTGTACTGACTTGGCCTGTCTGACTACTCTGCTTCTTGTCTCCTGCTCCGTGATTTGACCCGGCCTGGCTGACGTTCCTGCTCTGTGATCTGACCCAGCTTGGCTGACGTTCCTGCTCCAGTGTGTCTTAGTCTCAGTTACTGCTCTGGTCTCCATTATTGCACTGCTGCCTCCTACTTGCGGTATTCTAATATACTGGGCGTTACAGAGAGAACTCTCTACAGACTTATCGGCACAGAGACTGATTACACCTATTGGAGAACTTTAACCAATGCTGAACTGACGCTCTGGGTATTTATCCTTTTCCTGCCTGACCTGTGTCAGTATAAAACCACTCTTTACTTTCTGTTATACTGGTCCTGTGTAGGCAAACGCACAAATAACCTGTCTTGTGTCTGTATTATTCTGCTGTAGTACTACAGGGCCTATGAAGGTTATTTTATTATTTATGATTTCAATAAAACTGTGTTTTATCCTAAACCACTGTGTCTGAGTGTTGAACAAACCGTTACACTATTCCTCTACATCTGTTGACGTGGAAAATGGATTTTCTCCTGGCGATTGTGTCAGTTCGCTGTGTCGTGGAGATACATGCTCTGTCCTGTAAACCACCTTATTTGGTGTTTCACAAGGACAATATCATGGTGCCTGTGATTGCTGCAATCCAGTGTCTATCACCTGTAGGGGGCTCCCATTGGCTGTCTGCCTTCAGCCCGCCTCACATTGCCTTTTTAAACTCAGTCTGGGCACCCTTTGGTTGCCCTTTCGTGGTGTCTCTGACAGCATCCAGTTTCACCTTGCTACAGTAGCTGATCAGGCCTGTTGCTGTGTTCCTGAGTTCCTGAGTCGACCTGTTCCTGAGTTCCTGCCTGCTATGTCAGTTCCAGTCCGGTTCCGGTTGTATTCGTCAGTAGCTGATGTTCCTGCTGCCAGTCTTCATTGTCGTACTTGATCCAGTTGATCTTCTCTGCTGGTTCCTGTTGTTTCCTACTTCCAGTTCCTGCATCTGTGGCGACATTGTTCCTCGCTTGCTTCGGTGACATTCCTCCTGTTGGTTCCCAGCGTGTGGACGCTGGTTCGCTCCACTAGCCTTGCGGCTACATCTAACACCTGTTGGTCCCAGCGTGCGGACGCTGGTTTGCTCCACTGGCCTTGTGGCTACACTTAACACCTGTTGGTCCCAGCGTGCGGACACTTGTTTGCTCTATTAAGCCTTGCGGCTACTCTCACTACTTGTTGGTCCCAGCGTGTGGACGCTGGTTTGCTCCATTAAGCCTTGAGGCTACTCTTACACCTGTTGGTCCCAGCGTGCAGGCGCTGGTTTGCTCCTTGGCCTTACGACCTTATATACTACATTGCTGGTTCCCAGAGTGCGGACGCTGGTTTGCTCCACTGGCCTTGCGGCTACTCCTTGCTGCCTGTTGGTTCCAGCGTGCGGACGCTGGTTTGCTCCACTAAGCCTTGTGGCTCACTTCACTGCCTGTTGGTTCCAGCGTGCGGGCGCTGGTTTACTCCTTGGCCTGAAGGCCTATACATCGTACTATTGTTCCCAGCGTGCGGACGCTGGTAAGCTCCACTAAGCCTTTCAGCTACACTTCACAGCCTGTTGGTTCCAGCGCGCGGGTGCTGGTTTACTCCTTGGTCTTACAGCCATATTACAGTACTGTTGGTCCCAGCGTGCGGACGCTGGTTAGCTCCTTTAGCCCAGTAGCTGTACTTTACTAGTCTGTTGGCCCCAGCGTGCGGACGCTGGTTTGCTCCACTGCCTTGTGGCGACATTTCTCTGTTTGTTGGTTACCAACGAGCGGGCGTTGGTTCGCTCCATGACCTGTGGTTTTACTCAAGATCTTGCTTGATGTTTCCCAACGTAAGGGCGCTGGTTTACTCCCGGTCTCTACACTCATGTACCAGAGTGCGCTGTCCAGTCCTAGACAGCTATGATTCCTACAGTACACGGGTACTAGAGTTTCAGACTACAGTGAAACCACTTGACCTGGTAGCCGCTATCGTTTCTCCTATACTGTCATTGCCATCTGACAGTCACTAAGGTCATTGTGGTGGTCACCTTCCCTTTGGGCTGCCTTGCCCAGTATATTGGTAAGGCCTGTAGAACCGTTCACTGTTCCATCTTAAGGTTGCCTTACCCAGTATTGGCAGGGCCGGTAGAGCCTACTACATTGGTATTCCATCAGGCTGCCTTGCCCGGTATATAGGTAAGGCCGGTAGAACCGTTTACTATTCCATCTTAAGGTTGCCTTACCCGGTATTGGCAAGGCCGGTAGAGCCTACTACTCTGGTATTCTGTTAGGCTGCCCTGCCCGGTATATTGGCAGGGCCGGTAGAGCCACCTGTTCCAGACTCGACCAGGTTGCCTTGCCCGGTATATTGGCAAGGCCGGTAGAACCTGTATTGCTATTGTCATTATCGTCTACCTATTCTATGTATTGTTTGTATGATGCCTGAGGAAGAGACCTAAGGTCTTGAAAGCTTGCATTTAAATCTGCTTAGTTAGCCAATAAAAGGTATCAAAAACTATATTTGCCTCCTGTATAAAACCCTATGAGATTATCTTAAACTTTTCAATAAAGTTGTGTTTTTACCTAACCTTACGTCTGAGAGTCTTAACAAACCATGACAGACAAGGCGGTGCTTCGCTCTTCTAAGGAGTTTCTACCGAAAGTGGTCTTTGAGTTCCACATCAATCAGGAGATTGTGGTGCCCTCTTTCTGCACTGACCCCACTTCTGACAAGGAGAGGGATCTCCACTTGTTAGACATGGTGCATTGTCTCAAGTTTTATGTGCATCGCACTAAGTCTATCAGGCAATCTAAGAGGCAAATATAGTTTTTGATACCGTTTATTGGCTAACTAAGCAGATTTAAATGCAAACTTTTAAGACCTTAGGTCTCTTCCTCAGGCATGTTATACAGATAAATATGAAAACATCTCTCTTAAATACAAGTACACATCACATTGTTTAGCATGGAAATCAGATAAGAGAATGCAGTCCAGATCCAGATACTTTGATCAGTCAATGGTAAATTGCACTCTTCCTCTGAGGCTTTAGAGGTATTTACGATGATCTTGGGTCTGTTGGAAAGGTCAATCAACTAAATTGTATTTTGATAAGAATTCTTTATCTCTATTTAAACCACTATAAATTGCATTAAATTTGATCATTAATTTTACCTCCCATACCTTTCTGTCCCTCTGAGTGCGGAACAGTCCCATCAATACAGTTAACTTAATATCCTTGACACTGTGCCCATTTTGACAAAAATGTTCTCCCACTGGTGTCTCTGTCTTTTTGTTATTAACACTGGATCTGTGGGAATTAAATCTCCTATGTAGTGCTTGTCCAGTTTCTCCCACATACAGAGCTGTTGGGCATTTTGTACACATGATAAGGTATATTACATTGGATGATTTATAGGTGAAGGTACCATTGATCTTATGGTGTAACTGGGTGATTGTTGCGCTACAAAGAACAACATAAGGGAAACCAGGTGCCACTGGTGGTCTCTTACCACCCCCAGGTTGAAGTGCGAAGCAAAATATCAAGAGAACTTCAAAAAAAATTACATACGGATGAAAGACTTAAGAACATATTCCCACAGCCTCCCGTACTCTCCTTCAGACAGCCTCCCAATTTGAAACAACTGATGGTGAGGAGTGCCCTGAATAAAAATACAAAAAATGGCACATCTCCCTGCCTACAAAAGAGGTGTGAAATCTGTGCACACATTTACACCATGGACAACATACCAATTCCAAACACCCAGTTACACTATAAGATCAATGGTACCTTCACCCCCTGCATACACTTTGAGAATTGTTCCTGCCTACTAAGGGGCGGATCACCTCCCAGAGTTACCAGTAACCTATATGGACTAAGAGAAAAGGATTTTAACAGATAAGACTAAAATCCTCTTATTTGCTGCTGGAGTAGTAAAGAAGGATTTGAATGCATAATACTCGCCTCTGTGTCTTTAATAAAATCCTGACTTTCCTTCACGAAGTTAGGAAAATCCATGAATTGTATCAGTACATTTCTCATAAGGAGATAGAAGTGTCCCGCAGTTGAGAAGGGATTGTATTATTTAATCACCGTAAAGAGACAGAAGTGTCCCTCGTTAGTAAGTTGAATTGTATTAGTACATCCCTTAAAGGGACAATAGTGACCTTCAGTAGTGAGTGTAATTGTATTAGTAGGTCCACCTAGCCTAGACGCAGAAGTTGTCCTGAGTGGAATTGTGTTTGTTCTTCCCCCATTAAGGGCCAGAAAATGTCCTTGATAGTGATTAGAATTGTATTAGTGCATCTCTCATAAATACACATAATTGACCCTCAGTAGTGAGTGCAATTGTATTAATAAATCCAATGAAAAAATAAACAGAAGTGGACATTAGCAGCTAATGGAATTGTTTTAGTATATCCCATTAAATAGACAAGAAGTACCCCTCAGTAATGAGTTGGATTGTATTACTACATCCCATTAAAAAGACAGAAGTAGCCTTCGGTAGAACTATATTAATATGTCCCTCCTAAATAGACAGTGTCTGTCTTTAGTGAGTGGAATTTTATTAGTACACTCCTCTTAAATCAATAGTGGTGGCCTTCAGTAGCGAGCAACATTTTATCAGTATCCCCCACCACCCCACACACACATAGTGTAATAAGTCTCATAGCCGATGAGTGTATTAGTAACACCACCTGAAACAAAAGTGTCCCCCGCTGGCAATATGAAATATTAGGACATATGTTACATTAAAAGAGTGTGGTATTAGCCTGCCTGAGAGTCATTAGAGTCCTGATAGAAAATGTCTATGTTTTGTGGTGTTGAGCTGGTTTTGAGTGTCTTTCGTTATATCAAATTTCATTCTCGGTGTGACACTCACTTCCTCGTTAAGTGTCGGTATTCCTTCTTGTCTTAATAGACAGTCTGTATTGTCTACTAGACCTGAATTACCTGCTTTTTGTTTCCACTTTACATACCTCAAGGAGGCTCAGGACAGAAGTAGTTCCTGTTAGTTAGAATCCAGCTCAGATAGGATCAGGCAGAGTTATTCCTTGTTTGATTAGGTTACAACAGGTCACACTGGGTGATTTTTGTTTTGTGTAAAATATGCCAATTTCTTATTTGTGATTGAAAAAGCTAGTAGACCATTTAATAATGAATCTTATCTATGTATGGTTTGTCATACACACCCTCCATAGTACATTATTTTGATTATGACAGTTACAAGACAAACTGCATGGGCAGTTGTATAATAATACATCTTTAAATTAGGCATTGCAAGAGCCATTGCTAGTCCCTACAAACCCTGTATAACTTTTATGAAAGGGGACTGTTTAGGTTCACTTACAACTTAAAAATAGGTTATGTGCTAGAGGAAATTCACTTTCAACTTTTAAATGCATAGTTTTTTACACAAGGGCAGTAAGGGCGTGTAGCTTCTCTCAGTACACAAATATTGGTTACCTTTTTTGCTGAGACAAATATAGATAATTCTGATATTAAAAAGTAATGCACGCAATGTACACAATGAGAGCGCCTATGGGAGATAGCGTAGTCTCTCAACAGTCACTTTGTCTTTTCTTAAGGTTAGTAGTCAATGGATGTATGTTATGTATGAAAATGATGATGAACATAATCCACTCCATGTTCCACTAAATGAGCCAACATAAGCACTATTCACATGATAGATGTAATCACAATAAGTCACCCTTAGCTGTCCTAGTGTCAAAGCTGTACTGTAAGATCCTCCATCTCATTCACCAAGGATGCTGATGCCTCGATTAACATCCTATCTGCAATGAAACCCAATGTCATAATTATCTAAGTCTGAAAAATAGGAGCAGAACAACAGGGACAAATCTAAAAGTGTTTTTTATTCAAGACTTCCCTACTGAAAAAGTATTGCACTTACAAGATTAAAAACGTATACATGCATATTTAAAATTCCCAGAGGATTTCCTCTGGGAATATTCAATATTTCTGGATAAATTTTTAATCTGGTAAATGTAATACTTTTTCAGTAGGGAAGTATTGAATAAAACACCACTTTTAGATGTGTCCCTGTTGTTCTGCTCCTATTTTTCAGACTTAGATAATTATGACATTGGGTTTCATTGCAGATAGGATGTTAATCGAGGCATCAGCATCCTATCTGCAATTATGGGGGAAACATTGCTTACATTTTTTTGTGTGTGTTTTTAAATTTTCCTTCCTTTGTATCAGTGAAACAAGGTTGATATTATAAAGGTTAAACTTGACAGACACCCATTTTTTCAACCACCTCAACTGTATTACTGTGGAAGCCCTATCCCTGGTTTAGTGACCAGTACATTTACAGATTCATGCATATGCATTACATTATTTGTACAATAGGTTATCTTTTTCTATGCAAATTGTACTCAGTCTAACAAAAATTACTTAAACATTTGAGGAAATTTAAAAGGTTAAAAAATAAGCTGACATCCCAGTTCTCATTGAAGTAGTCAAAAGTATGTCAGAACCGTCCGATTGTGTGGGTTTATAGATTGGATGAGTTATCTGTGCTTCTATGTTTGGAGAGAATGATTTGAGGAGTGCTGCCGGAGGTGTATATGATTTAATCTCCCAATCTGGAGAAAGCTGATTGACAGCATAATCTTTTGTGAGTATAACTAACTGTGGGTGTTTTTGGTGGTGGTTGAAGCATTGAGAATTCAACAAAGGGGGCACCTCTTGTCTCTCTTCTTTTTTATTATTGTGAAACGTATGTAAATGCCTGTTATAGATCTGAGAACTCTGCAGCCCCATCAGTTTTTTGCATTATGCTATGTGTTATATGGCCAACCAAGTAAAACCTCTCTCTCATAATATGATCTTACTGCTCTGGTGCACAATCCTACTAAGGTGCACAATCGTACTAGAGATATGCAAGCTACAAAAGAGGCAGTGCCAGTGGGACTTTTAGATGACGCAACAAAGCAATCCTTTTATTCACCCTTTCTGTCCTGATTTGGAACTTTTTCAAGACCATCTTGAAAAAGGTCCAAATCAGGATCGAATCTTTGACAAAATAGAATTGCTTTGTTGCTTAATTTAAAAGTCCCATAAATATATACATGCATGTACACACACACACATACACACACACACACACACACACACACCCTATAATAAAACAAAAGGTCATGTGACACAAATTCAGCGGCCCTGGCACACAACCAGTGGCGGCAGTAAGTAGGAGTTATTCAAATCTCCACTATACTGACTGTCCCATTGGTCCAACTATGGGATGTGAGTTTGACTGGAGTGGACAGGGGCCATAGCCTCCTTGCCACTCTTGTAAAAATCTCTTCAAGGGTATGCAGGTGCTACAATGAACACAGGCACACACACACACGCACACACACACTAAACATACTCTCAACATACATACACACACAGATTCAATGCACACACATATGGATCGCAAACAATACATGAAACACGTAATGCATACACACACGATGTACACAGTACTCACAGACTTAACATACACAGTACGCAAAACTCTATATGCAACACGCTAGACACTCATGCTACATGCTCATAGTTATAGTACATGCACCTCAGTATAACAATTACACACAGTGTATGTATCTCAGTCTAGTTTAACAGTTACACAGTGTATGTATCTCAGTCTAGTATAACAGTTACACACATTGTATGTACCTCAGTCTAGTCTATCATTTACGGTATATGCACCACAGTGCAGTATAACACACACATTGTATGTACCTCAGTCTAGTATATAATTTATGGTACATGCACCACATTGTAGTACAGCGGTTCTCAACCTGTGTGTCGCGACCCCGTCGGGGGTCTAATGACAATTTGCCAGGGGTTGCCGAAAGGGTACACCTTAGTAAAGCTCCAACATGTAAGTGACTGGTGGTCTTGCTCTCAAATGATTTGACAGTGACTGAGGCAGGCAGTCACTGTGAGCCACAGACAGCAGTGCAGGAAACCTGGAGAGACGGAGCTCACTCACTGACTCACATGATGACATCAGGCGCGCGCGCACACACGCACCGCAGCCAGAAGATGCAGAGAGAGCAGCGTGAGCGGGAGCAGAGACAGAATGACGCAAGTGAATGAGTGAGTCTGGCAATGATGCTGGGAATCGGGACGGGTTGTTGTATATGCTGTACTGTACTGGACAGGCAATGAGGAGATGATGGGGCAAGTTGGAGCTGATGGGTGGCAATATGGAGCTGATGGGGGCAAGTTGGAGCTGATGGTGGCAAGTTGGAGCAGATCAGGGCAGGTTGGAGCTGATGGGGGCAAGATGGAGCAGATCAAGGCAAGCTGGAGCTGATCAGGGCAAGTTGGAGCTGATGGGGGGCAATGTGGAGCTGATGGGGCAATATGGAGCTGATGGGGGCAAGTTGGAGCTGATGGTGGCAAGTTGGAACAGATCAGGGCAAGTTGGAGCTGATGGAGGCAAGATGGAGCAGATCATTGCAAGTTGGAGCTGATCATGGCAAGTTGGAGCTGATGGGGGGCAGTGTGGAGCTGATGGGGCAATATGGAGCTGATGGGGGGCAATGTGGAGATGAGGGGGCAAGTTGGAGCTGATGGGGCAATATGGAGCTGATGGGTGTAAGTTGGAGCTGATGGTGGCAAGTTGGAGCAGATCAGGGCAAGTTGGAGCTGATCAGGGCAAGTTGGAGCTGATGGGGCAATATGGAGCTGATGGGGGCAAGTTGGAGCAGATCAGGGCAAGTTGGAGCAGATCAGGGCAAGTTGGAGCTGATGGGGGCTAGATGGAGCAGATCAAGGCAAGCTGGAGCTGATCAGGGCAAGTTGGAGCTGATGGGGGGCAATGTGGAGCTGATGGGGCAATATGGAGCTGATGGGGGCAAGTTGGAGCTGATGGTGGCAAGTTGGAGCAGATCAGGGCAAGTTGGAGCTGATGGGGGCAAGATGAAGCAGATCAGGGCAAGTTGGAGCTGATCAGGGCAAGTTGGAGCTGATGGGGGGCAATGTGGAGCTGATGGGGCAATATGGAGCTGATGGGGGGCAATGTGGAGATGAGGGGGCAAGTTGGAGCTGATGGGGCAATATGGAGCTGATGGGGGTAAGTTGGAGCTGATGGTGGCAAGTTGGAGCAGATCAGGGCAAGTTGGAGCTGATGGGGCAATATGGAGCTGATGGGGGCAAGTTGGAACTGATGGGGGGCAATGTGAGGGCAATATGGAGCTGATGGGGCAATGTGGAGCTGATGGGGCAATGTGGATATGAGGGGGCAACTTGGAGCTGATGGGGGCAAGTTGGAAATGATGGGGGCAATGTGAGGGCAATATGGAGATCAGGGGGGAAGCTGGAGCTGAAGGGGCAACATGGAGCTGATTGGGGCAAGTTGGAGCTGATGGGGGCAATGTGAGGGCAATATGGAGCTGATCAGGGCAAGTTGGAGCTGATCAGGACAAGTTGGAGCTGATGGGGGGCAATGTGAGGATAATATGGAGATGATGGGGGCAACGTGGAGCTGATGGGGGGAAATGTGAGGGCAATGTGGAGATGATAGGGGGGCAACTTGATTGCATGCATGCAACAGTAATAGAGACAAAGCACATGAAACAGACATACACACAGACACAGAAACTACCACACACATGCACTGGCATACATAGAGTGAGATAGACACACTCATACATGCAGTGACACACACACACATGCACTGACATACATAGAGTGAGATAGAGACACTCATACATGCAGTGATACACACACATGTATAGAGAGAGACAATCTTGACTTGATCCCTGCCTAAAACCATTAGAAATAGTTTTTTTGTAACATAACAGTAGCAAAATTACAGCGATGAAGGAGCAACTAAAATAATTTTACTGTCAGGGGTCCCCGCGACTTGGGAAATTTTATTAAAGGGTCGCGGCGCTAGAAAGGTTGAGAACCACTGGTGTATAACACACACATTGTATGAACCTCAGTCTAGTATATCAGTTACAGTACATGCACCACAGTCTAGTTTAACACACTCATTGTATGTACCTCAGTGTAGTATAACACACTCAGTGTATGTACCTCAGTCTAGTATAACAGTTACAGTACATTCACCTCAGTCTAGTATAACACACACACTTTATGTACCTCAGTCTAGTATATCAGCTACTGTACTTGCACCACAGCCTAGTATAACACACGCAGTGTATGTAGCTCAGTCTAGTATAACACACACAGTGTATGTATCTAAGTCTAGTATATCAGTTACAGTATATGCACCACAGTCTAGTATAACACACACAGTGTATGTACCTCAGTCTAGTATAACACACAGAGTGTATGTATCTAAGTCTAGTATATCAGTTACAGTACATGCACCACAGTCTAGTATAACACACAGTTTAGGTACCTCAGTTTAGGATAACACACACATTGTATGTATCTAATAGTAGTATATCAGTTACAGTACATGCACCACAGTCTAGTATAACACACACAGTGTATGTACCTCAGTCTAGTATAACAGTTATACACATTGTATGTACCTCAGTCTAGTATAACAGTTGCAGTACATGCACCATGTAATGTAGCTGATATACTAGACTGAGGTACGTACAATGTGTGTGTTAAACTACGCTGTGGTGCATGTACTGTAACTGTTCTACTAGATTGAGCTGTATTTATTGTGTGTAAAGTTGTAGTAGACTGAGGTACATGTACTGTAACTGTTACACTAGGCTAAGGTACACATATTTTGTGTAACTGGTATACTAGACTGAGTTACATAGACTGCTATACTTGACTGAGGTGCATGTGCCATAACTGTTATACTAGACTGAGATACATTCACTGTGTAACTGTTATAGTAGACTGAAATACATACACTGTTTGTAACTGTTATACTGAGGTGAATGTACTGTAACTGGTATTCTAGACTGATGTGCATATACTGTGTCTAAATGTTATACTAGATTGAGGTGCATGTACTGTAGCTGTTATACTAGACTGAGATACATACACTGTGTAACTGTTATACTAGACTGAGATACATACACTTTATAACTGTTATAGTAGACTGAGATACATACAGTGTACGTAAATGTTATGCTAGACTGTGGTGTATGTACTTTAACTGGTATACTAGACTTAGGTGCATCTACAGTGTGTAAATGTTATACTAGACTGAAGTGCATGTACTGTAGTTGTTATACTAGACTGAGATAGATACACTGTTTGTAACTGTTACACTGAGGTGCATTTGCTGTTCTTTTAGACTGAGCTGCATATACTGTGTGTAAATGTGAGACTGACATTCATGTACTTAAGCTGTCACACTAGACTGAGGTACATACAATATGTGTTCTACTAGACTCGTGCATGTACTGTAGCTGTTATAGCAGACTGAGATACATACAGTGTGTATAACCGTTATACTGAGGTTATGTACTGTAACTGGTATACTAGACTGAGCTGCATGTACTGTGTGTAAATGTATAATAAAGTGTGGTACATGTACATGTAGTTGTTAACACTGTATACAACTGTTATAATAGACTGAAGTGCATTTATTATACAGAGGTGTAACACTTAGATTTCAATGTTGATGTGAATTTTAAGCACAGGATAGATGAATATTTTTAAAAATTCATAGTTAAGTGTTCAGCTCCTTCTTCTGAGTACGGCAATACTCCATATGCATAGGTTTCTCAAGGTTTGGGGGAGCTACGGGGCCCAAATTGGAGCATGTGCGTTTCCAGTTTCACAATTTGAATTTCTCACAGTTTGTGTCACTGGTGCCATGTCTCATTTGGGGCTGTGTACCAGTGCACCACTTTAAAATTTCCCCCCAAAAGTGTATATTTTTGGAAAGTAGACATTTCTCATTTCAAGCTGTTTGGCAATGTTGCAATGAATTTTATCCCCAAAAGTATTTGTTGTAGAAGAGTAGACAACCCTGGCTTTCATTGTATTTGCATTTTATCAATTTTTTTGCTGCCACTCTATCTCTGTTGGGTGTTCTAGGGTTGGGGTTGGGGTTTTGGGGGTTTCTAGGGTTAGGGTTGGAGTGGTTGGGGGTTCTAGGGTTGGGGTTGGGGTTTTGGGGGTTTCTAGGGTTAGGGTTGCGGTTGTTGGGGGTTCTAGGGTTGGGGTTGGGGTTTTGGGGGTTTCTAGGGTTAGGGTTGGAGTTGTTGGGGGTTCTAGGGTTGGGGTTGGGGTTTTGGGGGTTTCTAGGGTTAGGGTTGGAGTTGTTGGGTGTTCTAGGGTTGGGGTTGGGGTTTTGGGGGTTTCTAGGGTTAGGGTTGGAGTTGTTGGGGTTTCTAGGGTTGGGGTTCGGTTTTAGGGGTTTCTAGTGTTAGGGTTGGGGTTTTGGGGGTTTCTAGGGTTAGGGTTGGAGTTGTTGGGTGTTCTAGGGTTGGGGTTTTGGGGGTTTCTAGGGTTAGGGTTGGAGTTGTTGGGTGTTCTAGGGTTGGGGTTGGGGTTTTGGGGGTTTCTAGGGTTGGGGTTGGGGTTGTTGGGGGTTCTAGGGTTGGGGTTGGGGTTTTGGGGGTTTCTAGGGTTAGGGTTGGAGTTGTTGGGGGTTCTAGGGTTGGGGTTGGGGTTTTGGGGGTTTCTAGGGTTGGGGTTGGGGTTGTTGGGGGTTCTAGGGTTGGGGTTGGGGTTTTGGGGGTTTCTAGGGTTAGGGTTGGAGTTGTTGGGGGTTCTAGGGTTGGGGTTGGGGTTTTGGGGGTTTCTAGGGTTAGGGTTGGAGTTGTTGGGTGTTCTAGGGTTGGGGTTGGGGTTTTGGGGGTTTCTAGGGTTAGGGTTGGAGTTGTTGGGGTTTCTAGGGTTGGGGTTCGGTTTTAGGGGTTTCTAGTGTTAGGGTTGGGGTTCGGTTTTAGGGGTTTCTAGTGTTAGGGTTGGGGTTTTGGGGGTTTCTAGGGTTAGGGTTGGAGTTGTTGGGTGTTCTAGGGTTGGGGTTGGGGTTTTGGGGGTTTCTAGGGTTAGGGTTGGAGTTGTTGGGGTTTCTAGGGTTGGGGTTCGGTTTTAGGGGTTTCTAGTGTTAGGGTTGGGGTTTTGGGGGTTTCTAGGGTTAGGGTTGGAGTTGTTGGGTGTTCTAGGGTTGGGGTTTTGGGGGTTTCTAGGGTTAGGGTTGGAGTTGTTGGGTGTTCTAGGGTTGGGGTTGGGGTTTTGGGGGTTTCTAGGGTTAGGGTTGGGGTTTTGGGGGTTCTAGGGTTGGGGTTGGGGTTTTGGGGGTTTCTAGGGTTGGGGTTGGGGTTGTTGGGGGTTTTAGGGTTGGGGTTGGGGTTTTGGGGGTTTCTAGGGTTGGGGTTGGGGTTGTTGGGGGTTCTAGGGTTGGGGTTGGGGTTTTGGGGGTTTCTAGGGTTAGGGTTGCGGTTGTTGGGGGTTCTAGGGTTGGGGTTGGGGTTTTGGGGGTTTCTAGGGTTAGGGTTGGAGTTGTTGGGGGTTCTAGGGTTGGGGTTGGGGTTTTGGGGGTTTCTAGGGTTGGGGTTGGGGTTGTTGGGGGTTCTAGGGTTGGGGTTGGGGTTTTGGGGGTTTCTAGGGTTAGGGTTGGAGTTGTTGGGGGTTCTAGGGTTGGGGTTGGGGTTTTGGGGGTTTCTAGGGTTGGGGTTGGGGTTGTTGGGGGTTCTAGGGTTGGGGTTGGGGTTTTGGGGGTTTCTAGGGTTAGGGTTGGAGTTGTTGGGGGTTCTAGGGTTGGGGTTGGGGTTTTGGGGGTTTCTAGGGTTAGGGTTGGAGTTGTTGGGTGTTCTAGGGTTGGGGTTGGGGTTTTGGGGGTTTCTAGGGTTAGGGTTGGAGTTGTTGGGGTTTCTAGGGTTGGGGTTCGGTTTTAGGGGTTTCTAGTGTTAGGGTTGGGGTTCGGTTTTAGGGGTTTCTAGTGTTAGGGTTGGGGTTTTGGGGGTTTCTAGGGTTAGGGTTGGAGTTGTTGGGTGTTCTAGGGTTGGGGTTGGGGTTTTGGGGGTTTCTAGGGTTAGGGTTGGAGTTGTTGGGGTTTCTAGGGTTGGGGTTCGGTTTTAGGGGTTTCTAGTGTTAGGGTTGGGGTTTTGGGGGTTTCTAGGGTTAGGGTTGGAGTTGTTGGGTGTTCTAGGGTTGGGGTTTTGGGGGTTTCTAGGGTTAGGGTTGGAGTTGTTGGGTGTTCTAGGGTTGGGGTTGGGGTTTTGGGGGTTTCTAGGGTTAGGGTTGGGGTTTTGGGGGTTCTAGGGTTGGGGTTGGGGTTTTGGGGGTTTCTAGGGTTGGGGTTGGGGTTGTTGGGGGTTTTAGGGTTGGGGTTGGGGTTTTGGGGGTTTCTAGGGTTGGGGTTGGGGTTGTTGGGGGTTCTAGGGTTGGGGTTGGGGTTTTGGGGGTTTCTAGGGTTAGGGTTGCGGTTGTTGGGGGTTCTAGGGTTGGGGTTGGGGTTTTGGGGGTTTCTAGGGTTAGGGTTGGAGTTGTTGGGGGTTCTAGGGTTGGGGTTGGGGTTTTGGGGGTTTCTAGGGTTAGGGTTGGAGTTGTTGGGTGTTCTAGGGTTGGGGTTGGGGTTTTGGGGGTTTCTAGGGTTAGGGTTGGAGTTGTTGGGGGTTCTAGGGTTGGGGTTGGGGTTTTGGGGGTTTCTAGGGTTAGGGTTGGAGTTGTTGGGGGTTCTAGGGTTGGGGTTGGGGTTTTGGGGGTTTCTAGGGTTAGGGTTGGAGTTGTTGGGGGTTCTAGGGTTGGGGTTGGGGTTTTGGGGGTTTCTAGGGTTAGGGTTGGAGTTGTTGGGTGTTCTAGGGTTGGGGTTGGGGTTTTGGGGGTTTCTAGGGTTAGGGTTGGGGTTTTGGGGGTTCTAGGGTTGGGGTTGGGGTTTTGGGGGTTTCTAGGGTTAGGGTTGGAGTTGTTGGGGTTTCTAGGGTTGGGGTTCGGTTTTAGGGGTTTCTAGTGTTAGGGTTGGGGTTTTGGGGGTTTCTAGGGTTAGGGTTGGAGTTGTTGGGTGTTCTAGGGTTGGGGTTTTGGGGGTTTCTAGGGTTAGGGTTGGAGTTGTTGGGTGTTCTAGGGTTGGGGTTGGGGTTTTGGGGGTTTCTAGGGTTGGGGTTGGGGTTGTTGGGGGTTCTAGGGTTGGGGTTGGGGTTTTGGGGGTTTCTAGGGTTAGGGTTGGAGTTGTTGGGGGTTCTAGGGTTGGGGTTGGGGTTTTGGGGGTTTCTAGGGTTGGGGTTGGGGTTGTTGGGGGTTCTAGGGTTGGGGTTGGGGTTTTGGGGGTTTCTAGGGTTAGGGTTGGAGTTGTTGGGGGTTCTAGGGTTGGGGTTGGGGTTTTGGGGGTTTCTAGGGTTAGGGTTGGAGTTGTTGGGTGTTCTAGGGTTGGGGTTGGGGTTTTGGGGGTTTCTAGGGTTAGGGTTGGAGTTGTTGGGGTTTCTAGGGTTGGGGTTCGGTTTTAGGGGTTTCTAGTGTTAGGGTTGGGGTTCGGTTTTAGGGGTTTCTAGTGTTAGGGTTGGGGTTTTGGGGGTTTCTAGGGTTAGGGTTGGAGTTGTTGGGTGTTCTAGGGTTGGGGTTGGGGTTTTGGGGGTTTCTAGGGTTAGGGTTGGAGTTGTTGGGGTTTCTAGGGTTGGGGTTCGGTTTTAGGGGTTTCTAGTGTTAGGGTTGGGGTTTTGGGGGTTTCTAGGGTTAGGGTTGGAGTTGTTGGGTGTTCTAGGGTTGGGGTTTTGGGGGTTTCTAGGGTTAGGGTTGGAGTTGTTGGGTGTTCTAGGGTTGGGGTTGGGGTTTTGGGGGTTTCTAGGGTTAGGGTTGGGGTTTTGGGGGTTCTAGGGTTGGGGTTGGGGTTTTGGGGGTTTCTAGGGTTGGGGTTGGGGTTGTTGGGGGTTTTAGGGTTGGGGTTGGGGTTTTGGGGGTTTCTAGGGTTGGGGTTGGGGTTGTTGGGGGTTCTAGGGTTGGGGTTGGGGTTTTGGGGGTTTCTAGGGTTAGGGTTGCGGTTGTTGGGGGTTCTAGGGTTGGGGTTGGGGTTTTGGGGGTTTCTAGGGTTAGGGTTGGAGTTGTTGGGGGTTCTAGGGTTGGGGTTGGGGTTTTGGGGGTTTCTAGGGTTGGGGTTGGGGTTGTTGGGGGTTCTAGGGTTGGGGTTGGGGTTTTGGGGGTTTCTAGGGTTAGGGTTGGAGTTGTTGGGGGTTCTAGGGTTGGGGTTGGGGTTTTGGGGGTTTCTAGGGTTGGGGTTGGGGTTGTTGGGGGTTCTAGGGTTGGGGTTGGGGTTTTGGGGGTTTCTAGGGTTAGGGTTGGAGTTGTTGGGGGTTCTAGGGTTGGGGTTGGGGTTTTGGGGGTTTCTAGGGTTAGGGTTGGAGTTGTTGGGTGTTCTAGGGTTGGGGTTGGGGTTTTGGGGGTTTCTAGGGTTAGGGTTGGAGTTGTTGGGGTTTCTAGGGTTGGGGTTCGGTTTTAGGGGTTTCTAGTGTTAGGGTTGGGGTTCGGTTTTAGGGGTTTCTAGTGTTAGGGTTGGGGTTTTGGGGGTTTCTAGGGTTAGGGTTGGAGTTGTTGGGTGTTCTAGGGTTGGGGTTGGGGTTTTGGGGGTTTCTAGGGTTAGGGTTGGAGTTGTTGGGGTTTCTAGGGTTGGGGTTCGGTTTTAGGGGTTTCTAGTGTTAGGGTTGGGGTTTTGGGGGTTTCTAGGGTTAGGGTTGGAGTTGTTGGGTGTTCTAGGGTTGGGGTTTTGGGGGTTTCTAGGGTTAGGGTTGGAGTTGTTGGGTGTTCTAGGGTTGGGGTTGGGGTTTTGGGGGTTTCTAGGGTTAGGGTTGGGGTTTTGGGGGTTCTAGGGTTGGGGTTGGGGTTTTGGGGGTTTCTAGGGTTGGGGTTGGGGTTGTTGGGGGTTTTAGGGTTGGGGTTGGGGTTTTGGGGGTTTCTAGGGTTGGGGTTGGGGTTGTTGGGGGTTCTAGGGTTGGGGTTGGGGTTTTGGGGGTTTCTAGGGTTAGGGTTGCGGTTGTTGGGGGTTCTAGGGTTGGGGTTGGGGTTTTGGGGGTTTCTAGGGTTAGGGTTGGAGTTGTTGGGGGTTCTAGGGTTGGGGTTGGGGTTTTGGGGGTTTCTAGGGTTGGGGTTGGGGTTGTTGGGGGTTCTAGGGTTGGGGTTGGGGTTTTGGGGGTTTCTAGGGTTAGGGTTGGAGTTGTTGGGGGTTCTAGGGTTGGGGTTGGGGTTTTGGGGGTTTCTAGGGTTGGGGTTGGGGTTGTTGGGGGTTCTAGGGTTGGGGTTGGGGTTTTGGGGGTTTCTAGGGTTAGGGTTGGAGTTGTTGGGGGTTCTAGGGTTGGGGTTGGGGTTTTGGGGGTTTCTAGGGTTAGGGTTGGAGTTGTTGGGTGTTCTAGGGTTGGGGTTGGGGTTTTGGGGGTTTCTAGGGTTAGGGTTGGAGTTGTTGGGGTTTCTAGGGTTGGGGTTCGGTTTTAGGGGTTTCTAGTGTTAGGGTTGGGGTTCGGTTTTAGGGGTTTCTAGTGTTAGGGTTGGGGTTTTGGGGGTTTCTAGGGTTAGGGTTGGAGTTGTTGGGTGTTCTAGGGTTGGGGTTGGGGTTTTGGGGGTTTCTAGGGTTAGGGTTGGAGTTGTTGGGGTTTCTAGGGTTGGGGTTCGGTTTTAGGGGTTTCTAGTGTTAGGGTTGGGGTTTTGGGGGTTTCTAGGGTTAGGGTTGGAGTTGTTGGGTGTTCTAGGGTTGGGGTTTTGGGGGTTTCTAGGGTTAGGGTTGGAGTTGTTGGGTGTTCTAGGGTTGGGGTTGGGGTTTTGGGGGTTTCTAGGGTTAGGGTTGGGGTTTTGGGGGTTCTAGGGTTGGGGTTGGGGTTTTGGGGGTTTCTAGGGTTGGGGTTGGGGTTGTTGGGGGTTTTAGGGTTGGGGTTGGGGTTTTGGGGGTTTCTAGGGTTAGGGTTGGGGTTTTGGGGGTTCTAGGGTTGGGGTTGGGGTTTTGGGGGTTTCTAGGGTTGGGGTTGGGGTTGTTGGGGGTTTTAGGGTTGGGGTTGGGGTTTTGGGGGTTTCTAGGGTTGGGGTTGGGGTTGTTGGGGGTTCTAGGGTTGGGGTTGGGGTTTTGGGGGTTTCTAGGGTTAGGGTTGCGGTTGTTGGGGTTTCTAGGGTTGGGGTTCGGTTTTAGGGGTTTCTAGTGTTAGGGTTGGGGTTTTGGGGGTTTCTAGGGTTAGGGTTGGAGTTGTTGGGTGTTCTAGGGTTGGGGTTTTGGGGGTTTCTAGGGTTAGGGTTGGAGTTGTTGGGTGTTCTAGGGTTGGGGTTGGGGTTTTGGGGGTTTCTAGGGTTAGGGTTGGGGTTTTGGGGGTTCTAGGGTTGGGGTTGGGGTTTTGGGGGTTTCTAGGGTTGGGGTTGGGGTTGTTGGGGGTTTTAGGGTTGGGGTTGGGGTTTTGGGGGTTTCTAGGGTTGGGGTTGGGGTTGTTGGGGGTTCTAGGGTTGGGGTTGGGGTTTTGGGGGTTTCTAGGGTTAGGGTTGCGGTTGTTGGGGGTTCTAGGGTTGGGGTTGGGGTTTTGGGGGTTTCTAGGGTTAGGGTTGGAGTTGTTGGGGGTTCTAGGGTTGGGGTTGGGGTTTTGGGGGTTTCTAGGGTTGGGGTTGGGGTTGTTGGGGGTTCTAGGGTTGGGGTTGGGGTTTTGGGGGTTTCTAGGGTTAGGGTTGGAGTTGTTGGGGGTTCTAGGGTTGGGGTTGGGGTTTTGGGGGTTTCTAGGGTTGGGGTTGGGGTTGTTGGGGGTTCTAGGGTTGGGGTTGGGGTTTTGGGGGTTTCTAGGGTTAGGGTTGGAGTTGTTGGGGGTTCTAGGGTTGGGGTTGGGGTTTTGGGGGTTTCTAGGGTTAGGGTTGGAGTTGTTGGGTGTTCTAGGGTTGGGGTTGGGGTTTTGGGGGTTTCTAGGGTTAGGGTTGGAGTTGTTGGGGTTTCTAGGGTTGGGGTTCGGTTTTAGGGGTTTCTAGTGTTAGGGTTGGGGTTCGGTTTTAGGGGTTTCTAGTGTTAGGGTTGGGGTTTTGGGGGTTTCTAGGGTTAGGGTTGGAGTTGTTGGGTGTTCTAGGGTTGGGGTTGGGGTTTTGGGGGTTTCTAGGGTTAGGGTTGGAGTTGTTGGGGTTTCTAGGGTTGGGGTTCGGTTTTAGGGGTTTCTAGTGTTAGGGTTGGGGTTTTGGGGGTTTCTAGGGTTAGGGTTGGAGTTGTTGGGTGTTCTAGGGTTGGGGTTTTGGGGGTTTCTAGGGTTAGGGTTGGAGTTGTTGGGTGTTCTAGGGTTGGGGTTGGGGTTTTGGGGGTTTCTAGGGTTAGGGTTGGGGTTTTGGGGGTTCTAGGGTTGGGGTTGGGGTTTTGGGGGTTTCTAGGGTTGGGGTTGGGGTTGTTGGGGGTTTTAGGGTTGGGGTTGGGGTTTTGGGGGTTTCTAGGGTTGGGGTTGGGGTTGTTGGGGGTTCTAGGGTTGGGGTTGGGGTTTTGGGGGTTTCTAGGGTTAGGGTTGCGGTTGTTGGGGGTTCTAGGGTTGGGGTTGGGGTTTTGGGGGTTTCTAGGGTTAGGGTTGGAGTTGTTGGGGGTTCTAGGGTTGGGGTTTTGGGGGTTTCTAGGGTTAGGGTTGGAGTTGTTGGGTGTTCTAGGGTTGGGGTTGGGGTTTTGGGGGTTTCTAGGGTTAGGGTTGGGGTTTTGGGGGTTCTAGGGTTGGGGTTGGGGTTTTGGGGGTTTCTAGGGTTGGGGTTGGGGTTGTTGGGGGTTTTAGGGTTGGGGTTGGGGTTTTGGGGGTTTCTAGGGTTGGGGTTGGGGTTGTTGGGGGTTCTAGGGTTGGGGTTGGGGTTTTGGGGGTTTCTAGGGTTAGGGTTGCGGTTGTTGGGGGTTCTAGGGTTGGGGTTGGGGTTTTGGGGGTTTCTAGGGTTAGGGTTGGAGTTGTTGGGGGTTCTAGGGTTGGGGTTGGGGTTTTGGGGGTTTCTAGGGTTAGGGTTGGAGTTGTTGGGTGTTCTAGGGTTGGGGTTGGGGTTTTGGGGGTTTCTAGGGTTAGGGTTGGAGTTGTTGGGGTTTCTAGGGTTGGGGTTCGGTTTTAGGGGTTTCTAGTGTTAGGGTTGGGGTTCGGTTTTAGGGGTTTCTAGTGTTAGGGTTGGGGTTTTGGGGGTTTCTAGGGTTAGGGTTGGAGTTGTTGGGTGTTCTAGGGTTGGGGTTGGGGTTTTGGGGGTTTCTAGGGTTAGGGTTGGAGTTGTTGGGGTTTCTAGGGTTGGGGTTCGGTTTTAGGGGTTTCTAGTGTTAGGGTTGGGGTTCGGTTTTAGGGGTTTCTAGTGTTAGGGTTGGGG
This sequence comes from Rhinophrynus dorsalis, assembly GCA_037306005.1. Lineage (NCBI taxonomy): Eukaryota > Metazoa > Chordata > Amphibia > Anura > Rhinophrynidae > Rhinophrynus > Rhinophrynus dorsalis. Next base: position 133,420,218 of record CM074728.1, read on the forward strand.
TTTTGGGGGTTTCTAGGGTTAGGGTTGGAGTTGTTGGGTGTTCTAGGGTTGGGGTTGGGGTTTTGGGGGTTTCTAGGGTTAGGGTTGGAGTTGTTGGGGTTTCTAGGGTTGGGGTTCGGTTTTAGGGGTTTCTAGTGTTAGGGTTGGGGTTTTGGGGGTTTCTAGGGTTAGGGTTGGAGTTGTTGGGTGTTCTAGGGTTGGGGTTTTGGGGGTTTCTAGGGTTAGGGTTGGAGTTGTTGGGTGTTCTAGGGTTGGGGTTGGGGTTTTGGGGGTTTCTAGGGTTAGGGTTGGGGTTTTGGGGGTTCTAGGGTTGGGGTTGGGGTTTTGGGGGTTTCTAGGGTTGGGGTTGGGGTTGTTGGGGGTTTTAGGGTTGGGGTTGGGGTTTTGGGGGTTTCTAGGGTTGGGGTTGGGGTTGTTGGGGGTTCTAGGGTTGGGGTTGGGGTTTTGGGGGTTTCTAGGGTTAGGGTTGCGGTTGTTGGGGGTTCTAGGGTTGGGGTTGGGGTTTTGGGGGTTTCTAGGGTTAGGGTTGGAGTTGTTGGGGGTTCTAGGGTTGGGGTTGGGGTTTTGGGGGTTTCTAGGGTTGGGGTTGGGGTTGTTGGGGGTTCTAGGGTTGGGGTTGGGGTTTTGGGGGTTTCTAGGGTTAGGGTTGGAGTTGTTGGGGGTTCTAGGGTTGGGGTTGGGGTTTTGGGGGTTTCTAGGGTTAGGGTTGGAGTTGTTGGGTGTTCTAGGGTTGGGGTTGGGGTTTTGGGGGTTTCTAGGGTTAGGGTTGGAGTTGTTGGGGTTTCTAGGGTTGGGGTTCGGTTTTAGGGGTTTCTAGTGTTAGGGTTGGGGTTCGGTTTTAGGGGTTTCTAGTGTTAGGGTTGGGGTTTTGGGGGTTTCTAGGGTTAGGGTTGGAGTTGTTGGGTGTTCTAGGGTTGGGGTTGGGGTTTTGGGGGTTTCTAGGGTTAGGGTTGGAGTTGTTGGGGTTTCTAGGGTTGGGGTTCGGTTTTAGGGGTTTCTAGTGTTAGGGTTGGGGTTTTGGGGGTTTCTAGGGTTAGGGTTGGAGTTGTTGGGTGTTCTAGGGTTGGGGTTTTGGGGGTTTCTAGGGTTAGGGTTGGAGTTGTTGGGTGTTCTAGGGTTGGGGTTGGGGTTTTGGGGGTTTCTAGGGTTAGGGTTGGGGTTTTGGGGGTTCTAGGGTTGGGGTTGGGGTTTTGGGGGTTTCTAGGGTTGGGGTTGGGGTTGTTGGGGGTTTTAGGGTTGGGGTTGGGGTTTTGGGGGTTTCTAGGGTTGGGGTTGGGGTTGTTGGGGGTTCTAGGGTTGGGGTTGGGGTTTTGGGGGTTTCTAGGGTTAGGGTTGCGGTTGTTGGGGGTTCTAGGGTTGGGGTTGGGGTTTTGGGGGTTTCTAGGGTTAGGGTTGGAGTTGTTGGGGGTTCTAGGGTTGGGGTTTTGGGGGTTTCTAGGGTTAGGGTTGGAGTTGTTGGGTGTTCTAGGGTTGGGGTTGGGGTTTTGGGGGTTTCTAGGGTTAGGGTTGGGGTTTTGGGGGTTCTAGGGTTGGGGTTGGGGTTTTGGGGGTTTCTAGGGTTGGGGTTGGGGTTGTTGGGGGTTTTAGGGTTGGGGTTGGGGTTTTGGGGGTTTCTAGGGTTGGGGTTGGGGTTGTTGGGGGTTCTAGGGTTGGGGTTGGGGTTTTGGGGGTTTCTAGGGTTAGGGTTGCGGTTGTTGGGGGTTCTAGGGTTGGGGTTGGGGTTTTGGGGGTTTCTAGGGTTAGGGTTGGAGTTGTTGGGGGTTCTAGGGTTGGGGTTGGGGTTTTGGGGGTTTCTAGGGTTAGGGTTGGAGTTGTTGGGTGTTCTAGGGTTGGGGTTGGGGTTTTGGGGGTTTCTAGGGTTAGGGTTGGAGTTGTTGGGGTTTCTAGGGTTGGGGTTCGGTTTTAGGGGTTTCTAGTGTTAGGGTTGGGGTTCGGTTTTAGGGGTTTCTAGTGTTAGGGTTGGGGTTTTGGGGGTTTCTAGGGTTAGGGTTGGAGTTGTTGGGTGTTCTAGGGTTGGGGTTGGGGTTTTGGGGGTTTCTAGGGTTAGGGTTGGAGTTGTTGGGGTTTCTAGGGTTGGGGTTCGGTTTTAGGGGTTTCTAGTGTTAGGGTTGGGGTTCGGTTTTAGGGGTTTCTAGTGTTAGGGTTGGGGTTTTGGGGGTTTCTAGGGTTAGGGTTGGAGTTGTTGGGTGTTCTAGGGTTGGGGTTGGGGTTTTGGGGGTTTCTAGGGTTAGGGTTGGAGTTGTTGGGGTTTCTAGGGTTGGGGTTCGGTTTTAGGGGTTTCTAGTGTTAGGGTTGGGGTTTTGGGGGTTTCTAGGGTTAGGGTTGGAGTTGTTGGGTGTTCTAGGGTTGGGGTTGGGGTTTTGGGGGTTTCTAGGGTTAGGGTTGGAGTTGTTGGGGTTTCTAGGGTTGGGGTTCGGTTTTAGGGGTTTCTAGTGTTAGGGTTGGGGTTCGGTTTTAGGGGTTTCTAGTGTTAGGGTTGGGGTTTTGGGGGTTTCTAGGGTTAGGGTTGGAGTTGTTGGGTGTTCTAGGGTTGGGGTTGGGGTTTTGGGGGTTTCTAGGGTTAGGGTTGGAGTTGTTGGGGTTTCTAGGGTTGGGGTTCGGTTTTAGGGGTTTCTAGTGTTAGGGTTGGGGTTTTGGGGGTTTCTAGGGTTAGGGTTGGAGTTGTTGGGTGTTCTAGGGTTGGGGTTTTGGGGGTTTCTAGGGTTAGGGTTGGAGTTGTTGGGTGTTCTAGGGTTGGGGTTGGGGTTTTGGGGGTTTCTAGGGTTAGGGTTGGAGTTGTTGGGGTTTCTAGGGTTGGGGTTCGGTTTTAGGGGTTTCTAGTGTTAGGGTTGGGGTTTTGGGGGTTTCTAGGGTTAGGGTTGGAGTTGTTGGGTGTTCTAGGGTTGGGGTTTTGGGGGTTTCTAGGGTTAGGGTTGGAGTTGTTGGGTGTTCTAGGGTTGGGGTTGGGGTTTTGGGGGTTTCTAGGGTTAGGGTTGGGGTTTTGGGGGTTCTAGGGTTGGGGTTGGGGTTTTGGGGGTTTCTAGGGTTGGGGTTGGGGTTGTTGGGGGTTTTAGGGTTGGGGTTGGGGTTTTGGGGGTTTCTAGGGTTGGGGTTGGGGTTGTTGGGGGTTCTAGGGTTGGGGTTGGGGTTTTGGGGGTTTCTAGGGTTAGGGTTGCGGTTGTTGGGGGTTCTAGGGTTGGGGTTGGGGTTTTGGGGGTTTCTAGGGTTAGGGTTGGAGTTGTTGGGGGTTCTAGGGTTGGGGTTGGGGTTTTGGGGGTTTCTAGGGTTGGGGTTGGGGTTGTTGGGGGTTCTAGGGTTGGGGTTGGGGTTTTGGGGGTTTCTAGGGTTAGGGTTGGAGTTGTTGGGGGTTCTAGGGTTGGGGTTGGGGTTTTGGGGGTTTCTAGGGTTGGGGTTGGGGTTGTTGGGGGTTCTAGGGTTGGGGTTGGGGTTTTGGGGGTTTCTAGGGTTAGGGTTGGAGTTGTTGGGGGTTCTAGGGTTGGGGTTGGGGTTTTGGGGGTTTCTAGGGTTAGGGTTGGAGTTGTTGGGGTTTCTAGGGTTGGGGTTCGGTTTTAGGGGTTTCTAGTGTTAGGGTTGGGGTTTTGGGGGTTTCTAGGGTTAGGGTTGGAGTTGTTGGGTGTTCTAGGGTTGGGGTTTTGGGGGTTTCTAGGGTTAGGGTTGGAGTTGTTGGGTGTTCTAGGGTTGGGGTTGGGGTTTTGGGGGTTTCTAGGGTTAGGGTTGGGGTTTTGGGGGTTCTAGGGTTGGGGTTGGGGTTTTGGGGGTTTCTAGGGTTAGGGTTGGAGTTGTTGGGGTTTCTAGGGTTGGGGTTCGGTTTTAGGGGTTTCTAGTGTTAGGGTTGGGGTTCGGTTTTAGGGGTTTCTAGTGTTAGGGTTGGGGTTTTGGGGGTTTCTAGGGTTAGGGTTGGAGTTGTTGGGTGTTCTAGGGTTGGGGTTGGGGTTTTGGGGGTTTCTAGGGTTAGGGTTGGAGTTGTTGGGGTTTCTAGGGTTGGGGTTCGGTTTTAGGGGTTTCTAGTGTTAGGGTTGGGGTTCGGTTTTAGGGGTTTCTAGTGTTAGGGTTGGGGTTTTGGGGGTTTCTAGGGTTAGGGTTGGAGTTGTTGGGTGTTCTAGGGTTGGGGTTGGGGTTTTGGGGGTTTCTAGGGTTAGGGTTGGAGTTGTTGGGGTTTCTAGGGTTGGGGTTCGGTTTTAGGGGTTTCTAGTGTTAGGGTTGGGGTTTTGGGGGTTTCTAGGGTTAGGGTTGGAGTTGTTGGGTGTTCTAGGGTTGGGGTTGGGGTTTTGGGGGTTTCTAGGGTTAGGGTTGGAGTTGTTGGGGTTTCTAGGGTTGGGGTTCGGTTTTAGGGGTTTCTAGTGTTAGGGTTGGGGTTCGGTTTTAGGGGTTTCTAGTGTTAGGGTTGGGGTTTTGGGGGTTTCTAGGGTTAGGGTTGGAGTTGTTGGGTGTTCTAGGGTTGGGGTTGGGGTTTTGGGGGTTTCTAGGGTTAGGGTTGGAGTTGTTGGGGTTTCTAGGGTTGGGGTTCGGTTTTAGGGGTTTCTAGTGTTAGGGTTGGGGTTTTGGGGGTTTCTAGGGTTAGGGTTGGAGTTGTTGGGTGTTCTAGGGTTGGGGTTTTGGGGGTTTCTAGGGTTAGGGTTGGAGTTGTTGGGTGTTCTAGGGTTGGGGTTGGGGTTTTGGGGGTTTCTAGGGTTAGGGTTGGAGTTGTTGGGGTTTCTAGGGTTGGGGTTCGGTTTTAGGGGTTTCTAGTGTTAGGGTTGGGGTTTTGGGGGTTTCTAGGGTTAGGGTTGGAGTTGTTGGGTGTTCTAGGGTTGGGGTTTTGGGGGTTTCTAGGGTTAGGGTTGGAGTTGTTGGGTGTTCTAGGGTTGGGGTTGGGGTTTTGGGGGTTTCTAGGGTTAGGGTTGGGGTTTTGGGGGTTCTAGGGTTGGGGTTGGGGTTTTGGGGGTTTCTAGGGTTGGGGTTGGGGTTGTTGGGGGTTTTAGGGTTGGGGTTGGGGTTTTGGGGGTTTCTAGGGTTGGGGTTGGGGTTGTTGGGGGTTCTAGGGTTGGGGTTGGGGTTTTGGGGGTTTCTAGGGTTAGGGTTGGAGTTGTTGGGGTTTCTAGGGTTGGGGTTCGGTTTTAGGGGTTTCTAGTGTTAGGGTTGGGGTTCGGTTTTAGGGGTTTCTAGTGTTAGGGTTGGGGTTTTGGGGGTTTCTAGGGTTAGGGTTGGAGTTGTTGGGTGTTCTAGGGTTGGGGTTGGGGTTTTGGGGGTTTCTAGGGTTAGGGTTGGAGTTGTTGGGGTTTCTAGGGTTGGGGTTCGGTTTTAGGGGTTTCTAGTGTTAGGGTTGGGGTTTTGGGGGTTTCTAGGGTTAGGGTTGGAGTTGTTGGGTGTTCTAGGGTTGGGGTTTTGGGGGTTTCTAGGGTTAGGGTTGGAGTTGTTGGGTGTTCTAGGGTTGGGGTTGGGGTTTTGGGGGTTTCTAGGGTTAGGGTTGGGGTTTTGGGGGTTCTAGGGTTGGGGTTGGGGTTTTGGGGGTTTCTAGGGTTGGGGTTGGGGTTGTTGGGGGTTTTAGGGTTGGGGTTGGGGTTTTGGGGGTTTCTAGGGTTGGGGTTGGGGTTGTTGGGGGTTCTAGGGTTGGGGTTGGGGTTTTGGGGGTTTCTAGGGTTAGGGTTGCGGTTGTTGGGGGTTCTAGGGTTGGGGTTGGGGTTTTGGGGGTTTCTAGGGTTAGGGTTGGAGTTGTTGGGGGTTCTAGGGTTGGGGTTGGGGTTTTGGGGGTTTCTAGGGTTGGGGTTGGGGTTGTTGGGGGTTCTAGGGTTGGGGTTGGGGTTTTGGGGGTTTCTAGGGTTAGGGTTGGAGTTGTTGGGGGTTCTAGGGTTGGGGTTGGGGTTTTGGGGGTTTCTAGGGTTGGGGTTGGGGTTGTTGGGGGTTCTAGGGTTGGGGTTGGGGTTTTGGGGGTTTCTAGGGTTAGGGTTGGAGTTGTTGGGGGTTCTAGGGTTGGGGTTGGGGTTTTGGGGGTTTCTAGGGTTAGGGTTGGAGTTGTTGGGTGTTCTAGGGTTGGGGTTGGGGTTTTGGGGGTTTCTAGGGTTAGGGTTGGAGTTGTTGGGTGTTCTAGGGTTGGGGTTGGGGTTTTGGGGGTTTCTAGGGTTAGGGTTGGAGTTGTTGGGGTTTCTAGGGTTGGGGTTCGGTTTTAGGGGTTTCTAGTGTTAGGGTTGGGGTTCGGTTTTAGGGGTTTCTAGTGTTAGGGTTGGGGTTTTGGGGGTTTCTAGGGTTAGGGTTGGAGTTGTTGGGTGTTCTAGGGTTGGGGTTGGGGTTTTGGGGGTTTCTAGGGTTAGGGTTGGAGTTGTTGGGGTTTCTAGGGTTGGGGTTCGGTTTTAGGGGTTTCTAGTGTTAGGGTTGGGGTTTTGGGGGTTTCTAGGGTTAGGGTTGGAGTTGTTGGGTGTTCTAGGGTTGGGGTTTTGGGGGTTTCTAGGGTTAGGGTTGGAGTTGTTGGGTGTTCTAGGGTTGGGGTTGGGGTTTTGGGGGTTTCTAGGGTTAGGGTTGGAGTTGTTGGGGTTTCTAGGGTTGGGGTTCGGTTTTAGGGGTTTCTAGTGTTAGGGTTGGGGTTTTGGGGGTTTCTAGGGTTAGGGTTGGAGTTGTTGGGTGTTCTAGGGTTGGGGTTTTGGGGGTTTCTAGGGTTAGGGTTGGAGTTGTTGGGTGTTCTAGGGTTGGGGTTGGGGTTTTGGGGGTTTCTAGGGTTAGGGTTGGGGTTTTGGGGGTTCTAGGGTTGGGGTTGGGGTTTTGGGGGTTTCTAGGGTTGGGGTTGGGGTTGTTGGGGGTTTTAGGGTTGGGGTTGGGGTTTTGGGGGTTTCTAGGGTTGGGGTTGGGGTTGTTGGGGGTTCTAGGGTTGGGGTTGGGGTTTTGGGGGTTTCTAGGGTTAGGGTTGCGGTTGTTGGGGGTTCTAGGGTTGGGGTTGGGGTTTTGGGGGTTTCTAGGGTTAGGGTTGGAGTTGTTGGGGGTTCTAGGGTTGGGGTTGGGGTTTTGGGGGTTTCTAGGGTTGGGGTTGGGGTTGTTGGGGGTTCTAGGGTTGGGGTTGGGGTTTTGGGGGTTTCTAGGGTTAGGGTTGGAGTTGTTGGGGGTTCTAGGGTTGGGGTTGGGGTTTTGGGGGTTTCTAGGGTTGGGGTTGGGGTTGTTGGGGGTTCTAGGGTTGGGGTTGGGGTTTTGGGGGTTTCTAGGGTTAGGGTTGGAGTTGTTGGGGGTTCTAGGGTTGGGGTTGGGGTTTTGGGGGTTTCTAGGGTTAGGGTTGGAGTTGTTGGGTGTTCTAGGGTTGGGGTTGGGGTTTTGGGGGTTTCTAGGGTTAGGGTTGGGGTTTTGGGGTTCTAGGGTTGGGGTTGGGGTTTTGGGGGTTTCTAGGGTTGGGGTTGGGGTTGTTGGGGGTTTTAGGGTTGGGGTTGGGGTTTTGGGGGTTTCTAGGGTTGGGGTTGGGGTTGTTGGGGGTTCTAGGGTTGGGGTTGGGGTTTTGGGGGTTTCTAGGGTTAGGGTTGGAGTTGTTGGGGTTTCTAGGGTTGGGGTTCGGTTTTAGGGGTTTCTAGTGTTAGGGTTGGGGTTCGGTTTTAGGGGTTTCTAGTGTTAGGGTTGGGGTTTTGGGGGTTTCTAGGGTTAGGGTTGGAGTTGTTGGGTGTTCTAGGGTTGGGGTTGGGGTTTTGGGGGTTTCTAGGGTTAGGGTTGGAGTTGTTGGGGTTTCTAGGGTTGGGGTTCGGTTTTAGGGGTTTCTAGTGTTAGGGTTGGGGTTTTGGGGGTTTCTAGGGTTAGGGTTGGAGTTGTTGGGTGTTCTAGGGTTGGGGTTTTGGGGGTTTCTAGGGTTAGGGTTGGAGTTGTTGGGTGTTCTAGGGTTGGGGTTGGGGTTTTGGGGGTTTCTAGGGTTAGGGTTGGGGTTTTGGGGGTTCTAGGGTTGGGGTTGGGGTTTTGGGGGTTTCTAGGGTTGGGGTTGGGGTTGTTGGGGGTTTTAGGGTTGGGGTTGGGGTTTTGGGGGTTTCTAGGGTTGGGGTTGGGGTTGTTGGGGGTTCTAGGGTTGGGGTTGGGGTTTTGGGGGTTTCTAGGGTTAGGGTTGCGGTTGTTGGGGGTTCTAGGGTTGGGGTTGGGGTTTTGGGGGTTTCTAGGGTTAGGGTTGGAGTTGTTGGGGGTTCTAGGGTTGGGGTTGGGGTTTTGGGGGTTTCTAGGGTTGGGGTTGGGGTTGTTGGGGTTTCTAGGGTTGGGGTTCGGTTTTAGGGGTTTCTAGTGTTAGGGTTGGGGTTTTGGGGGTTTCTAGGGTTAGGGTTGGAGTTGTTGGGTGTTCTAGGGTTGGGGTTTTGGGGGTTTCTAGGGTTAGGGTTGGAGTTGTTGGGTGTTCTAGGGTTGGGGTTGGGGTTTTGGGGGTTTCTAGGGTTAGGGTTGGGGTTTTGGGGGTTCTAGGGTTGGGGTTGGGGTTTTGGGGGTTTCTAGGGTTGGGGTTGGGGTTGTTGGGGGTTTTAGGGTTGGGGTTGGGGTTTTGGGGGTTTCTAGGGTTGGGGTTGGGGTTGTTGGGGGTTCTAGGGTTGGGGTTGGGGTTTTGGGGGTTTCTAGGGTTAGGGTTGCGGTTGTTGGGGGTTCTAGGGTTGGGGTTGGGGTTTTGGGGGTTTCTAGGGTTAGGGTTGGAGTTGTTGGGGGTTCTAGGGTTGGGGTTGGGGTTTTGGGGGTTTCTAGGGTTGGGGTTGGGGTTGTTGGGGGTTCTAGGGTTGGGGTTGGGGTTTTGGGGGTTTCTAGGGTTAGGGTTGGAGTTGTTGGGGGTTCTAGGGTTGGGGTTGGGGTTTTGGGGGTTTCTAGGGTTAGGGTTGGAGTTGTTGGGTGTTCTAGGGTTGGGGTTGGGGTTTTGGGGGTTTCTAGGGTTAGGGTTGGAGTTGTTGGGGTTTCTAGGGTTGGGGTTCGGTTTTAGGGGTTTCTAGTGTTAGGGTTGGGGTTCGGTTTTAGGGGTTTCTAGTGTTAGGGTTGGGGTTTTGGGGGTTTCTAGGGTTAGGGTTGGAGTTGTTGGGTGTTCTAGGGTTGGGGTTGGGGTTTTGGGGGTTTCTAGGGTTAGGGTTGGAGTTGTTGGGGTTTCTAGGGTTGGGGTTCGGTTTTAGGGGTTTCTAGTGTTAGGGTTGGGGTTTTGGGGGTTTCTAGGGTTAGGGTTGGAGTTGTTGGGTGTTCTAGGGTTGGGGTTTTGGGGGTTTCTAGGGTTAGGGTTGGAGTTGTTGGGTGTTCTAGGGTTGGGGTTGGGGTTTTGGGGGTTTCTAGGGTTAGGGTTGGGGTTTTGGGGGTTCTAGGGTTGGGGTTGGGGTTTTGGGGGTTTCTAGGGTTGGGGTTGGGGTTGTTGGGGGTTTTAGGGTTGGGGTTGGGGTTTTGGGGGTTTCTAGGGTTGGGGTTGGGGTTGTTGGGGGTTCTAGGGTTGGGGTTGGGGTTTTGGGGGTTTCTAGGGTTAGGGTTGCGGTTGTTGGGGGTTCTAGGGTTGGGGTTGGGGTTTTGGGGGTTTCTAGGGTTAGGGTTGGAGTTGTTGGGGGTTCTAGGGTTGGGGTTTTGGGGGTTTCTAGGGTTAGGGTTGGAGTTGTTGGGTGTTCTAGGGTTGGGGTTGGGGTTTTGGGGGTTTCTAGGGTTAGGGTTGGGGTTTTGGGGGTTCTAGGGTTGGGGTTGGGGTTTTGGGGGTTTCTAGGGTTGGGGTTGGGGTTGTTGGGGGTTTTAGGGTTGGGGTTGGGGTTTTGGGGGTTTCTAGGGTTGGGGTTGGGGTTGTTGGGGGTTCTAGGGTTGGGGTTGGGGTTTTGGGGGTTTCTAGGGTTAGGGTTGCGGTTGTTGGGGGTTCTAGGGTTGGGGTTGGGGTTTTGGGGGTTTCTAGGGTTAGGGTTGGAGTTGTTGGGGGTTCTAGGGTTGGGGTTGGGGTTTTGGGGGTTTCTAGGGTTAGGGTTGGAGTTGTTGGGTGTTCTAGGGTTGGGGTTGGGGTTTTGGGGTTTCTAGGGTTAGGGTTGGAGTTGTTGGGGTTTCTAGGGTTGGGGTTCGGTTTAGGGGTTTCTAGTGTTAGGGTTGGGGTTCGGTTTTAGGGGTTTCTAGTGTTAGGGTTGGGGTTTTGGGGGTTTCTAGGGTTAGGGTTGGAGTTGTTGGGTGTTCTAGGGTTGGGGTTGGGGTTTTGGGGGTTCTAGGGTTAGGGTTGGAGTTGTTGGGGTTTCTAGGGTTGGGGTTCG